>CM049397.1:18519697-18902197 GCA_026929865.2 Hyperoplus lanceolatus | reverse complement strand
CACACACACTCATTCAGCAGCAGCAACACATAGCTCCCCTGCCCCCAGACACAAACCTCATCTGTCAGCCTGCTGCTTTTGTCCGGACCAGGAGTATGTTCTGTGAACACAGAGTGACGTCTCTGTCCCTGCCTCTCAATCTGTGCTCTGTGTACTTGTCTATTTGTGTGTATGTGAGAGTGAGAGCGACAGAACTGCACAGTATAACAGCTGTGGTGAGACGTGTATCTGGAATGATGCCTCCCAGATAAATAACTTTAAAAAAAGTAATTCAGCATGTTCCTCCTTTGACACTCACGTCCTCTGTCTGATGTTGGGTCGGAAATGTTGTCAAACCATATGACAAAGGTTCATAATGTTAAATTCTTCATATTTCAAGTAGATTTAAAGAAACATCAGCTATTTCTATCATATAGATTTTACGTGCAATAATATAGATAGTTGAAGATGTTGCATGTCCCTGATCATTACTGGTTTTATTTCTACATGCATTTAAAAACATTTAAATCCAACAAACCACTAACAGCAATATAACACATTATGCACTTAGGTACATGTGTTTGTTAGTGTTGGTAGACATGCTAGTGAATTGTAGAGTTATAAAATCAGTGTTTGGGTGTTTGTTTGTGGGGGCCACCCATTTTGTTTACATTGCATCACAGACTGTGCCTGTAGCTAATTAGCTAGGTAAGCTGTCCATGCATTCGTTAACTGTGGCCTGTTGTGCAAACGTGTAAAGTAAAGACAATCTGTAGCACTCAATTGTTGATTTATACTTTAGAATTAGAATTTAGAATTGAGCTCACCATCTCCTTTGGTTTCACAATTTAATTATTATCTACGGTAGGCAGGCCTATGCCTTGTTAGTAAATTTGACAAACACCAGGTTCTTCCTTATTAAATATGCAGGCCATATGTTTAATATACTGTATAATAGATCTTAAGGGAAGAATTTTCTTGTTACGATCGTTCGCCTCCTCTAGGTATAATATTGACAATTAGCCAGATTAGAGGAGTGGGGATGTAATTTGGGAAAAAGGCACATATTGGCTGTTTGTGCGAGCGTTGGAGTGAGGTGAGAAGGCCCCACACTGGTGATTAATTACAGGCAGGCCGCGTGACAGAGGTGGGAGCTCTCCCGGTGCTGTCTGCAGACGACACGGAGGGAAACCCAGCCTGGCTAATTGACCCGGCTTCTGTAAGGCCATCCATCAACCGTGGCCCGAGTGGCCCCGTAAGAAACGCATTATTCAGAGGTAAGTTAGTTAACCAAACTAGCGTCAGCCATTAATTAATGGTATTAGCTCCTCTCCTGTCTGCCTTTGCGAGCCACTGCGTCGAGAAATGTGCGCTTCGCCAAATGAAATTAGCAGGCAGCTTATCCAAAGCCGAGCTTGAGGAAAGTTTGATGTTTTTGTGTGTGTTTCACAGTCACTTTTTCACAATCGTTTTGATTTCTATGTTCATGATCCAAACCTCTTTGGCCACTAAGTGCTACAATGTGGTAAAAAAAAAACTTTCCTACATTTGCTATTATTTCTGTTTACATAACCATGAACATATTTTGCTCTCCCCATCAGTGAAAACATTACTGCACTGTGCACTTCACACTGTGTGGAAACTCTCAGTCTCTTTGGTTTGGATTTATTTTCTCTCTTTTGCAAACCTGTATGACTCAAGATCAGCGGCGTCAAGATCAGCGGTTAGAGTGGCGGCTGTTGTGGCCCGCAGGTCTCTGCTCTTAAGGTCTTCTGGTCAGAGCCCACATGTGCTTTCACTTGACTTTTCCCCACAAAACATCCCACCACAAGAGAAGACGTATATCAGAGTCAGCAAGCAGCGAGGACGTTTTTGGTGCAAGCAGCAGACATGATTTCTCATCACCAGAAGGTGACTCGACATACTGGATCTTGCCAAATATCTGACCTCCACCCTTCTTGCATGTGTTGCAAAGGCAGAGAGTAATGGCAACTGGGGCAGATCTAGTTGACACAGATGACCCTTTGCAAAGAAGTGTTAGCTCTGTGTGTGTGTGTGTGTATTCATGAAAAGTTTCATCTGTGTTGCTGCTCTAAACAGATGTGTGCTGTTTAAAAAACAGATAATAATTTGGGACTATAATGGCAACTTTTCTAGTTGATTTTCAAATGTCAGAAGGTGCAGCAGCGCAGTTCAGGATTCTCTTGATGCAAACTGTAGCTCCTGTGTGTGTGTGTGTGTGTGAGCCAGCCCCATAGAGCCACCTACCTGCTAAAATACACAGCTTCATGTTTCATTTACCCCTTATCTCCAGTGATCTTTGCAAAAGTGAAGTCATTTCCCCTTTACGAAGCAACGGATGTACAGCATCTCTTTAATTACAGTATTTTATTCATCAGGATCTGTTGCCAGCAGCTTCATTCGTGTTCATGTGTCAACTCCTCTCCCATCGAGGCATTCCAAAGGTAACAACACTGTGACAACAACCATAAACAACCCTTTAGTATGTCTCACAGTTTTCTGTATACCAGCATGCATAAATATGCAGAGGGGTGTCTAATCAAATAAATCCATTCATTAGAAGAGCTACTGGTATTTCTGCTTTTGCATTAATTACATAGTCATTACCATATCAATTAGAGAAATCAGAGATCATGTAATTAAGGTTTAACCAAAAGCACCTGCTGCCTCTGAGCTGTGTTGCTGTTTGTGTGTGTGTGTGTGTGTGTGTGTGTGTGTGTGTGTGTGTGTGTGTGTGTGTGTGTGTGTGTGTGTGTGTGTGTGTGTGTGTGTGTGTGTGTGTGTGTGTGTGTGTGTGTGTGAGTGAGCGTGCTTCAGTCCTAATCTAATCTCTGGCCTTTGACTGGACTCCCCCTCATCAATCCCGAGCTGTCGGAATTTGGCTTGTTATTATTTTTTGTGTGGGTTGTTTTTGTTTATAGGGGTGGGTGGCGGCAGTGTTTGGTGGGGGCGTCATGCTAAATGTTGTCATGGCAATCAAATTGATTGGCAGGGACGCCTGATTAGAAGGGAAGAATAGGGGACAGGTGGGAGTAGGCGTGCTGTACATCTAAAGGAACAGATTGGGACAAAGTGAGGACTCGCCGGGTGTCGGAGAGGGGAGGCACTGGCTCTGGTTGGACCTTGTAAGAGATAAACAGTAATTACTCTAACGGTCGACAGAGGTCTCAGGGTATGAAACAATATTGCCAGATGTTCTTGTGTTTTTTCTTTAATGTAACTGAACTGAATGGAATATTTCGGAATCAGAAATGATGTTGCAGTGACGGATCAACGCCAAGATGTTCAAGAGGCATGGTGGCTCTGAGTGTCGGTTAGCCACCTGTGGGTAAAGGATGGATAAAGCGGAGAGGAGGATGAAAATGATATTTTAATGAAGGGGTAAGAGGAAGCCGTGTGTAAAGAGTCATGGGAAGAAAAATACACAGAGAAGAGTCAAGTCAGGAGAGGAGATGAGAATTGAGAGGAGGGAGGAGCAAGGGGAAGGGAATGGGACTCTGGGGGACTGACACCAGCCTCCTCCTCCCCTGCACTTCCTGTTCCATTTCCTTTCTTCTCTCAATGCTCCCTTCTCTCGCCTTTCACTCTTCTCATCTTACCTTTTTCCTTCATTGGGGGTCAACTCTACACCTAATAGCACACAGCAACGTCAGGGCCTGGTCTATTTACCCTTCATGTATTTGGACACTGCATTGGACAGCTATTTAAAAGCCGTTTTCATGTATATTATGCATGGGTTTTAATTGTACAGTTGCACATCAGCCACCACAGTGTATTTTACATTATTCTATTATTACAATATTTGTATATTATATTTAATATTTTCACATACTGTATGTAATTTTGTTAATTAATTTGTCAAACATACATTACATCAGTTGAGAACTCCTTAAAAATGGGTGGAAATGTGAGTTAGTTGTAATTAATTCATGAAGGGGTTCATTCAAAATGCCTAGAGAAAATAAGCTTGTTCAAGAAATGTATTCAAGATGATTATAATCAAGCAGTATGCTTTTAAAAATAAAATCCCAGCAACATAAAAGTCGAACATTTAGTCACATTTTATTTCTAAGTTACGGTATTGTCATGTAGCAAAAATAGTAACATGCAGGGATCGTTTCAAAAACGTGTCCATGATTGGTTCATTCAAGCGTTCTTTTGTTAAATCCAACACAACATAAAGTTTGGATTTTTTTTAATGCAAACTGATTTTGTCTGTGTGCAAGTTTTGTTTCACACCATGCTTATACATTAATATACTGTATATATATAATGTAAAATAAACATATAAATGGCTGTCTGGCAGGCAAAGTTGTAACAATCTTAAGTTGTGATTTTGGGAAAACTGCATGTAAATGTAATTTTTTAGTAAACTGATGAAACCATCCACCAGTATAGTATTCAATAAAGTGAAAGCTGTCTTATTATTTGGATTTTAAAAATGTTTTAGATTGACTGGGATTATGTTCTATTGCATACAACTGTCAAATCTGACATCGAGGTAGTAAATCATTTTGTCCTCTTGTCGTCTCTTCAGCTTCTTAATAACATTCCTCAACTCTAATATTGTGGTTCAGTCAGGAAGCTTAAAATTCAGTGCATTGCTGGTTCACTACACAGGAAGCTATTTTCATTGATAACTTTGTACTATTTCTACCAGCTGACTGTCAATCAGTGAAGTTCAGAGTCAGACAGCAACTCAGCTTTGTTGTACATATATTTTATGTTCACCATTACTCCACTAGATGGCAGAAGTAAACTGGATATAGTTTGTCCCTCTGTGGTTGTAGCTCCATGCTTTTGAGTACTACACTGTATCTCCATCTTTTTCTTCTGAGTGTTTCATGATTAGGCAATGTCTGGGGAAATGTTTCAGTTATGATTTGGGCATTACACACCACGTCACTTTTTAGTGCTTTTATATGTGAAGAACTACTCACCACAGAGTTAAAATCACTGACGATATTTGTTTATTGGATAGCGTGAGAGAAAAAATAGTGCCATTGTTCTCCCATATTGGGAAAGCTTAGCATTAGCTGTTATTTCAGTGACAGTTTTCTTCATTGCTGATGCTGAACCTGGCAGCTTGTTTTATTTCAATCAGGAGAGAGTTGATGAATCAGATTTAAAGAACAAAAATAATGTATTTAACATGCTTGTGACAAGATAAATTCAGAAAAAACAGTATTTGGCAATTAGACCCCATTGTGTGGTTAGGCAGTGCTGAAGATGGATGCAGTGAAGGAGTCCTGATGTTGATGGGATATAGACTGTAAGTGAATGGGGCTATGAAGCATTCACGATTGGTTTAAATTTGACAGGGACGATGTGATTGGCTCACAGCGATCATACTGAATATAATAGGCTGAAAGAGGGGAACACCCATACTCAGCTATAGAGTGTAGTGCAGGAGACAAGGGAGACAGATTAAAAGTGGCTAGGTCAAAAGAGAGAGATAAACTGTAAGAGAGGCGCGCACAATTAGTCAGTGTTCCTGATTGAACCTTAGCTAAGCTTCGTTTGTGGTCAGAGACTCTCCGAAAAGGTTTACAAAGACAAGGGGTTTCAATCATTTAAAAAAATAAGATAAAATAAATGCTCAAACTTATCCCATCAGTGAAAAGGTAATGACAGTTTTGTAGTTATTACAATCACCAGACAATCCCTCTTTAAACAGCCAATTGAGAACAGATAAGTATTGTTTTACCTAAAAACTTTTATGCTGTGCTTTGACAGATCCACTGTACACAACAGAAGGGATTGTCAATCTGCCTAAATCCACTGCGATTCCCAGTTGGTGTGACACTGATATTCACTGCTGACTCTGCTGCTGTGAGACTACTCCCAACTGCCATTCACACCGTGATGGTGCAGCGTCAGTAACACTCATGGTATATTTACACTGAGCTCTGGACTACGTACTTCCCTAGATTACAGAGCCAAATCAGATGAGGTGGCAGGATGCCTGAGCCACGGCACAGTGTGGACATGAAGCCTGCCCTTGGTTTGTTACCTGCCATATGGCTTTCCCAATCAGTGCTCTCTCTACTGGTGCAGTGCCAGCAGAGAGGGGGGGAGAAAGAGAGTCAAAGCGTTCTAAAGGAGAATTTCAGGGCTCCGAGCTAACCTGCTCTTTCCTCCCTTAATGCTCTGCTAGCCAAGTGTCAAGAGTGGCAAGATGGCAGCAGAATGTTAGACCAGATATCACACTTACTGGTGTACAAAATAACAAGAACACCTGATAATACATTATGACTTAGTGGTTGAATATTGCAATGAATATTGCTTTACATGACATGTACATTACAATTTAGTTCCAACTGACAACAATGTTTCGATGTAGTGGTATGTTAATGTCATTTCCAAAGCCTTAGTTTGTGGTTTAATATGGGATTGCATTATGTTATTAACATATGTTTGTTGTTATAACGCTTGCCTCCTGTTTAGAGGTTCAGTAAGCGGAATGGTCGGTTTAGCTAACTTCCTTTCAGTGACTGCAGTTAGCAGTCCCCTCCCTCGTCCCCACGTCACCACATTCATGCATTGCGGTCTTCAAGCAGCGAGTTATCTAGCATCATCTCAGATCCATAAGTGCGATCAAACATAATAAAAACCATCAAAACAGACATTGGGAAGGATTTTTACCTGCTCTGCCATTGTAGGCGCATACACATTCAACCATCTGTCGCTCTGCACGTGCACCGGTAGTGACACGGGTGCCGGTGCGTAGCGATCTCTCTTCTGATTGGTTATTAGTTGTGGGCAGAGGTGGGTCGTAACGCGCTACATTTACTCCGTTTCAAATACTTTTTGAATAAATTGTAATTTTAGGAGTAGTTTTATTGCAACATACTTTTACTTTTACTTGAGTAAATATTTGAAGAAAGAACGGTACTTTAACGCCGTTCCATTTGGCTATGTGACGGTTATTACCTTATTTTTTTATATATTTTATTTATATATTATATATATATATATATTATATATATTATTATATATTATATATATATATATTATATATTATATATATATATATTTATATATATTTATTTTGCGAGAGCTATTTCTCTCATGATTTCTCTCCCCGGGGACGTCTTCAGCCAACATCTCTATCACGTGACTATTTCAACCAATAAAAACCACATTACAAAAGCTTGCCAATCAAATGCAGCCACTTCAGTCACATGACAAGTGTTGTCATGTTGTCATAGGGCTCAACGGGCTCAACCATGGGCTCAACAATGTCCGCGGACTTTTTTAAAGGCTGCGGTTCCGCACCGATGTTGTGGCCGTGTCATGTAGGTTAAACGCATATTTTACCGACTATCTGGGTGAGTCGAGAAAATGGAAGAAACCACTGATTCCGAGGAGCAATAGCCACACCCCTGGCCTCAAATACACACTCACACAATCACAGTGACACAGACTCCCACACACTCGCAATTACAGAGAAACTGTTCTTCTTTGACACATGTCCTGTTCTCCCTGTAGCCTACTCACTTCGCATGCCCCAGTCTGGCTGTGTGAGAGTCTGTGAGTGGTCTCTTTGTTCAGCCACTCTGTAGTTTCATACGTTAAGTGAGTGTGCCTGCAGGTTTTGATGTGTAACGAAGTTTCATTTTGTGTTTTATATTTTTGGGGCTAAACACAACCTAGATAATTTTCTCAGGGCCAGTGACATATTGTAGGAATTTGTTTTAAAATGTGTATGTGCAAAACAATGGCAACAGTGTTATAAGTGTATTGGTTTTAATTTATATAATTTTGGACAAGCCTAATTTATTATCATTTTATTTGAAGGGTGATATTAATTTGGCAGATAATTAATTTATTATTGTTTGAGTTCAAGGGTTATTAATTTGATTTTTAAATACCTTGTTTATTGTTTTATTTAAAATTATGTTATTTAACATATCTTTATTTGAACATTGCTGTTTTATATTATGTTCGTGTCTATTCTGTACCGTTTGTGTTGCTCTGTATATTTCAAAAATAAATCCGGAGTAATTCAGTAGGCCTACTTGTACTCTTGAGTACTTGAGTAGTCTTTTCACTGCATACTTACTCGAGTAATAATTTTTATGAGTACTTTTACTTCTACTTGAGTAATTATAATCTTAAAGTAACTTACTTTTACTTGAGTACATTTTTTGGCTACTCTGCCCACCTCTGGTTGTGGGATCCCCAAAAAGTTTATTTGCCGATTACATGCAGAGCGAGTGACTGAGAGATCGGCTTTATAAAACGCGCGCACTATATAAGTGATCACTGTACGAATAAAGAGCGATTTGATACTTACATTAACATGAATAAATCGCTTACTACACCTTTAAGCGTGGACCTGCTTATCAAGTCCAACTTGACCTGACTACAGTACATTCAAATCATTTTAATTGCAAATGATCTTTTGTTTGTTTTTGATTCATTTTTAAGTCAATATGTTCCAATTTATATGATTTATAGGTACAAGCAACACATCTGTACATTGACAACCCTAAACCAGGGAATGTCATTTTTGCTTTAACGTGTGATCACATCTAAACTGTGTGTTCTCTTATCATAGCACTGAGTCAGGCAGCCCTATGGTGTTGCTCTGACTTGGCTATATGCTGCAGTGCAGTGTTGAGCTCTGCTGTGCGTGTACACTCGCGGTAGTGCAAGAGGAGCCTACGGGTGGGTGGGTGGGGTGCACTGTGATCCGTTGTGTAATCAGTATTATGGATTAGCCCTTATGTGACCACACTTTTACTGTTAGTCCTGGGTGTTTGTCCTGTAAGATTTCACTGACGCTGGGACAATGTACTATTGTGTTGTTTGAATAAAGGCTTGTAATGACCACATTTCAACAGCAGGTTATTACCAAGATCCTTCAAATCTGAACGTAGACCCATGCAGAAAATATTCCTGTCCCTCATCGTGGCAGTAACCCCTGTTGATCAATAGAGGGTGCTGTCTGGCCTCTATTCTTTCTCTGCTTATTGTTTCCAATTGATCTTCTGTGACTACTGACCCTAATCTGTTTAATTTGGTCAAAAGGGTTGTATCATGATCCACTTAAAATCACTACATGGTCCATAGTGTTTATCCATAACTGTAGTAGCACAAATACAGTAAGGCTTCTTATGGGTCATCCCATCATATCATTCTGGTGGAAAGTGACTAACACAGTTGCTTAAATAACTCGGCTATAAGCCACAGTTGATGGTGCAGAGGATGGAAAAGGGTGGCTGCAGAATACTGTATCTCACTGTAGGCTGTGGACCTCTGCCAGCAAACACTAGAGACTACCAGAAATAGTAAGGCAGATACATCAGCAGCATAGTAAAAAAACAACAGCAAAGTAGGTTTTTCTGCACATGAGCTGTTGCTGCTACTGCTGCTTGTGTGAATAAGTGATGCAAAGTAATATGACGCATTATTAGCTTTCCTGTCATTATGACTAACACTGATTTAATAGATCGTATTAGACATATCCTCCAGACCTGTGCACCCGAGTGATCTGTCTGTCTCTGATGAGGAGGATGACCAAATTAGAGCAGGAAATTAGAACGTTGTCCCAAGAGTTTTAACTGTGCTGTGGGTGTAAATTGGTGTAAAACTGACATTTGCTTTCATTTTAAGAATGACTTGTCACACACTCGATGTGCAGAATGTGGTGTTTCAGGACATGGACACCTGTTTCAGACAAAACAAACAAAAAAAATCCCGCTTCATGTGGGGTAATCCAGGGTCCTATGTCCACCTCTATATTGTTATATATTTGAAAATATGCTGTATAGGAATATTGGTTCCTTCCTCACTAGCGAAACTCGGCCTTGACAACTTTTGAACAGTTCAGTCACTTTACTGTGCAGGACCATATGCCTATTGAAGTTCCCGTGCTCAAGTTGAGTTTCCCGCAGCAACCGAGACACAACAACTTGTACTTCAAACAGATTGAAATACATATCTTCAGTTTTGTGTAGGTTACAGCCTACATTTCACTATTGTTAAAGCTAATATTTAAATAGCCTACAATCATTATAATTAAGTAGGCTATTGTTTATCAGGTAGATTGTCATTCTTTACCTGTGGAAGAAAGTATGACCAACGCCAATTAATTACTATATATTCTTAAGTCATAGGATCCGAGTTTGCGCACTAGTAGCTGAATCTAGAGTAAGCAAAACTGAGATGGGAAACACTTTAGATAGGTGTTGGCATGTTCTAGGCCTTTAACCCATTGATGACTATGGCAATCTAGGATGCATGTCCTTAATGCCTGAGGGTTTTCTGAAAAAATTGTACGAATTGTCAAGTCTACCAAAACCTTAATATCTAAGCCTGTGTAGCACATAGAAACATGAAATAAAATACATTTAAAAGTTAAGGTTCACAGGTTTTATTTAAACATGCTCCCGTAGCGCTTACAAACCAACAAATATTTCTAAAAATTGTCAAAATTAGATGAATTAGAAAATTATTAAATATTGTTAATAAATAGATGCAATGTGTTGTGTGATTTTCGTCAGTAGTCTATAGTAGACCTTGATTCTGCGCACCAAACGCCACTAACTGTTCCGTCGCCGACATAGCCGGCGTATTTTTTTTTATTATTTTGTTTTATTTTTTTATTTTTTATTTTTTTGATTGACGTGATTTTCGGCAAACCACACAACTTTTGGGTGGTCACGTGGTCTTAAAAAAATCAACAAAACCCACCTCATGTGTATTTGAACCAATGAGGGAATGCCATGAAAATTAGATAAAGTAATAATGCTGCGCGATGCAGCATCAGGCAGGAGAGCCAATGTGGCATCACGCAGCAGCCGTCATCAATGGGTTAAAGAAAGAGTCCCTGACAAAATAATACCATTTTGAACAGTTGAAGTTATGTGTGTTAATCTTATATCTATGGTGTTTACAGAGTATTGAACTATGGCAGATAGGGCCCTGGGAACATTGTATGCTCACACTGCAGCAGGTAAGCTGGATGTGGCTCCTCAATCAGAATTTAACTGGCTAATCAGTCAGTCCAGTCTCAATTTAAATCGATAGCCTCTCAATAGATTGGCTAAATCACAAGCAATGATGGTTATTTTTCAAGAACAAGTAAGTGTTGTCTTTTAAAGCCTTAATGTTGCTGAAAACAAAAACTGTTAGCGTGTAGCTAGCTAAGCTGATCTTAAAGCAGAAGTAAGTTGGATCATTTAAGTAACTTCCTGTCAGTGACTGCAGATAGCACTCCGTCCCCCTTCCTCGTCCCTATGCCAAGCGCTGTGGTGGAGAGTAGCAAGTTCCACTGACATGCTTATGCTTTATGTCCCACAAGCCCGGTCTGAGCTGGGAAAGACAGCTTTTAGCTTCAGTGCCTCCGACTCCTGGAACAACTTACAGCAACAAATTAAACTAAATACATTCATATCCTTTGGCCAATTTAAACAGATTATCTTGGATCTGCCAAACTCTACTTGTAACTGTTTTAATTAGGCTATATTGTACTTTATTCCTTTTAATTGCTGCCACTCTTCACCACTTTGTAAATGTTTCAATTGTTTTTTTTTCTCTTCTCTTCACTTGTGTATTTGACGTATTTGCATTGAATATTTTGTATGTATTGTTGTTTTGAATTTGTTTTGACTCGACATCATTGAAATTGAGGGTCACCCCTCAATTGATCTCTCGAGGATAAATAAAAGTTAAATAAATGATAAAACAAACTTTGGGAAAGATAATTACCTGCTCCACCATTGTTGACGGGTAAAAGTCAAGCTATCTGTGTGGGTTCACAGGCAGAGAGACCCATCTTTGTGGAGTTCTCTCTCCTGATTTGATAAATAGTTATGGGATAGCAGAAAAGGTTCTCTTCCGCCTACTGAAACACTTATATTAACAAAAATATTTCACATACCTCTTCTTTAATATTTGGTTATTATGCAAAGTATAGACTTGAATCCTTGTTCCTCACATTGTTTGCTGTATTTGATTGCTAAAGCTCATCCTCTTTGACTCTCTTTGGGAAATTATTAAAGATCTCCTATTATACTACTTTTCTGGTCTTAATTTCTTGTTAAAAACTGCTATAGAGCAACCTGACACAAATCACATCACAAAAAACCATGTATATTTTCGGGACACTCTTCCTTTCATCTGAGCGAGCACAGCAGTCTGCTCCCATGGACATATAAAGAAATGGACACCGGATTGAAACATGGCGCCCATTCATTCCTATGAAAGCTGCTCATTGGCGCAGGAAGGCCACAAGGAAGTGACTTTCTGCTTCATGGGTGCCGAACACTAAAGCATGACACGCAGGGTACGTTTCACTGACGTTACTCATTCTCCAGCAGTGTAACGTTATAATATGTCCGTGCATTAAGCTAAGCGGGACGAGCACAGATGCATTGTTTATCGACCATGGAAGTATAAATTTCTAATCCCCAATGATTCTCTATATGTAATCTTTAAATTACACCCCGTCGTTGTAATATAGTGATCAACAAAGATTCCTCCCGCCATCGGAGGCCGGGCCGGCCGAAGCAACGGTTGTTTCGCTACGACTCCTTTTAGCGGCTCTACCCCTAACGGCTAAAACTGAAAATAAAACGGCTATAAAACGCTTTCGGTGGCGTTTTGAAAAGCGAAGACTTCCATCCTGTTAGTACATGGTCTAAAGAAAAGTATGAGCCTTTGATTGATATCCAGAAAAATTTAGCGGAGATACATTCTTGTTTGACGAAATTGTATTGGGAATGAATGGGGTTGGCACCCTATGATCTCCATTTTGTTTTACGGACCCGTCCCAGACAGTCTAAAGCGTGTAATACCAGGCGTGGTCACCTGGCCATGCTGGCTACTCAGAAAAGGCACAGTCCTGGGGGCCTGTCTGCTCCACACCTCGGCTTTGTGCTTCTACGCCCCCTCCCCCGCCCTCCTGCAAACCCCACTCCTTTGTGATTGGTTTCCTTCCTTCCGGAACATTTTCAGCAGCGAGCGGGGAGATTTCAGAGCAGGAAGGTGGGGGCATGGCCGGAGCTTGCCGGAGGTTGTCTGAGCAGCATTACCATACATGGAAACATCCGCTTTTGTGACAAAAAGAATATCCGGAAATCCAAAATGTTGGAATATTCTGTAACATTTAACAATAAGGGTACGTTAATTAACCGTTAGTTAATGCTTGCTTACTTAATTCTTAATAACCATTAACAAAGCATCTGTTAATTACTGTTAAATTAATGCTTAACTAAGCATTAGTTAACTAAGCATAGTTCATTCCTAATCAATCATTAACTAACCATTAATAACTAAGCATTTACGGTTAATTGATGCTTAATAAGCATTAACCAACAATGCATAGCATTAACTAAGCATTAAATAACAGCTAATTAATGTACCCTTATTGTAAAGTGTTACCGAATATTCCCTTGAGTATTAGTATTACGTACTCAATTGAAAAGTTTGGCTGTGGTGGAGCTCAACTTGCTATATTTGGTGAATCTGTCAGTGGGGAAGGACAGTTGGAAAGTTGTAACATTGTAAATATACATAGTGATTGATAGGAACAATATGCATATGACAAATGTGGGTTGCGAGTACAACTTTTGGGCTACTTCTCTTTACGCAAGCCTTTTGAATTGTCTTTTGCAGCATGATCCTAATCCAAAAGAGAGGAACACTTAGGGATTAGCTAAGATTATGTTTCTTCTGTAAACGATCTCCTTCCTCCGAAGGGCAGGATGAGTATTAATTTGTTACCCTATTAAGCAGAAATTCATAACTTAAAAAATGGTATGCATTCAAGAATATTCCTCCCAAGGATAATGTTAGCGCTGCTGAAACTATAGATCTTTGTTAAATATCTTTCACACACCCAGTGTTTTCCGCTAGAGCCTCCACTGTGCGGCTGTGCGAAAATATTAGACAGCCGAGATTCAGACCCTCCTAGGGGGTTCCGGGGGTATGCCCCCCCGGGAGATTTTTTTAACCTTTTTAAAGTGAAATGCATGAATCTGGTGCACTTTGAGAGGAAAATTAAGAGGCTAAATCTGAGAAATTTTGTGTGAACAAATAATTTGGAGACACTGGGTC
The DNA here is from genome assembly GCA_026929865.2 of Hyperoplus lanceolatus. Lineage (NCBI taxonomy): Eukaryota > Metazoa > Chordata > Actinopteri > Uranoscopiformes > Ammodytidae > Hyperoplus > Hyperoplus lanceolatus. Next base: position 18,888,130 of record CM049397.1, on the reverse strand, counting down.
AGATGAATTAGAAGCTATTGAAGAAGGACACATGGATTTTCCATAAAAATATTAATATAAAATAAAATATTATGGCGGGTCCTCTGGGTTGGGCTTGGAGCTCTTTTTCTTTTACGGGACATATTTCTCTGTAATATAGTGAATGCATTTAAATGCAGTGTGAGGAACTAAGCAGAAGAACTCTGTTGTCCAGCTACTGTATCTTTTTTTCCACAGACAAGGCTGAAATAGGCTATAGACTATACACAGTCAGGTGGCAGTGGCGAAGTGGGTAGGGAGTTCGCCTCTGGTGTGCAGGGTCGGAGGTTCGATCCCCCGTCTCCCCGCCACATGTTGAAGTGTCCCTGGGCAAGACGCTGAACCCCGAATTGCTCCCGATAGTTAGCTTAGTTAGCTTAGCCTACCCTGCGTGGTAGCTGCTGCTATCGGTGTATGAATGTGTGTGTGACTGGGTGAATGTGTACAAAAACAATGTAAAGCGCTTTGGGTCTGTGATAAACGGAGATGTAGCGCTATACAAGTCTGTGATAATTCTAATTCATCTGTGATAAACGGAGATATAGCTCTATACAAGTCCATTTACCACAGTGCATGGGCAACTGAGGGCAGCCCCATTTCCAATTGTTTTTAAATAAACTCAATACACACTGTGCATGGATGTGAACGTGACATGATCAGATCATTTCGGATTTCCTCCCAGATTAACTGATTACATTTTTAGGCTATTAATTATCTAGACCAAAACATTTTATTCTTTTTTTGTATGATAACTCACATTTGCATAATATGATGTTAATATCAAACACAAAAACGATTTTTATTTTTATTTTTTGGAGGGGGCCCCCAGGCAGTCGGGGGCCCTAAGCGGCCGCTTAGTTCGCTTATGCCTCGGGCCGACTCTGTTCTTAGTGTTCAGAATTATTTATTACGGTCCACTTTAAAATGTTTGCAGTAACACAATCTGAAATGTGATGTAATTTTTAAAGTGTAATTGTCTCCTGGTGCCCAGTGGCAACATTTTCAGTGCATATAAAAATACACCATTATGGTTCAATACTGAAGACTGAAAATACATGTCAGTGTAGTGTTCAACTGACAGTGTCCTGAAACTTATAATGTTTTACATCTGTAGAACCTAAACATTGACCCAGTGTTGATTTGAACTATTGCAGTTGATATGATTGTTGCAGCTGCATGACTGACTGTTTCTATCGAGAGGGCTCTGGATTTAAGAGTGAGGTTACATACGTCCATGTGTTGAATTGGTTCTTTCTCTTCTGTGTGTGGCTCTGTCATGTCCTGTCAACTGTTTTAAGAGAAGCACTGGAGCAGCTAATGTGCTGGAGGGTGCTGGCCGTCGCACTGAAGAGAGCTTGGGCAGTAGCAGTGTGTTTCATTCTCCCCCCTGGTCCACAAAACCTGTCCCTTTGTATCCCAGGCAGGACCACCCCAGGCACAGTCTATATACACTGGGTGCACTCTGAAATGCTAAAATAGGCTTTTATGTGGTTTTTAAGTTTTTTTCCAGTTGTTTTTCATGTTTTTTGCTTCTATATAGTATAAAATATACTTTTTTTTTAGAATCACACCACAATGCTGTTTGTGAAACATGACACATTAAAACATTTGAGATCTATGTATGAACGTTGCTTTTGTGAAACGGGTCACTGCAGCTCTCGAACATATGACACGTTCTCCAATATTATATATCCAATATTAGTCTTGATCTTGGGAACAGCAGTTTCATGCCAATGTAGATGAGAAGTCCTTAAAGTATTTAGAAAAATGTTTACATCAAAAATGTGATGTGACGACTTGGTAAATTTTATCTAGAGGTCATGTGATACCACCAAACGCTCCAGAGGCAATCTCACCAAAGTGTTTTTTTGAATGCTGTTTTCATGTAGATGTCAATGTCATCTTTCAGACAACTGTCAAAATGAACAGGAGAGGAAATCACTCCTGGAGTTAGCAAACTCTTTGCAAAATTCAAACGGGAAAAACAGTTCCCAGAACAGCTACTTTTCTTTTCTCATGTTTGCCGGTTGATCCTGTGGTCAAATGTCATTGGTTATTGTAGATTTTATCAGGTTGTAGAGTTTTATTGAAAACCCCAAGATACTTAAATGTATTACCTTGGCGTAAATTATATTACTGCTATCTGCTATTTTTAGATTGAATTACCACCCATTTGTTTCCATAACCTTCCAGTATGGAGCAGTGACTTGCATCACAATGAACCTAAGTTACGTCATTGGTACATGGTAATGCCATTGGAGAGTGCTTTGAAGACACCTCCTTGTTGTTGAATATGACTTACAACTATGCCGTTGTTTAAAGCTTTGTTTTGTGAGTATGTGATGTGTGTAGGTTGCCATCTTCTCCTCAGGGTTTCTCCGAGGTTCAGCCTACGATTAACCAGGTATTAGTAGTGGTCCCACTGGCTGTGTTAAATTCCACTGTAAATTCCCCTCCATTAGCCCAGCAAGAGTAGCTTAACAGAGCCAATCCTGTTTGCTAAGCAAAAACCTCCTTATTACTAGTGCAGCCTATCCAGCTTGTGATTCATTTTGGCACATTCCCCAGGAGTTCAATAATGTGATGGATCTCTGGCCGCAGCGCTGTCAGCCAATCAGTATTTGTGTTTGTTTGTGTCATAGCTAGGCCACATGAGCGAGTGATTTGTGTAGTAATGATGCAGACAGAAGGCAATATCTCCAGTCCTATTCATTAGTATGCTGCAGTATAGAGCGAGAGCTGCTATCAGATCAGGGGAAGCCTTGGCAAGAGTGCAGACGAAAAACAGAGAGAGGCTTAAGTACAGAGAGATGGACAGGAAGCAGCAGCAGATAATGAGAATGTAAAAAGATTGTGACGATCTTTGGCATTCAGTAGTACATTAACAGCCACTAAATGCCCTAATTCAATCTTTTCAAGAGCACTCTTAATTCAGACTGAACTCAATGTCATGAGTCATTCAACATATACTGTATATAACAAAATATGTCAGAATGTACCACCTGATTATTACTGTAGGACTATAGGAAAATAATTACAGACAATAGGACAGCAAGTGGTAATGTCTAGCCTTTTTCTGTATATTTTCCCATCTGAACATCTAAAATAGCTAATGAAATAAATAGAAAATAAGACCGAAATGAAGACGTTGCTCCAGAATAATCTAAAAACAGCCAACAACCAGCAGTCCCTCTTTTGTGAGTGTATGCACGGAACAAAGTGTATTTGCATGCGTGTGGACTGTTTGTGTGTATCTCCAGTATCAGTGAGCTGTGCGTGTGATGTATTGTGAGCAGAGCAAAGAGAGATGTTAAAGGATATCTTTTTTGCCTGCGTCAGCAGCATTGCAGGGAGGAAGAGAAAGGGGAGGGGAGAGAGGGGAGGGGCAGAAGGAGAGAGAGGTAGAGCAATACCAGTAAACAGGTGCCGGCTCCACCATCACCTATGTCCCTATGCGCCTCTTTTTCATTGCGCACATATCAACACATACATGGTACATGAGCAATGGACTCAGAAGCCCTTTTTGTATATACTCTTCTATACAAACCTTTACACAAGCCTTTGTCTTTCTATTATGCAAAACTATAACAGTATCAGGGAGAGGGGAGAAAAGGACGACTGGAAACCAGAAAAAACAAGGCAAACCTTTTTGTTGTTGTTTCTGTATCGCACTTAGACAGTCAAGGAGGGATAGAGAATTGCCTCACTCTAATATGCACAAGCACACTGCACCAACATCCTTGCACGGGTACCAATCCTGTCTGCTGCAGCGCCTAAACATCAGAGAGGGAGAGGGAGCAGAGAGGAGGGGGTGGGGGAAATAAACGAGTAAGAGGCAGTTTTTCCCCCCTCATGCATGTTTTAGTTTAGTTTTATTTCCTTTGGTTTTCCAGTGTGTATGTGCGTGTGTGAGAGAGTGTTTGCCGATTGGCTGTGGCACTGATGAATTCCCTGTGTAGCCCAGCGATCCTCCACAGATGGACACACAGCAAGACTATGAGATACTGAGAAATTAAATACAGGAAACAAAATCAATGCAATGGCAGGAGGGAGCAAGCGCTGACTTTGATTTTAAAGCTGCTCAGGCTATTCTTCAACTGACTGTCAGTTCATCCCTCTTTATCTGTGGAAGCTGGTTCACAGAAGTGAAGCAATCCAGTAAACCAGGTTTTTCTCTCTTTACCCTGTCTTTTCTTCTGCACAGAGAGAGGCAGGCCAGAGAGGAAGGCAGCAGAGAAATTGAACGAGGGAAGTGAGCTATTGAGAGAGGGAGAGTGTGCAAGCATCAGAGAGAGAGTGAGAAAGAGAGAGCGAGAGAGAGAGAGAAGGAGAGAGCTGCTCTGCAGTAGCATCCCACAGCAGACGGTTGAGGGCTGCCGGTGTGTGTGTGTGTGTGTGTGTGTGTGTGTGTGTGTGAGACTGCACTGCTGAAGAGGAGGAGGAGGAGGCACACTCTGAGACTCTGCAGGGCCATAGAGGAACACACAGCAGCAGAGGCAGTGCTACTGTTGGCCGGCACCAGGTACCCGTCCCAGCGCCCTCGACCCGCACACCACCGCCGCTGGATCTGGACGCTCCGACGCCGCCCAGACCCCCACCACCAACGCCATGGCACAAGCGGCCAAACATCTGAGAAAGAACAAGGATTTAGAAGCCCAATTAGAGGCGGAGCGCAAAGAGAAGGAGGAGGAGAGGAACAAAAAGAGGAGTCGCTCGCGGGATAAAAAGCGCAAGGTACTGGGACTATTCACAGGTGGGGTAGGGAGTGATGGGTGCAGGGTGGGGAGGGGGGAGGGAGGGATGGCTAGAGAGGGGGGTAGGAAGGTTGAGACGCCCCCCCACCCCCACCCTTCTTTCTCTGTCATGCTAAGCTCTGGTGGTCAGGGGTGCCAGGGCACACATGGAAACTCAGTCACGAGTGTGTTTCTACTGTGTGTACACACACACACAGTCTCCCTGGCACACATGTATGTCCCATGCATACAGACACAGGGAAACGGTACTTAAACGCTGCATGCTTTCCTACTCCTCTCGACTGCTTTTATACCTGCTTGTTTGACTGTCCTGTCTAAGCCGTACTGATAAGGCAGTGCAGTACTCGTCTTCTAATTGTGTTAGAATCTCTTCACATCTCCCCTCTCTTTCTCACTCTCCCTCTCTCTCTTTGTTTTCTCACTGCGGTACGGTGTCAGTGAGCAAAATTTCACTCCAGCACTACTCATACACAGGGACGGTGAGCTTGACAGTCCGCTCTGTTCTCCTCTCAGCTTTTCCCTCTTGAGTGGTATTGTTATGACCGCAGAGCAAAAGCTGCAGGCGTGTGTCTGAATGAGAATGTCCCATGCAGAGCTGGCAGGCTTGCTGTTAACAATAAATCTCCGCTCCGCCGCTCTCCTACTGCAGGGACGAATCGTCAAGTCTACTTTATTCCTCTGGCCTCGCTCAAACTCATTAATGAGAATGAGTCATCCGCAGATTGTGCCGTTGTGTATCTGGTGGCATATTGGTCCTAAGTAAACAAGTATGTGTCCAGCCGCCCTGTGAGCCCAAACCCTGCCAGGCTGGCTGTAAACCAATCTGATGCTGATGCAGTAGAGACAGTGGTATGTACAGAAAAACAGTACAGCTTCCACTTACCCAGAGAGGATGAAAGGCTGGTATGGGGATTAGATTTTTCTTTCTGTTGTGCTTGTATAAAGTAGGCTGACAAGGAAGGTAATGGGGGGGGGGGTTATTTGAGCAAAATCAAGGGGAGAGAAGAGAGGGAAAGGTGGTATGACTCAGATACACCTGGGGTAGGTGTCCTTCAGTCAAGGTTTGATCCTCTGCTTCTCACCATATCACAAACATGTCACCGCTCTGTCTGCGATGACAGACACAAGTTAACATTTCTCCATTTTCTCCACCCCCAAACTTCTCGTAAGAGAGGGATCTTATCAACCTTTTGCTAGAAGGAGCATGCGTATGAAAGCCGTTGCAGAGATGCTTGCGTGTGCGTGTGCATTATGCATGTGTGTAAGTGCAGTATGTGCATGTCCGGAAAGATGCGATTCAAGAAGGGTAAAGCCTGCAGATCTAACAGTGTTGATGAGGAAGGGATGAGATTTCTGCTGAGGGTACTACTAATGCAGCCCAACTTTGACTGAAAGTGTATGGTTTCAGAGGATCCCATATCACTTACATAACCATGCATCTTAAGTCTTTCAAACAAGCTTCCTGACTCTCCCCACTCCTTACAGCCATTCCTGGTTTCTGGAGCAGACGTTAATACTGGGGGAACTCTGTCTTTTTATCTATATTTCTCTTCAGTGCTCTCTTTGTTTCCTCCTTGATGTCTGCAGCTCGATAGCCGAATGCTATAGTAATTCATAAGTTGACTGATTGTGTTTCCCCATAGTGTAACAGTGGTTGACAAAACCACCGTTGCACTTGGCTGTTTTCTTTATTTGCCACTCGACACCTGTTTTTCAGTAGTTGTTTCATCAGCTGTCTTGTGTATCGACCTGCACCTCGGGAGTGTCCCTATCCTGGCCCTGCAGGCAAGGTCAACTCTTTGTCTGTGACAGAATCACATCTTTTAACCACCCTACACATTTTGCTCACACACACACACACATTAACACACAGGCACACTTACCAGTTTCTTTCTGTATCATTTTGTTGCCAGCAAACCTGGCTTCTGTTATGTAAGCTTTCGTTTCTGTCGTCATTTGGGCCCTTCCAATCGTTTATCCTGCACAATTGACGTGTTTTTAGATGTTATATAAAGAGAAACTCACAGCTCTTCTCATTGATTGTTGCAACATCAAATTGTTTCAACTAAGAGTGGTTCATTAATTGGCGGTTGAATATTTTTAGACAAAATAGCAGGAGTGCAGGGCCGTTTGTTACTTAGACAACACCTGTTTCAGTCTTCTTTGCTCTTATGGCTGCTAACTGAGCTTTTGCAATCATAAGCATGATTTATTTTCTTGTATTTCAAATTTCATTAAGCATCTTTTAAAGACATAAATCCATTTGGTCAGCCCTTACTTATTGTTCTTTCCCCTTTAATCTACTTCTGTGGCTAATGTATGTTAGTGTTTTTTACATTATGGCTTCCATCCATGTAGGGGAACAAATCTTTCCCACTGATGTATGTCCGGGGTCATACAGCTAGCAATCTGTCATCAAAGGGTGAAAGTGCCATTTTAATTGGCTTCACGGTGTAGAGGTATTATACGGCACAGGTCAGTTGCTGAGCCATGGATAATGTTGTTCTCAAATTGCTTTTATTGATGCATTTGCCCCTCTTGAAAAATGAGCATCGTCAGGATGTGAACAAAGCCCTATTGTCCTAGTCAGCACCTATTTTCACCTCATTCTGTATGTTTGTTTGTGCGTACATTTGAAGTAGTTTACCTGACCTGAATGGCCCTGTATTGTTAGCCTAATTTCAGCATGATAGAGGGGGAAAAAGTGACAGAATTGTGATATTTTGATTATAGGTTTTTTTCAAGATACAGGATTATTTGAAGGTCATGGGAAATGTAATTTTTTTTTCTGTTAACAGGCTGTTGGAAGATTACGATATATTTACACTCCAGGGCTACATCATTTTGTTCATTCTGTCTTGTTAGTGTTCATTTTTAAGGTAATTGCTGCTAAACTTTTGGAGTTTGTAAAAAAACTCAAGTTGTAAACATGAAACAGGACTCAGATTAAAACAACAGAATTTGTTTTTACATTCATTTTAAGAGAACATTTTTTTAAAAGTAGTATAAAGAAATTTAAATGTAAATTCTGTAAAACAACAATAAACTACATTTATCTTGTGAGCTGGTAGTAACAGCACTACGTACAATGTTTTAAGTTATTTATGACCATTTAGAGCTCTTCTTACTCCCATTACCAATTGTTTTACTGCTACATTATGTGATTAGTATTTGGAGAGCCCTGAGGGTGTTTACAAAATCCAATAGTCCCATCCAGGATGACATTCACAGCAGTATTTTTGTGTGCAATAATATGGATTTCTTTTTGGTGTCATTGGCCTCTTGCTCATTGACTTTTGTTTCAGTGAATATAAATCTGGCTACATTGTTGGGACATCTTATTCCATGTGTATATCTCTTAACATTCACCTTTTGTTATTTTTGTGATTACCGCTGCAACTAGAAGGTGTAGTAGGACAAGAAGAAGAAGAAATAAATAAATCATTATTGTAGTAATTGTTTATACACGGTCATCATCTGAATACAAGTCTGCTTGTCCTTTTTCCAGCAAATGTAACACTGCGTTTTCATCTTTTGATTGATTATTCAATTAATGGTGAAGTTGTGATGGTCTACTCTAAAACATCACAATTTCCAAAAAGGGTAATTTTAGTCCGGAACCCCCAGATGATAATAACTCAACTGTAATTCAGTGAAATGCAATGTGTGAAAAAGCAGAAAATTCCCACATTTGAAAACCTGGAACCATCAGATAGGGTTTACTTGGGAATTAGTACTGTTCCGATTAACGGCTAATCCTTGTAGCTCTGTAATACATAATGGACTGTGAAGTGTTGCAAGATCATCTGTAAAGTGTGGGTTTTTAATGAAGCTTAAAGGTCATCACTAGTGTGCACATAATGTTTCCCTGTAGTCAAGCGTGTCTGTTACTTGCAAAGCAGTGAAGTGTACAAAAAAAAGTCAAGGCAGCTGAGGACTGACCCATTAGTGGTGCTTTTACTCAGACTCATCAATGCAATAAGTTTGGTCAGGATGCATTATGGCTCCTTTGTTGCTGTATAATGTCTGGCACTCAGAGGTGTTGACTACAGATGTACAGTATATATAGCACCCTGTTTATGGTCAGGGATCTAAAAGGTGAAATTAAGAGGCATAGACTCAACTAACAACTAGCATTGCAAAGGTGCTAAAGCTAGTGCTATCTCCAGCTTCATATAGAGTAGAGGTGGCAGCAGTGGATCATCATTCCAGCCTTGTCTCTGCCTTCCCTCCAAAATCTCCTATGCTCCTTGCCCTCAGGAGGCAGAGCCTTCACTGAGCTTAATGTGTAGATGTCTGAGACAGATTGGTACAGTGGTGCAGTGGTCTAGGTGTTGATGCTTATGTACTGTATGATTGTGTTTGTGACTGTATGTTCGGGTTTTGCGCAGTAAATTAGGACTTCTGCAGCGGTGACAAAGCCCATCAGAGCCAACTTTAGCACCTGCCTGCTGATCAGCCCTGCCTGCCTGCTTACCTGAACCCTCACTCTCTGATAAAAGCGATGAATTTTAAATTAACCATTCTTTCCGGTCAAACCATTGGCAAACGGTAATACATGTTTGACTGCTCCATGTGATTAGTTGAAGTGTTTATGGATGTGAATCTTCCTTTCTTTCATCTGAAACATGGCTTCAATCCTTGTCTGTTTCACTCTCAAGACACATAAACATTGGCCTCTATACCTGACTTCTTATAATTAAAGGGATATTTTCTGCTCCTCTAAACTAGGGCTACAACTAATTATTAAATAAATAAATGATTAATATCAGGGAATCAGACATTGTCTCATCACCTGTCCACAAAACACTGATCTGAAAAAGGATATTACTTTTTCAATTGAATACAATTATCATAATAATAATATATTATAATAATATAAACTTATTTTCTAACTTTATCAATAAGTGTTTTATGTTGACAACTTTCTGAATGGACTACATTCACTTTGAATATGCAATCTACACTAATGTGCAGTGGGAACTTTAAGCCTCCAGGACAAATATATGCTGAAAAAGGACTTTTCATTAAAGTAGCAGACATCTTGTCTCCAATACATTTACACATTCATTGACGCTGGATTTTTGAATGAAAAAAAAAACTATAGGAGCGACACTGTTATTTAAACACATTGTCTTCCATGTTCGAAAACATGTATGGACCTTTTTGAAGTATACTACATCTGGACTGGTCACAGGCCTCCCATTCTCCATATCTACCCAGGATGCCCTTGTGTCCGTTTCACACATGCAAAACGGATGATAGCCCCTTCCCTAAACTCGCATGTGGAAATTGTATATTTTCCCTCTGCAGTGCGTAGTGCCTGCATAATTTTTTGTTGCACTTTCACATACGTAGATCTTGGATTCAAGGTTATTATTAGATTAATATTGCTGGGCTTATTATATATATTTGGGCTTCACAAGGACACTAATATGTGTGTTTCGCAGCATGTTGCATCATTTCAATCAGCCAGTACTGTATTCATCTCACATCTCTTAGGTCAAACTCCCCGTGTGTGTGTGTGTGTGTGTGTGTGTGTGTGTGTGTGTGTGTGTGTGTGTGTGTGTGTGTGCGCGCGTGCGGCCCTGTGGAACCCCTCAGACAGTTGACTCAGCAGGCCAAGCAGAGGCACTCACTCATGTTGATGGATCCTGGGAATGAGTGTCAGTGAGTCCAGCAGCTCCTGGCTCTACAGTAAATGCTGCTGGGGCAGGTTGGCCGTGAGGTGCAGCCTACTATCCTTTAATTAAAACTGGGGTGGAAGGTTCACGTGGAAGGTTCACGTGAGGCCAACTGACCAACCCCTCTCCCACCTCATCCCCCTTTTGCCTTTATCAGAGTGATGATAGCAGGTTTTTTTCTGAGCTAGCAGAAACTTAGTAATTTCACAGCAGATACCCCACCACATCATGTTAGGTTTATTTGATTAGAGATGACACAACGTCCCCACTCAATGGGCACTCTACAGTCTTTGTCAGAAGGTGTAACATGTTGAAATAAACAAGAGCAAAATATCAAGTAGTCAGCAGGCACTCCCTCTCTGCTGGGGTTCGGCTTCCCTAAATCTCCCAGGCCTGAGGATATTTTTAAACTTTTGGATCATATTTCTCACCATGTTTTTTACTTTGATTCCCACTGCAGTGATTCATCCTTTTGATTTAAAGACTGAAGCCACAAGCATCTGCTCCTGCTTATTTTGAGTTAGTATCTCAGAAATCTTGCAGGACACAGAGCATTTGTTGGTGTGTTTTCCAGTTGCTGATTATAAATGAAGCTGATCTGACATGTCGGACTGCAGCACTTTCACCCAGTAAAAGTCTCCCACACAGGTTTGTGTTAACCTCCCCGAAAATATTAACAGCCACTGAGTCTGTCTGTGTTCATCCTCCTGCTGCATGGATAAATCAATTAATTTGTCAGGCGGGACGTGAAGTGATGTGTCATATTGTGAGGGGCTTTCTTAGATTTCCCTTCTACTGCCTCCCTCCATCTCTTCATCTTCCTCTCTATCCGTCTCCTTGGCCATTTGGCTCCTTGGCTAGACTAATCTCTCCTCCCAATTGTTATTCTAATAGTGCAGCTGTTACGTAACTCCCTGAATCGAGGATTGAGAGATCAGGCTCATTGAAATGGATCCTCATCATGTATAAATGAGAGAAGAGAGTGTGAGGAAGAGGGACAAGGCAATAACTTCATAGAATAATTTGATAGGTCATTGCTGGACGGCTTGTTGTGGATAAAGGAGGGCTTTTGGTGTCCATTACCCAGCTCCTTCTGGCTGATGGGGGGAAAGGACAGGAGTTGGGATAGGGAGTTTAGTGTGGTTTGATATCCAGGTACTCTGAGTCCTGCCTTGATATCGTCAGACTCTGCAGCATCTCATGGGCCGATTATGAACGATAGCTAGGAGCCACTGCAAAAGCTACCCACCACTTACTGTATTGATCCTGCTCGGTTTTGCTCTGTAGAGAGATTTTATTTGTCCTCTGTGTTCGGCTTTACACAACTGGTACTTGTACAGTAGGTGGTTGGTGTATTTGATGCATTTTTCTATCCCCATCCACCTTTTTAATGACCTTATTAGGACATCCCTTTCTTTCCTTTTCAAACATGCTTTTAGTTACATACTAAATGAGTAGATTAGTACATGGTGCTAGTAATACCAATGATGGTGTGTTGGTGAGTCCACTGTTGCCCCGTAAAAAAAATAAACAAATTGCTTGGAATTTTGTTGTACATTGACCCCACTGCCTCACTTTTTTTAGTGAAATATCTCAACAACTATTGGCTGGATTGCCACAGAATCTGATATACAGTTATGTTCTTCTAATTGTTATGAATATGGTGATACCCTGACTATATATCTAGCACCAGCACTTGGTCAACATTTTAATTTGTATAATACTTTAAGTTAAAGTCATTCGATTTATATTGGCATCAACTGTACTTTACATTGAATGTTAATTAGCAAATATCATGCTGTCATGCTAAACTAAGATGGTGAACATGATAAAAAGTCTACCAAGCTACCTAGTATAGTCTGGAGTGAAGTCCCACAAAACCTGGGCCATCGGATGGAGCAAGTGCATATGAATCAGAATCATAAGTACTTTATTGATTGATTGTGAAAATATGAACAGTCAATAAGAAAATTTGGTAGGTTGTGGATGCTGGTTAAGGATGTGTTGAGATTCCCGCCAACTGAGCATGGCAAATAATACTCTCACTATATGTGCCAGTCAATCACACTCTGCAGTCAGAGTCAAAATCAAAACACATTTTGATTTATGCACCACAGATTGCAGGGCTCAAGCGCAGAAGTTCTTGCAGCAGCCATATTGTTGTGAATCGAGGGTATAATCTTGGGTACTCAGATTACCTAGTTAACAACAGCATGTAAATGCTATGCAAGAGCTTGCTGTCATTGACATTTAGCTCAAAACAGTGCTGTGAGGCGAGCACATCCTCAAAGAGCTGCTAGCATGGCTGTAGTCTGCGTAGGACTACATTTGTATCTGTGTGGGAAGCACCGTATGTGAAAGTGAATGTGCTCGATTGTTTCATGTGAGGATGAGCACTCACTCCGGAGAAGTATAGCCCAGGGCTAGAGCCATAGAAGAGAAGAGTGAGGGCAAAAAGGAGCAAAATATCGTAGGAGTGTGGGTGACCCCAGGTTGACTCTGTGCCCTTTTCCTCTGTATTGAATGACGGGTGTCTTATTTACCTGATTGATATGATGATTCCGTTTTTATCTGTCTACCGGAGGGAAGAGGTATAATTCAATTCAAAACCCAGCAGTACAGTAAGTCATTGCAGTAACTTCCCGGCTGTAATTCTCACTTCCAGTTCTTTGAGTGCAGACAATAAAGAACGTCTGATTCATTTAATGCGTTGGGCAACAGAAGATTGAGTTCATGATTCAAGTCTGAATTTTGTGACTGAATTTAACAGAGTATTACAAAGTGGCTTCCTGAAATACAGTTTATATGCGACAGCAGCTTAGTAGGACTTAGTTTTTATGACTATAGCTATAACATTCATTAGCTATTTGGTTTTAGGTAACGGATCATGACATTGCCAGACCAAAGACCTTGACTTTCGTTTGTTCCTTAGTAGTATCATTCTATGTTCAATGATGACAAATTTCACCTTGTGGAGAGACTATTTCTTAAGTCGTCCAATCCTCTTGTCAAGTGTCATCAAAGTGTCGTGGCATCATGGCTCTGTTATTAAAAGCTTAGCCATTTGTAAACCCCTTCAGCCGAAGCCCCTGGAGGCAACGATGGATTCACATTGATTTGATCCTCCTCACTTCCCATCCCATCAAGCATACACAATTATTCTCAGTTCTCCAGGAGGATAGCACATAAAATGTACGTAGATACTTAAAACATTATCATTCACCCATGTCTTTGTAGTAACACTTTTTAACATCGTTACTTAATTACCTTAGCTGAAATATTGATTTGAGCCTTTCCCAACAACTTGTCTGTAACAATTCTGTTATTTAACAATTACTTTGGTGACTGTTTTCCCGTTGAAAAATGCAGTGTTGAAGCATTTTCACTAATTATCCTCAAACTATTTAAATGTGTCAATGATTTGTTCATTATATAATGCCACAAGCCCCCCCTTTTTTTAATTATCCCAAACTTATTGCATCACTCTCACACATTATGTTAGCATTGGGTATTGATAGCATGCTCCATTTTGGATGTGGCTACAATTTAGTAAAATTACTCTAATTATTAAAGAGGACCTATGATGCTTTTTGACTTTTATGACCTATAAACGTTGTTATGATGATTTATAGTCATGCTTAAACATACTAAATTATCAAATAATGACTTACATGCATTTCGACGTATTCCCTGCTGACCGTCTGGGGTGTCTGTGCAGAGCACTAGACACTATTCTAGCCAGTCGAGAAGTCACATGTTCAAAGCGGTTTGAGGCTTTGTAACTTTGTGACGTCGCATGTAACTTGGTGTCGTCACCACGCGGATGTTTCCATGTATAGTAATGCTGTCACTTCCCTGTTCGCGTCTGCCTCGCACCCTTATAGGTCCATGCTCGCGCTTCCCGCCACTGAAAGTGTTCCGGAAGGAAGGTAACCAATCACAACGGAGTGGGGTTTACAGGTTTGCAGAGCGGAGATGGCCGAAGCACAGGCGGAGGGAGCGGAGATGGCCGAAGCAAACACACTCAAGTGTTGACAGGACGTGCTGGATCGCCAAAATAAGAGAAAGAGCTTCCCGAAAATCGACATAGTTTTTTGTGATGTGATTCGTGTCAGGTTGCTCTATAGCAGTGTAAAACAAGAAATTAAGACCAGAAAAGTAGTATAATAGGTCCTCTTTAAGATCTAAGTCTAAACATTCCCTCATTGAGTATTTTATTCCCTGCCTTTCTGTCATTAGCACACAACAATGTACAACTCATTCAGCTAATCGAAAACGTAGCATAATAACTTATTTCACCCAAATCGGCTTTTAACAGTGAGATGTCATTCTTGACGTTGGAAACGGTGGACAAACTAAGGGAGAACGGGGTAATTTGTCACACGGGTTGGTTGTCACAATCGTTATATCTCGGAACCAGAAGGCACTGTCTGTGATATTTTGGTATGTAAATATCCAGAATTGGGATCAGAGGTCACCTACATAGTCTTCATTGGAGTTAGACTGCTGAATTTGAGGTGAGACGACTGTTTGTGTTTTTCATGTCAAATTAAAAATATTTAGCTCCTCTGTATTTTTCTTCTAGGCTTTTACACAATGGGTTTATAACAAAACACTTGTTACCCATACAAAGTGTGAAGGGTAAACTATAGTTTAGATTGTGGTTAGAAAGCTAATTAGTTGTCAGATGGTTGTTGGCCTAGCAAGAAATTCAAGTTGGGGTTGGTCGTCACATTTTTTGGGGGGTTGGTTGTCACATGTTATCTCAAGGCTGCAGCCAGAAAAGGAACCCAATAACGAAATAAATTGTCAAGCTGTATCCTCACTGACACCCCAGAGAAGGAAAGAATAGAGCAGGAAAAGGCAGCTAGCATGCAAAAGAAAAAAGGCAACAAAATCAAAACAACCCAGTGTATCCCAAACTAGACCAGCTGCCAAGGCTACAGTAAGTTATGTAGGCCTATTTGTCAACTTGACAATGCAATTAAACGTTCAAATTTAGTTCTACTTTCTTGCCTTCTTTTTAAGATTATTCCCATTAAGATAACATTGTGACAAACAACCCCATAGTGTTTGACAACCGACCCCTTGATGGGGTTGGTTGTCACAATGTGTAAGGGTGTCTTTGATGATTAATTTCTTCTTTATTACAATAAGATAGAAAAAGTGAGGGGTACACATTTCAAGCCAACACCTTAAGCTTCAATTTAATGTAGGAATGACTATTGAAAGATGTTTAGGTGATGAGCAATTCCCACTAGAGTAAAAAGTGTGCCTACTTACCCCGTTCTCCCCTGTTAGAGGAAATACATCTGCAGCCTAGGAAGAGCATATGATACGATGGAATTGAGACAGCATCTTATATTCTTGGCTTTGTAGGTATACAAACAAGAAACATGTTTTTTTTGTTGGTCATAAGCGTTTTAAAAAGGGTGTGAATGCAGTCCCTATGTATTACGATAATTCACAGGGGTCAAGCAGGATTGGGTGGATTTGGATAGCTGTCTTGCCAGAGATTGCATGCTGCCACCGGTGTGGGATATGAGCTGTCTCTTGCCATGGCAAATTTCAGCCATTCCAGTAATGATGGAATGACAATATTATTACGAATGGTATCTTAGTGATGTTAGTGATCTCTTAGCAAGTGCATCCTGGGCACTCAAGAACGGTCCAATGTTTAACTATCTATAATCTCACTCTGTGTTTAAGTGTGTGTGAGTGTGTGTGTGTGTGTGTGTCTGTATGTATATGAGCTTACCAATTCATTGAACAGACTGAGGCACGTGGGTTGTCTTGTGGCGCAGGATTTACTAGCTAGTTGGGAGGATAGTGGTGTCACCCATCCTCTAATTGGCTGACCCCAGAGGTTTTCCTTGAGCAGACGCAGAGCCAGGAGCCCCTCCCTCCCTCCTACATTCCTCCATCCCTCCCATAATCAATTCTCTTGCTGCCATTACAACTCCTTCCCTCTCTCCTTTCCTCTGCCGCAGTTACTTGCGGCACATTGCTCTCTTCACCCTCTGCCTCTTAAGTTTGTAACAAGCGCTATGGAGCAACATTTGAGGACAGAGAAACCAGAGAGATAGAGTGAACCACAGAGAGAGACGCAGAAGGGAGTGGGGGCTTTTTTTATACTGTTGCAGCAGTCTCATGTTTTCAGCAGGCAGGGAAAGACAGCGGGAGTGCTGTGTCGGTTATATATGGAATAACCAACACATATATAAAACCTTGTAAACAAAGATTTGTTGAGGCATGTTTTAGCTGCATTTCATCCTGCCATATCAGTTTAGATCAAACAGAAGGGGGTGCGTCGGTCCTCTGGGGCTGCAGCGCTATCTGTACAGGATAGAAGAGAACCTGCGTGAATGCAGCAGCTTTACAAGGTCAACCGCAGAAGATCACATGTAATCACACATGTATGTAGAGTTGGCACGCGCACATTTTCTGTCCGCCAGCCCTTAGTCAGCACAGTGTAGGCTGCTCTCTGATATAGTTGAACACTGCCACCCAGTGTTAACACAGAGGACTATCTGATATATGCCATTATATATGAACACTGACATCACTTTTCATATTATTTAATATCCTCCTCCAGTCAAATACCCAGTTTTCAGGACTCCCTGATAAACACAGAAACACTATCCTCTAAATGTTCCACATGCTCTATGCAAACGGTGTTCACACACACACACACACACACACACACACACACACACACACACACACACACACACACACACACACACACACACACACACACACACACACACACTAATTTCCTGGACAACTTCATGCTTCCCTGACAATTTGGGCTGTTTATTGGCAAGAATCTTGCGATAAGATTCATTTACAGGGGTGACGATACGATGTATTGCGAATTTGCGATATATTGCAATCTACAAGCAAGGCAATATACAGTATATTTCTAGTTTTAGAAAAACTCTCATAGTGTAATGACCACACAATGTTATATGCATAAACAAATACTGTTTATTTCTATGCATTTGGACTCAGAATAGTTGGACCTGAGTTTTTATTTCACATTTATAGCATGCTAAATCATCATAGTACTACTTCTTGTGCAGTTTAAACAGAGAAATTAACATCTGCCTCAATCATTGAAAAACTCAAGAACAGGAAGGCGAAGGAAAAAAACATTAAGAAATGTAATTTGTAAACAATGTTATAAATGTAATAATCCCTGCAATTTCCACGATAACACTAAGTGAAGGAGAATGTATAGTGGAGCTTAAGGCGGTGCAGGACAGTTAGTCTACTGGTAATGGAGAAAATGTTTGTCAGAGCATAGAGCACTGTGACTTTCGCCTCAGCACCGCACCGCGCCCCAGGCCCAGGAATTTAATTGTCTACACCTGGGCAGAATTCTTCTTTGTGTGTGTGTGTGCGTGCGTGTGTGTGTGTGTGTGTGTGTGTGTGTGTGTGTGTGTGTGTGTGTGTGTGTGTGTTCTATGTGACTTAAAGAACTCCCTGATCAATATTTTTCCTGCTTCCCTTTCCTCTTCATATAAATCTGACAGCTTTACATTTGATAATTTTATTATGGTTCCTGCAATTCTGATTGTCCTTAAAGATGTTGCACGTCTAATTGTTTATAAAAAAAAACTGCAACCATTTCACATAAGCAGTTCTGTTATCCTTAAGCCTATCGAGAGAATATTAAACTGCAACAGTTTTGACCATCGATCAAGTTATTTTTTAAAGCAAGTTCACAGGTTCTTTTAAATGTGAATATTTGATAGTCAACTGAATATATTTGAGTTTGGGACAGTTGGTTAGACAAGATATCACCTTGGTCCCAGGTTACTTGTGATTAGCATTTGTCACTACGTTTCTGACATTTAAGAGAGTATACTGGTTACTGCATTTTTGCATAATTCTTTGTCACTGAAAAAATTAAATCACTTGCATTTTTATAATCCTTTAGGAAATTGGCCTCGGCTCAACCACGTTGTTTTTTTTTTTCGCCAGTGGAATAACTGTCAAAATTCAAATTATAAGGAAAGTGCCATCCGATTTCTCCTCTTCTGTTCTCCATCTGCTGTATTTGTGCCTTGTCAGGAGGCTAAAGATTATCATAAAGCGAGTAGGATTTTTTCGACATTAATCATTGGTTTTCTTTTACTTACACATCTCTTGCTGTCTCGTCGTTCGAGTCGTTTTTGCATTATTGCTTGCTTCCTGCTGAATTGATGAAACTGTATCCACTACTTCAACACTTACTGTTTTTTTATTCCCAAATCCTTTTACTATCCCTCATGCTCAGTCTTCATCTTAATTCCCTGGTTCTCTGTCTTTAATATACACTATAGCTGGTGATATATAGCAGGATTCATATTTTGAAGTATTTTTCATCTGATGCATCAAATTGATTTAAACAAAAATGTAACGTGGTATTTTTGATGTAGCAATTTTAAAAGCTCTTCTACATACAGTCCACTACACCAATTTAATGTCTACTTTGCAACTTGGTGTTTACTTTGTATTCCTGTTTATATATTCACATATCATGCTATAAGAGTGAAATGTATTCAAACTCATTTATTATGTTATTTTTTATGTTGGACATGTTGATCTGTTTTATCCTCTTATCCTTGAACTTCAGCTTCTGTTGTTATGTATTGTGCTCAGAATACCTCAGTATTATGCAGAGGTGTATTCATGAGTTTCAACCCCGGTTTGTCTGTCCAACAAACCCTTCTGTCGCGTGAAAATCTTTTTAAAATGTATCATTTTGAGTGGTTAAAAATTATGGATCATGGATTGTGTTTTTCTCTTTTCTGCCCATTAGTTCTTAAACTTTGCTGAACTAAATTTTAAAAAAAAGTTATGCTCAAGACAAAGATCCTTGTTTTTTGCAAAGTTTGTCAAATACATTACCCCACCACAAGTTTAAACCTGCTTTCTTATGTGAGTAATTCAATATTTTAAAAAGTTCAATTTGAAGCTAGTACTGTGCCTTCAGAATATGACATTTATTCTTACAGAATTATGTGGCATCACTGCCCCCATCACATACATATGGGAACTAGAACTGATGTGGATTCAAAATTGAATTAGGTTTGAAGAAGATATTTTAAGATCAGTATATTCTGTGTAGCGTTGAGTAAGCATGTACTATATATATGTGTGTTTTTTCATCCAATTAATGGATCAGTACAGTCACCCAGACATCTCTTATTGTCAAAATGAAGATCAATGAGAAATGCAAAAAATTCATTAAAAAATGCTGCATCGCCAGATATTACAACACTGAGTGTTAGAACAATAGAGGTTTGAAATAGAAGTGTGTACCGCTGAATGCATTGTCACAAGAAGTCCTCTGACAGAAGGGCAAGCTAACCTGATATTTGCTCTCGATTGCTATAACAACAGAAATTGGGTCCAAAAGATGTAAAACGGAATATCAGATTTAATGTATTCTATTTCTTAAAGATGGATTGATAACAAAGGACAGATGAAGGATGAGCTGGTCTGAGCTCTCTCTGCTGGTCATAGCAGGGTCAGATCTCAATCACATTAATTAAACTTCATTGTCACTTGGTAAGCATCTGAGCAGATTGACACGCACACGCAGGTGCGCCCACACACACACACACACACACACACACATACAGCATCAGTAGCTTGACAGTGTATTTAAAGATTGTCCACATGACACGGACATGTCCCAAGAGAGTTAGAGGAGAGAGGAAGTGTGAAGGACCTGGCACTGCACTGCCTTCACAAAGAATCTATTTGGATTTGTTTATCCGACGCACAGACCCTGTTTTATCCAACAGAGAGAGTGACACGTTGCCCCAGATACCAGCCTAACGTGCAGTACACACACAAGCTGTGTTCACACCCGCCTCTCACTCTGATCCAGTGCAGCAATTCAGTGCTGTTCTGCAATACTGTTACGCAGAGTCATCAATTATTCAGTAAGGATCTCTGCACTTGCTCAGTCATGGACTTGATTGACAGAGGAAGGGGATTCAAGGGTGAGGAGATAAATTTTTTTCAATATTTTCAATTCAATAAAATTTAATATTTATTTAATTAATTACTCTATACCATCGTTCAAGGCTTTTGATTATACTACAATTATCCTTCCCTATTATGTTTTTTATTTACCTTAGATCAGTGTGGGTAGATAAATACTGGTGCCACATACGATTCGTGATTTATTTGTCACGTGGGAAACATTTTTCACGCTGACAATAAAGCATCGTCCAGCTCGCTGCGCCTGCCTCATAAACCCAACACAACGCTCCGTCTTCTCTGCGTAGATAACTTGGGTGGTTCCTATAAATAACCATGTCAGCACTGTACATTATTTGGGACTCAGCAAAAGGGTTTTATTGTAAGTTATAAGTACATTTTAATTTAGATCTATTCAATTGTTTTGTCCAAAGCAACATCCAAATAAGGTTACATTTCTTTTGAGACAGAGCTGGAGAACTATCAAGAGATACAGACGGAGATAAGGAGCATATGGAACTATTACAGGAAGAGTAATTTTTTGAGACTAAAAAGGCTTATGCTGACCAAGTCAAATTCAGTAACTCAATCCCAATCCAAAGGACCACTAAAGAGAGGAATTTGGATTGAGATTTCCATGCAAGTGGCTAATGTAAGCAAGCGTTACTTACTTGAGTCTTTTTGGACCTCTTGAAAGAGTTTTTATTGTTCATGCTGGCTTCCCTTATACACTAGTCAAGAAGAGAGATGAGTGCCTGTGTAGTTGAGCGTCAAACTTTAGAATATTGTCTAAAGGGACATGATACAACATTATTGGTTGAAGTTAGTTCGTCATTAATCACAATGTGCAGATTTCGAGCAGATCTGTGTTGAACAAATCTTAGCTGGCAAATATTCAAATATGATCACTGGAGTTAGAGAGATTGACAGAGTGCAATGAAGATGTCATTCCGCCATCCATTTTAAGACTTCACTAAGGTAGGCAGAGATCATTGGTCACGACAGTCTGGTCGTCTGACGGCAAGGGCAGCTAGAGACATGTACTGTATCATCAGCTTAGCAGAAATAATAAAATTGGTGTGAGTAGATAATTAGACCAAGGGAGGAAGGTGCATATTGAGTAGAGTGGCGTACTAAACACAGATCTTTGTGGCACACTAGTGGAAAGAAAGTAACGCCTGGACTCTTAAGTTTGGCCTTTTGAATGTCAAGCAAAATAAGTGTACCCTCTCTCTTGCTGCAGGCTTTCTATCACAGACAGCGGGGCAGTTTCAACTGAATGACTGCTGCGAACACCTGACTGGTTTCCTTCAATTATATTATTATGAGAAAGGAAGTATTTGGGCCACATCCACTTAAGGATTGCACCGCTTTTGCGGCCGCTAAATTGGTACAAATGAGAGAAAAAAATAAGTCCCTATCCACAGAGCACTCGCAAGAAATGCGGGAAATGCAAGCAGACTGCACTGAAACTGCCCTGCTGAGCAGCACCTTGGGAGCACATGGCACATTTGCATGTATTTAAATGAGGGAATATTCTAAAAACTTCCTGTGCAAATAAGCCTTGTTGCAAATAGCACCTCATCCTCAAAGGCCAGCGCTAATTGCAACAGGCTGTTTTAGTGGAGCAATTACCGTGGACTAAACCCGTGTACTAAAGCTGCGCTCTTCTTCTATACTCCGTGTGTAAAGCGTAAAAGCGCACGGTGCTGCCTGAAACAGTCCCGCACAAAGAGACCCGTTACTGCCTGCTGAGTGTCTTCACCGTGCAGGGACAAGATTTTCCTCATAGTGCAATTAATACCATAGCGCATCAAGTTAATGAGGTGGATCCGCGACCCCTTTGCCTGCAGCTCTGCGTGGATAAAATACTCAAAATGTTGCATCACATGCTCCAGCACAGAAGTGGGATGAGAATGTCCTTGTTGAGGTTGTTTTTACATAGGAGTAAGCAGAGCAGTGTCATCGTCTATTTCTCTTTTATTGTAAGAAGAGTTTGTTTTCGTGTCTCCCTATGCCCACTACCTCGGGATAACTTTACAGTCGTTTACCCCTTGACGGTGGGCCTGCCCACTTACTCATGTAAAAGCAAAACAAGGGTAAACTGCGGCCTGCTGGTTATATGCAGATTCCTTCCTGGGTACGGTGATAAAAGAGGGCTATTTTGCTATTTTGCCGCGAATGATGAAGCTATTAGCGCTAGGGCTGGGTATCGTCAAGGACTTCGCGATACGATACGTATCACGATACACTGGTCACGATACAATATATCACAATATATCACGATATATTGCGTATCTTGATATATCACGATATATTGCGATATTCCATAAACAAGTTGCCTTGTCAAACATAACAGCACAATATATTGATAATTGCACAGGCAAATGAAGTCAAAACTATTTAATTCACAACTTCCTTTACTATTTTCTTCCTTTTTTTTGGTTTTGACAAATGATCAAACACTGCTGCAGCTGCCATAACATCAAAATAACAAATCCAATTCACTCTTGTACTAACTGTACAGGACACAATGAAAATGAAAACACATCAGTCTGCTTTTGTGACACAGTGAATCTTAAGTGTTCTTATAAACAAAACTGATTTAACTTCAATAGTCAGTATCCTAGAGGCTCAGGCCTGACAGCAGACATGGGTTTGAATCTGACCCATGGTTGTTCTCTGCATTTCATTCCCTCTCTGCCCCATTTTATATCTGTATCTCTGCACTGTCAATAAAGCCTTGAAAAGCAAAAAATAAAAATCATAAAATTAATTAAAAAAATATCGATTTTTTGTTATAAAAATCGATTCTGATATCGCGAAACTAAGTATCGCGATATATCGATATTTCGATTTTTTGGCACAGCCCTAATTAGCGCCAATCCATTTTTAATGGATTTTCCCCTTAGGCTTTGGATAAACTGCACACTTTTTAACTAGGATAGGACAGGTAGTAGTGATACTGTCCTGTTGTATTTACCTTCACATCATTTGGTGTTTTCCAAAACGGGGGTTACTTGGCCCTGATAGAAAATGGTGGGGAATGTAATGTACCAGAAGCCAGAGAAGCATTTAACATGTGCTAATTGAAGGTATGATTGGGTCTGGGTGAGATGGTTTGAGAGCCATTGGTGGAAGTAGGATCCTGAGGACAACTTGAGGTACGTCTCCAAAGCAGGAGTTTGGCAACATCTACCTCAGTTAGAGTGAGAAATTCAGTAAGTGATTCATCCTGAAAGTGAAAGTTACAGTCCACTTATTTCCAAGTTGGCTGCTGCTTGTTTGACGACCAAATTCAATAAAGTTGTCAAGCAGATGTTTGTGGACAGAAAGGTACTTAGGAACATTTGCTCTTAATAAGTGCAGGAACATTTTGGTGCTGAGAGAACCACCTGACAGGAGAGGGCAAATGGTATCTTTAGGGTCCCAAGGCCAAGGATTGGAGACCCTGTGCAGAGCTCATGAATATGGACACAAGGCTGATCGATAGTGCAGAAAGTGCTTTGCAGAAAAAGAGAGACAGGAAGAATATTGACATAATATATGGATTGAGCTTAACATGTGATACAGGTGTATGGAGCATGCGCAGGGTGACAAATAAATAGTGACTTGTAATTGCTTCTTATTGAGGCTCATTTTGGTGCAGGGCTTAAAACAGTGAATCTATGTGTGCTTACTGTCGGAGTTGAGACACAGATCGGGTGGGCAGGTCTAGCACTGCATGGTCCACAGCACTGCATGGTCATGAATGATTTAATGGCAAGGGAGGTGAGCTCCGTCCTCAAGCTCTCAAGTTGCACACAGGCATTGATTACCCACAGTAGAGTGATTCATGTTCATCACTGAACCAACTGTTTCATCAATATTTTGAATAAATAGGATTTCTGTGGGTTATATTTATGATTATATGTTGAATATGTTGCTGGCAAAATGGTCTGATGCTGCATTTTGCTGCAGTTTATCAAAAGAGAGTTAGCTCCTACAATCCTGTACCGATGTTATCCTGGCTCATTTTCGAGTTAGACTTATGTAACTTTCAAATACAGAGGAGGAGGAGGAGGAGGAGGAGGATCTACAGGCCCACTTTTTTAGTACCATATTACAGGAATACTTGACATTCTCACCGACAACGTACAAAACCACAAATACTGTGTTACCAATACATGTTTATGAGGATTACATGAGAATAGTTTCATATTTCACAGTTTGTATTGAAATACTACTCCTACATATCACATTATGGGCAAGCTATTGTTGGACTGCAACCAGTGAGCATGCTCATATAGATTCATGAAGAATACTTTATTCATGTGAAAGGTCAATTAAACCTCTCGTATTCCACTTACTATAATATT
This sequence comes from Hyperoplus lanceolatus, assembly GCA_026929865.2. NCBI lineage: Eukaryota > Metazoa > Chordata > Actinopteri > Uranoscopiformes > Ammodytidae > Hyperoplus > Hyperoplus lanceolatus. The sequence continues at coordinate 18,863,335 of CM049397.1, read as the reverse complement.
ATGTTAATTCCAGTTTGTCTTCTGACCAGGCCCGGATTAAGAGGAAAGATTACACTAGGCATACCGCATTTTTTCGGGCCCCCTCCAAACGGATACTTCACGATTTAGTGACAAAACTACATACATTTGAACTGCCACAAGAGTATTATGCTCATTCATTTGTTCAAGAGTTGCGCGTTTGTAAACGGGAGTAAAGAGAAACGTAACCGTGTGCGACTTCACGTCTGTTTGTGAGCGCACTGCAGGAGCACTTCTGTAAAGTGCGTGCAGAGTCCAGTGTGCAAGGACGGATTAACATGACCACGGGCCCTGGACACAAACCAGCCATGGACCCCTACCAACACGCAAATACACGCACTAGCACACCGTGCAATCCACAATCACACACATTATAATGCAGCGCACAGCCTAGAGAGAGAAAGAGAGAGAGCGAAATACAATTCTATAAAGTCTCTCTGGTGCTGCGCAAGAGAAAGAGAGTCTTTGCGCCGGAGCCTACTAGACAGATTAGATTAGGGCAGAGACACCGACGATGCGAGCACGCTCTAAGCGTGCGAGCAGATTCTTTTTGCCTTTGTAAAATCTCTGCGCCTGCTTTTTCGCCCACCCTTGCCCCCCCCCCCCCCCCCGGAGCCTACACTCAATGTCTGAGCGAAGCAACGCGTCACCCCGTGAAACGCTGTGTTGGTGTCGTTCACAGTGAGACAGACACACTCTGTGGTTTAAAACTAAATGATCACAGGGGATTCCTGCACGTTAACGGGTGTCGAGGGGACAGGCTCCGCGATCTGATTGCATGTCCCGAGCCTGGATACCCCAATCCCCAATCTCACTGCCGACTAACTGTAAAGTGAAACAACCGCCTTGCTCGTTACACTGGTACTGGTGCGTAAAGGGAAACTTTCCTCACTACAACTGCCACAGCAGAAAAGCCACGGTAGGTTGATCGCTTTGTCGATTCGTGCCTCTGACACGTTGACTCGCAACATAATGAGTCGAGGCTTTGATTTCAGTGCGGATGTGGAGCTCTTTGGCCATTTCTCGTGCCTTTTTTTCTCTAGACACATCGTTCTCTCTCCAAGCGCACACACGCTTGTCCCGGCCGAATATAAAACAACCCGACTTTTTACGACCCATTCCCAGGGGGGAAACCCCCGTCAATTTTTTTAATAAAAAAAAAATCAAGGGCCCCCCTATTGGCCAGGGCCCTGGACATGTGCCCACTTTGCCCATGCGGTAAGGAGCAATTTTTCAAACTGGATGAAAAACAGTGCAGTGCAATGCTTTATTCAGCATAAAGTTAAAACACTTGTGCAAGCCAGATTTAAACACAAAAGCCTTGCGCGAGCGAAGCAGCGATTCACCTGGTGAAACCTGGCGTGGAACTCTGTGGTGGGTAACGGCGAAATTCACACTGATGAGACATCGCCGGTGTGAGCCGCCGCACAGAAAAACTCTGGTTTGACGGCAAAAAAAAAAAACCGGGGAGCAGAGCCGGCCCAAGCCTTCATAAGGCCCTAAGCCGAATTTGATTAGGGCCCCCCTCTCCAATGTTATCGTGGCCAAATGATTGACTATTGTTAAATGTCATTCGCACACCCAGTTCATTGCTAGTGCCTCCAATGTCCAGCTTAGTGAAAATAGTGGCTAGCCGAGATCCTGACTCTCCAAGGGGGGTCCGGGGGTGCCCCCCCGGGAGATTTTTTGTACCTTTTTAAAGTGAACTGCATGAATCTGGTGCACTTTGAGAGGGAAATTAAGAGGCTAAATCTGAGGAATTTTTTGTGAACAAATAATTTGGAGATACTGGCTCAAATGAAGTAGAATTAAAAGCTATTGAAGAAAGACATATGGATTTTCCATAAAAATATTAATATAGAAAACATATAATTCAGTGTCCTCTGGGATGGGCTTGGTGCTTTTTTTTCTTTTATGGGACATATTTCTCTGTTATTTAATGAATGCATTTAAATGCAGTGAGAGGAACGTAGCAGAAGAACTCTGTTGTCCAGCTATCTTTTTTTCCACAGATGAGGCTGAAATAGGCTATAGACTATACACAGTGCATAGAGACAGTGCATAAAGCGTCATAATCTGAGGCCACGCCCATCGTGGGGGAAAACAATACACAGCGCTCCATCCACTTTATATTGAATGACACCCGTATTCGGCAAACAAACTTAATAAAAACGTAAAACGACATGGATTTCACAAATACACGTTACTTTCTTTAAAGCCACGACTCTTGTCTGTCTATACGAGCTGTTTTTGTGAAAAAGTATTGAGTAATTTTCAATATCGAGACAAAACTCTTAACTAATGTATGCTGTATGCTAGGCTAATAGCCTTAGCCTTCTGCTGTAGGCTAACCCTCACGGACGGGAAAAAAACACCTCAATATTGAAAATTGCTCAATTATTTTTCACAAAAACAGCTCGTATGGACAGACAAGAGTCGTGGCTTTAAAGAAAGTAACGGTTTTTTGTTAAATGGATGTTTGAATAAGTTTTAATTAAGTTTGTTTGTAGAAGACAGGTCTCCTTCAATACAAAGTGAATGGAACGGTTTCCCCCTCGATGGGTCTGACCCGGTCCGACCGGACAAAAACACCTCAATATTGAAAACCACTCAATTATTTTTCACAAAAACAGCTCATATAGACAAACAAGAGTCGTGGCTTTCAAGAAAGTAACGTTTTTTTCTTAAATGGATGTTCGATTACGTTTTAATTAAGTTTGTTTGCAGAAGACAGGTCTCCTTCAATACAAAGTGGATGGAGCGCTGTTCAATGTTTTCCCCCACGATGGGCGTGGCCATGGGCATTGCCTATTTCATGCACTGTCTCTATGGGCAACTGAGGGCAGCCCCATTTCCAATTTTTTTTAAATAAACTCAATACCGAGTGATAAGTTAACCTCGGATGAACTGATTCAATTATTAGGCTATTAACTATCCAGACCAAAACATTGTATTCATTTTTTGTATGATAACTTACATTTGCATAATATGATGTTAATATCAAACACACATACTAAAAAAAAAAAAAAAAAATTATCCTTCTCACTGGGCCCCCTAGTGGAAATGGGCCCTAGGCACGTGCCTAGAATGCCTATGCCTAGATCCGGCCCTGCTTCTGACTGAAGATCCAGAGGATACGAACATCCTTTCACCATTATTCCCTTAATTGTATAATTCTTTTCATTCTGGAAATTAATTTTTTTCCCATGCCTCTCTAAATGGTTCTGTTATTCCACAATATGGGCTTGTGAAGTCACAGCAATATGAAAAATGCTAACAAATGCAAATCCTAATGGTACCAATTTAAAAAGAGGATCATCCTTTCACCATTACCATTTAGCTCCAATTGAGGGATTGAAAAAATATAGATGAAGGCTGAATAACAAGACTAAATCCTGTCTATAGACACTCTCCAGTGTCCTTATATAATTTTCTGGTCACATCTCAACTTAGAGAAAAAAAAGTTTAAGTAAAAGGACTGGCAATATTGTCTATTTTTGTTATGTTCAACTTATCCCATGAAAACATGTATATGGTTTTCAGTCCCAAGCCCTTTTGCTTTTACTGAATAAGTTAATATCTGAAAGCAGGTCACAAAATACACTTAATAAATGAATAAAAAGTGGGCTAAATAATTTGCCAAAACTGTCTGTGGCCTTTATCCAACGTTTCTCAAACAGTGTATTTGTGCAAACTATTTTCAATTGTGGTTTATTACACATTTGGTGCTCTTTGCTGCAGACTTAAAATGAACTGTTCACTGAATACATGTCACCCAGAGCAAAGGTGTGGCTTATTTACTGTATATAGTTTTTGGACAACAGTGCTGATATATGGCAAAGAGAAATAAGATGCACCAGGCTTTAGCTACACAGGTAACAATTAGAGTAAAAAAAAACATATATATATATATATATATATATATATATATATATATATATATATATATATATATATATATATATATATATATATATATTTGCTGATAAAGCCATTTCCTGAAACTGTTTTATACATGCAGCACTCTAGAGGCAGTGTGTGTCCCCATGTCCTTTCAGGTAAGAATACTACACCAAACATTTTTGCATAACAGGGTGTCCTTTTTTGTTATACACTATTACAAAACTGAACTGAACAAAACCATATCTTTTAATATGTCCCATTTATCTTATGGAACTGTTTAGACTGAGACTAACACAACTGATGAAATAATTTGACTGCCCTCTCCTTCTGTTTCTGTATAGAATGGGGCTCTCTTGCTTTGATTATTGTACATGAGGGATGCTTGTTTTGTTCTCTCTTTTCGATGTCTCTGCTTTTTTTTCAGAGCGTGCCATGTCCTCCCTTGCTGCAAATTACTGAACAAATTGTTGATATATCAGTCGTTCTTACTTTGATCTTAAATACTCAGAATGTAAAGCCCAGCTCTCACTGTTCTCAATTTGTCAACACATTTTTTCCCACACATTGTGCCTTCCAGTACTAACATGTCCATTCGGTAAGGCCAACAGTGCGTCACCTTTTCACTTTCTGCTTTTTTCCTCCCTCTCGACCCCTCTCATGGTGCAAGGCTTCAGTTACACTGTTCGCTCTCATCACATCTCCCCTCTCATCTCTCTTTTGTATGTCTTTCCTCTATTTCCATGCAGCTCTCTAGTTTTAAAGATGCTCACATTTCTTTACTCTCTCTCTTTAGTCCTTGAACCGACCCCAGCCTCTCCATGTGCGCTTCTTTTGTATGTTCTTCAGCTTTGACAACCCCCTTGAGTTACTCTCCCCCATCAAATCCAGACTCAAGTGCTCTCTTCCTGTTTCAGAGGGCTTCGCTGAGGGCTAGGGACTTCTCTGCGGTTGGTATTGGAGCGGGGAACACATGCTTTGTGAGAACAGAAGTGTCTTTTTCTCAGACCACAGGTGTGCAGTGGTGAGGGAATTTGTATTGTTACTGCCCCCTCTTAGTTGAATAACGAGAGGAAAGTTAATTTAGATGTTGAGTGTGTAAGGTTTTGCCACAACTAACTGTCTGTAATTCACAAAGGACAGGAAGAGGACAGCTGTTTAAGCACTCCAAAAACTATTCTTATTAAACCTGAACTTGGCTGGCATTTTTTTTACTTCAAGGCTTCTAACTAATGGCTTGTTTCTGTAGTTGAATTGACACAGTGTTCAAAATCAAAGAAACAAACGACATAGATAGAAAGAATCAAAAGGTAGGGGTAAGGTGTTCATAAACGGTGTGACGCACAGAACATTTCATCCACCCAAACTAATCCCAAATCTTTCTGACTGTTTCTCTGGCAGTATAAAATGAATGCTCTTCATTCGGTGTGGAAGTACATTTCTTCAATAGAGCACCGTCGGCCAATTCGTTTTTTGTCAGATCCTTTTTCAACATTGGCTTTATTAACCTACTTTTACGGCCATTCACATCCAGAGCCAGCAGCACCAGTCATCATTTCTGGATATTGTGTCCTTCCTGTTTGTAAATGGGTATGCGTCCTTCCTGTTTGTAAATGGGTATGCATCATTATGATAACCCATATTTGACAGACTATACGTCCCATATGATTGCGTTAGATCAGGGTTGTCTCACCAGGTTAGTGTTTAATATCTACTGCAGGGGGTTTGACTACAACATGTAAAAAGACTAGAACATTCTGCTGCATCCCACCTTTTAATTTTGACATCTTTTGTTCTTACTTGTCTTGTTTCGTCATCTCATGCCTCTACTTTTTTTATCTTCCCTTTTCCCCTTATTTGATCTGATGTTGGGTACGCTTGACATCATTACATCTTCTGTATCAGTGGGCGTATTCTGCCAAAATAAAGGTTCCCCTCTGGGATGTGCCCTCCTGTCTTCCTCCATCTCTTTCTCTCCACACTGTTGTGGTTGTCACGCAACAGTGCTTCCCAATAGGCATACAGAGAGAGAGATGGAGAGAGAGAGAGATAGCGAGAGAGAACAAGGAGGTGAGTGAACACTAGATGGAAATATCAGAGGGGGAAGCAGAGGACAGGAACTGAGAAGAGGGTATCATACACCCTGTATGATGTCAATGTTGTTTGGGAGGAGAGGAAAGCTCCATAAAAAGCGGCTTGACTGTCCACCAACTGAATGAGCCCCACACTGCTGATAAGGAGGATGAAAGGAATAATGATGACAGTGGGGGTGCCAATAGGTGCTATTTATAGAAGCGTTCAGCTTGCCCGCTGTGTATGAGCGAGTGAACGCTTCTTTACATGGACCTCTTTGTGTATGTGCAAGTCATTCGTGCAGGCATGTGCAGAGCTGTATTAAAGCCAAGTGTTTGTAATGGTATGACCAAGGCTGTGTGAGAAAGTGTGTGTGTGCGCAAGTGCCTGCGTGTGTGTGCGCACGTATCTTAGCTCCTGTCCTAGTGTGCACATGGGTATAGGTTTAAGCCACGTGCCGATAGTGCTGACTGCAGAATAGGGGAAGAGCTGCAGTGGGGAAAGCAACGTGCCCTCTTCATGAAAACAGAAAATGGCTTTTCAACAGCTGTGTGTGTGTGGGTATGTGTGTGTGTTAGTAATTAAGGTCCGTGTATTTCAATACTGCAGGCAGATGGAAGTGAAAAAGGGCTGCAGGGCTATCGTGTGTGTGAAACAAAGCAATAGAGAGATATATACATGTGTGAATGTGCTATGTTTTGACACAAATAGAAGAGAGCTCATATCTGCAGGATCAGCAGGTTCCTTTATCCCAATCTTAAATGTCAAACAGCAGGGTGGTTGCAGCTTTCCAAATAACTGCTTCATTTCTCTGTTTCAGTTTTACACCGGTGTAAATGTAATTAAAAACGTTAAAAAAAGAGCAGCCAATGTCACCTGTCAAACGACTATTGGTCGATCAGGCAGATAAATATTTAACAGATAAATCAGTACTGAAAATGATCTTCTATTATAGCTGCAATGTTTTGTACATGGTTATCTCTCTTTCCAACTATTACCGCATGTTGCAACATCAACTGGTCAGCAATTAATCTATTACTGTAATTGACTTCTTTTTAAAAATAACAACCACATGTAAATCTTAAACAAATATGTTGCCATCCATCTCAGACTCTAATTCAAACATAATGTCTATTAGTGCATCTCTCAGAGCAGAGATCCAGTAGAAGAAAATACAGACAGACATAAAAATGCTAAATTGATAAAACATATGTGTGTGTACATTTCATGAGGTAATCCTGTAGAGCTACAGCACATTTGCGTGTACAGTACATGTTGATGTTGTTTGTATAAAGCAGCCCCACTGAAAGGAGGCTGGGGGTTGGTCTCCCTGAGGGTTGAGTCAGCAACAACAGGAAATAGGGCTCGTGAGGGAGGAATTTCATCCAAGCTCTTGACATCAACTGAAATAGCGTTTCATCATTTCTTTTGCCAGCTAAATAACTCATATTTTGCTAATACATTTTTTTTACAAGATGCCACACATGAGTCATTAGTTGAAACACATTCTCACCTTGCTTGTAGGTGGTACATTAAAGCCCTTCAGCTTTAATGTACTCTCTCCATCACAGTTTACTAGTATGAGAGCCCACTCTGTGTGCTTTTTGGGGGCCTTTCTCTCTTTTTAAAGGTTAGGAAGACTTATCCATTTTTATGTGGAATTTCATTAATGCTTTTTACACTAAGCCTCACAGCTTACTGGCTAATGTTTTTGTCCCTTTCCCTCCTGAGAATATTCCGATTCAATTTCCTCCACTATCTAATTAAGGATGTTTGCATTATTATATACTGTAGTTTTGTGCAGCAGCTATCCATGGGATTGTATTGCCAACCACATTTAGGCATTTTTGTAAACAGTGTAAGGACTTGCAAGTTTGAGACATGCTGGGTGAAGGTTCACTTCAGGTATTTAAAGTTGTGAGTCTGAATATAATTCTTGAGATTGTCTGAAACACTTGACATTTGGTATTTCCTAAACGGGGAAACTGAAATGCCTTTTTATATGCTATATGTGCCGATTAGTGTGTTCACATGTGCAGGTGTGCTTGTGCATGTGTAGTGTCTGTATATGCAAACAAGTGCAACATGGGTGACTTGGAGAAACGGCAAAGGGGCGTAATGAGCTCTACATGTAGCAGTTAAAAAAGAGGACATCCATCTTTTGGTCCCGGGGGGAGCTGGAGAAGGGGAGAGTACAGCTTTGATGGATGACCACCTGACTCTATAGCTCCACTGTGCCAACTGCTGAGCACACACAAATTCAGCATATGCACAGGTGAACAATTTTTGTGTTTACCTCTGTCTGAAACCAAAATGTTTGTGTTATTTGCATATAACCAAGTTTTCTGGGCCACTTGGGGGCAGCGGAAACACATTGTATATACAATATATCATCAATGGATTTGCAAACAGTCTTATATTTTCATATCTATCAGATATGGAGCAGCACTAGAATTAATTTGGAGTTGTGTTCATGCCCACCTGATGACTGCAAGTTCAATATTCATTCTTCTTTTAGCTCAGTTTTTGGTCACCACTTACTTTTAGTGGAAATGTGTGTCTTCCTCCCAGCTAAATAATGTGTAGGTGTTCACCTGCTGGTTGCTAACCTTATTTGTCCGCTCTTTGGTGCTGAGCAGGTACAGTTGCTTTTAAGAGCTTTTTCTCCCAATCAATGTAAATGAGAGTTTCAACCGAAACATTTCAGTCACAGACTGTAAAAACTTTAAAAAAGAACATGTTACCAGAGAATCTGGTGATAATTCTCTCTTTATTTTTCATTGAAAGTGTATCTTATAATGATAAATGTATATTCATCTTAATATTAAAGAAAAAACTGTCTCTTCCTCACACAAGTACCACATTATGGGTGTTAAGAAAGCCTGTTTGAGTTGAGATTATGTTATAAAATTAGCGTTAATACTAATTGCGAATCACATCTTAATTTAATATATCAGGTATATGTAGGTAAGACATTTTTGTTTTCTTCTTTGAATTATTTTGCACATTATTTTGAATCGAGCAGATATTTTTCATACAGTGCATCATAATGCATTCTTTTCAAGATGTATTGTTTGAGATGGTATTATTGCAGGCTAAACGTTAAGCAAAGAGACGCTGCATGTTGTGTCTCTGATTCAAAAGCAGACGATGACCACAGGCCTTTCGCTGACACAAAAATTACTTGTGTCACTTCTGAACGTCTAATCTTTTTAGCGTTTCAGTTTGAGACATGATGCTCTGTGTGGCTAGACACACTGCATGCTGATTATCAGTGGACAGCAATGCATTCTGTCCAGTATCATGATAGCCGTGCCCTGATTTAAAGACCGATCTATTGTCACTGATGTCTGCGGTACAGCAGCTGTTCCTGTTGGTTTAGTCTTGGCGCAGCTCTTTGGCTACACTTATTAAAGCATTTAACATTCATGCTACACTTGGCAGGGGTGTTTGCTGCAGTGGTTGGTGGTTCTGTCGAAAGTGTTGACGTGAGACTGGGTAATCCACCGGCTGCTCCACTATGCCTGTGCATGGCTCTGGGCTGGCCCCATACAAAGGAGCAGACCTGAAAGGCACCATAATGAGGCACAGGCTGAAAGAAAAGGCATGTCTCTTTCCATTTCTCCGAGCGAAAAGAAAAGAGCAACATAAAAGAATAGAAGACAAGAAAGAAAGATGAAAATAAGCCACCCAAATCCAGGTTCTTGGCGGCACTGTCTCTTTGAGTTTATCTTTTTTTTCATGCATGTGTTTTATTATGGTAATGAAATGTTCGATAAAAATAGTCTGGGATGGAAGAGCAACGGTTTTGGAAAGGAGGCAAAAAGGAGGGGGGGGGGGCAGCAGCTAAATGTCATTGATAAAAAACATGAAGAAATTTAAACTTGCTTCTCTCTCCGTCTTACCGTCCATTTCTGTCCTCTTTCTTTTTATATGTTCTTTATTTTGAAAAGTTTCAGTACAAATGTAAGTCCCAGGGGTTCACACAAAACATGAAAACATTGCTCACTCTGTATTTTTCACTGTTCAACTTCATAGCGCTTTAACAGTAAACACTGTACATCAATGAAATGTAAAAGCAGCTGCCTGGAGTAATCATTTGTTGTGTTCTTCTCTTACATCCGTTTTTTATGAATCTAAAGAGACAGAGAAAAAAAGCTGTTATCAGCCCTATGAATGTTTACATTAAGTGTATGTGTATTGGTGTCTGTGTGCACTCATAGCCAGGCTCTCAAAAGGTCCTTTTGTTAAAACGTAAGAAACGTACGGATTCTCTGAGGAAGACAAAAAAAAGGAACAAGCAAAGTTGAAGGTCAGATGAGGTTCTGCTTTCTCTCTACTGCAGAGAACATCAAAGCGGTCTGCCCTCTCTCTGTGCTGTGATGTTAATCTTTCTGCTTTGATGACCTCTGACCTCCACAGGCTCAGAGGAAAAGGTGAGAGCAAGAGGAATCAGACAGGCTGGACAAATTAACAGGAAGTCTTTATTGTAGTGCATAATCCAATCCAATGCAGTAGACCTAATCTATCTTTTTCATCCCTTGTGATCTGACGATTTTCATAGTCATTTGATCCGTTGATGATTTTGAAATAGTTATTACAGCAATACTACAAACTAAGGTCTAAAACACCTTTTTTTTCTTAGTGTTAATTGCAGAGCTGGGGCCTCATTTACAAAGGTGTGCGTAGAATCCATCCCAAAACATTGCGTCCGCACAAAACCAAGAATGTACTGCGCCCAAAAAATTCAGCAACATACTAAACACATTAACAACAGCAGTGTGTCCTCAGAGGCAAAAATAAAGGCAGACATCTATGGTGGCGCTGAGCATTCACCAAATAAAAGAAAGTTTCACAGCTCCTGTAATGATCCTGTAAGCACCTCCTATGAAACCTTACTGTGCTGCATGCGTGACCTCACGTTGTACACAGATAGAGGCAGAGTGGACACTTAAGGATGAGGATGATGACTCTGCACATGCTCATGCAGTTAAACTGGAGCCCAGATGGAGAGTTAAAGAGGAAAAGGAGAGTGGAGGTGATAGGTGGAGGTGACTGCACCAATCTTTTCCTCTCAGCCCACCTGCCGGCTCCACTGTGCCCCTTTAGAAACCTCTCCTCTGCTGCTGGCCACATAGCTTGCAGCTCTCAGCCATGCATTATTTATCAGGCTGAGCTCTGCATAGCTCTCCTGCTCCTTCCCACTCTGTTGTCTCCTCACTAGTTCTAACTCTTCTATGTCTGCACCCCTTTACGTCTGCATACATGTAAAACCTTTCGTCTGTTTCAGAATTTCCAAGCAGTTATATTATATTTATTTATTTTTTCAAAGGTTAACGGAAGTCTTTTTTGCAGCAACGTGTTTATTACTTATTTAGATACAGTTTGTTCCCATGCAATGATGAAGTTGTTTCAGTGTGTGCTGTGACATGTGCTAAGTCAACAATACAGTCCAAGGTAGCAATAGATTCTATGGCTTAACTTTATTTTTAGACATTTGAGTCAATCTTATTGACACCACAATGATGTAGAGATTGTGCCCTGCCCAATTTCTCTATGGTAATGGCCCTTGTTGGTCATCACATGGGAAGCAGGTCCACTAGGACGTCATATTGAAATAAAACCTGGAGATGAGATGAATCGGGTGCTATATGGGATTCTGAGAAGAGCTCTTTACTGTTCAGCACCTCAGTGATGCTGCTGCCTTGTTATAACTCCACTTGATTTTTTTTCTCAGGAGTTGAATAATTTAGTAGGGTCCATTTAGTTTAGATACTGTGTCAGCCTTTCACAATGCACTAGCCAGGCATTGGCCTACTTTTACTAACGGCATTAGATCTTGATTACCTGATGTTTCTGCATCTTGAGGATAATGGACAGGTGGAAGTTGGAGAGAGAAGCTGATCCACTGCAGTGCTAAAACAAAAAGGACTGATACATAAATGTCTGTTACAATATTTCAATGAGTGAAAGTGTTTCTCAGACTCCAGCTGAGGTCATCTGTGTGAACACACAACCAAATGTTTTTGTGGATCACCTGAACCTTGAAACCACATATTAACCCTCAAACAGCCCTTTATAGGTCTGTCCTGTGAGAACCGGACGAAATGTTCTCACTTTTCAAAAATTTTCTAATTCTTAAGGTCTAAAACTCATATCGGTTCAGTTTAGTTTCATCCTCAGCTCTGCCCCTGCAGCCGACACTGTAAAGGAAAAGGTGCAAATGTGGAGAGGTAGCCCAGAATCCCTGATGGCCTTTGGCCTTTTTCTCCCTTTACGCTACATGATTCATAGTGGTTGTCTTATGCATGTCTTGGTGTTTGATACCCAAATGCCAAGGGGCTGCTAGTTAGTTGTGTAGAGAGACTGTGGAGTGTTATCCCTTTATCCCCCTAATCTACAGCGTAACGGTTTGAGTTCCCTCTGCGTGTCTGTTCGCTGCCTTAAGGCCCCGCAGCCAATGGCCTGTTACTCTTATCAGCACCTCTCCCCCACCCCACTGCCTCATTGCGTCCCCCTCCTGTCCCCCTTTGCCCCTCTCTCCCTGTCATCAGTAGCCGTCTGCTACTTAATCCAATTATTCCTTTAAGCTGACACGCTCTGAAACTCACCACAAACTCTACGGATGATGCCCCGTGCATCACGTTCACACATCCATACAGACGGACACAAAAACACACATACACACGCAGACACACTCAATCACACACACACACACACACACACACACACACAACCACATTCACAGACAGTGTTACTGAGCACTGTTACTGCCAATGTTTCTCACAGATGAAGGTCAAGCAAAGTGCACATTCATGCTTAGAAAGTAAAATAAAGAGGGTAAATATAGCACATGTACTACTGTTCTGTCTGTTTGTACATTGCAGTTGCCCCCTTCCTCTTGTTTTATCTATTTTCGGGTGTCCTAGCAGAGGCTTTGGCCTCTGCTGTCACCCTCTGATTCACTGTACCCTTGAGGTGACTCCGTCTGTTTGGTTGTGTCGTCCTCCACTTCCCTGCTATGTGCTAATGCATCTGTCTTTGACAAGATACACCATCTGACACAAAATGTCCTGCTCCCTCTTAGTGCATGTGTGTTGATGTGTTGTATCTCTATCCTTATGGAGTATACAAGAGTAAAGATGGGAAACATCCTCAGGGAAGAGAAAATTCCTTTGGTTGATGTTAAAAGTCTTATTTGGGTGAGCTTAATGTTAGGTTAAAGTTCAGAGGAGTCAGTATTCTCCATCAGAACTGTTACTACGATTGTAAAATTGCTTGGGAAACTCCACCGACACCTGTCCAGCTGTTTCTGTAACTCGGACATTTACACCCATTTCACGGCAGTCACAACACAACTTACTCTGACACTTGTCGTGACAACAACCAGCCACACCACCGTGAATGCCTTCCAGGATGTGGTCGGGCCACACATCTCACACGCTATTTCTGGAATGTGTTATTTCACATTGCCTATCTGAAGGTTATAGCTGTACGCCAAAGTAGCCAATGTACATGTTTTGGTCTTGCAGTCCTAAATAGCCCTGCCCTTTAGTCTAAAATAATTCTTATGTAATGTTGTCATGTTATGACAGCCTGCATCACTACATCTTAGAAACACAAAACAAGTTCCATAAGAAAAAATGCTGATTTCACCCCCGTTCAAATTTTGACAAGTATTTTTGCTGCAAAGGGGCGGCGAGCGTCACAAAATGAGCTGCCTTCGGTTGTTTTTGGTGCTGACACAACAGTCAAGAGTAACAGATGGGGTTTGGTGTGTGTGTGTGTGTGTGTGTGTGTGTGTGTGTGTGTGTGTGTGTGTGTGTGTGGGTGTGGGTGTGGGTGTGTGTGTGTGTGTGTGTGTGTGTGTGTGTGTGTGTGTGTGTGTGCACGTTTCAGGGTGACCGACTGGTAGTATGCGTGTCTTCTGAATCTTGACAGAGCAAGTGAGAGCAGATCTGATCTGCAACCTTCCCTTTGTCTGTCTGGAGGTTGTCAGTCTGTTTTATATTCTTTTTGACTGAATTGACCAGATGGCCTGGATGCCTTCCTTGGGGAAAAATCAGTGATTTAAGTGTAAGAGCTAACACCCTTCTTATTTTGACTTTATGAATTACTGTCCTTTGAACCTTTCTTGCTGTTTTGGTCACTCCTTCTGACTGCATACATTTTATGTAGCAGGTTGATTTGCTGTAATACTGCTGCTATGACATAAAGTGAACTGTTCTCTATGCATCTGAGTCAGACTTGGCCAAACTGTGCGTTTCTTTCTCTCTTTGTTACTGAGTTAAACATATATTTGATGTGGTGTGTGTTTCATACTACACACAAGTGGTTGCACATTTCTGTATGTGAAGTCAGGGTAAGTACATAACATGTGACATAAAGGAATAACTCCCGTGTGTAGGTTGCAGCTTTCCACAGCTGATCCATCTGTGACCCAATAACCATCAGATCCATCGCCATCAGTGTGGCGTCGCCTGGCGCTCCCCACTGTATGTGTGATCTACTTGTGTCGTGCCACATCGTGCATCCACACTCATACCACCCATCCTAACCTGACCTGTTTCCCGCAGGTAGATTATTCTGTTTTCTTTTTCTTTTTTCTGGGAAGGCAAGGGAAGGGATGGGGCGGGCTGGTTCCTCTTCCTACTCTCTTCCTCCTCTCTCTCCCTACCCCCCACCTTGTTTCCTACCTGTGTCTTGATTATATTGGTATATCACCTGTTCCTCTTTGACTCTTACTCATTGTCCTCGCCATTGTTTTCTGTCTCCCCCCACCTCCCCCTCCTCCTCCCCTCTTCTCTCCTGTCTCTCCTTCCCTCTGCTTCTCCCCTGTTAAGATTAACTGGGCTCTGTCTTTATGTCGTATGTTCTTTTAGGCCCACGCCGTGCATCGCTGGCTAATCGATCAGGACAGTAGTGTGAGCTCTGAGCTGCCGGATGGCCAAGGAGTATGGCACTTTGATGAAGAAGTAAATATCTGCAACACGTATATCTGGCTTTTCCTATTTCTATATATATCTATATGTATATATATTTATTTATATACTGTATTTATGACCATCTTGTATTGTGTCACTTACAGTTTGTGTCACTATTGTTGCCCTGCTGTTGTTGTTTTTATCTTCATCTCTCTTGTTTTTTGTGTGTGTGTGTGTGTGTGTGTGTGTGTTGCTTATGGTACTGTAGTTCTGGTTCCTTTGAATTTCTAGTGTTGCTGTTGTGCTGTGAGCTGGTTCAGTCAGGTGTTGTGGGAACAGGCTGGAGCTTTTTTTGTTCCTGTCCTTGCTTGTCGTATTTTACTAACTTGTTGATTTTTTTATCTATATATATATATAAATAATTTTTTAATTTTGTTGTATTTCCTTTCTGCGTTTTCTCTTTTAGTTTCACATTTGTATACATAAAATTGGTGTATATTGACATACCACTGTGTGTGATTTTTATCTGGAGTTAATGTTCAGAAGCAGAGCATATTACATGGCAAGAGTCCACGGGCAAAATATAGGTTTGATATACTCTATTTCCTATCGACTAGATACAACTTTTAGCACTTCTGCATATGCTGCCTGGACAAAGTACTTCACACAACACCAGGTTCACTGTAGTGATAATAACAGACAAACAGTCCCAAGTATTTTTCCTGTGGGTTCTTCTGATTTATAAAATATGCTTGTGTAATTTGTACCACTGTTTTGGTGTGTAGGGTTATTCAAGCTGTACGTGTGTGTGAACGAGAGGGAAGCGGAGAGAGATTGTGATGGGCTATATGTGTGTTTTAGGGGGTCACCCCACTTTATCCTTATCAGTGTGTTTGTGTAAATGCTTTATTTCCGTCTGTGCATGGCTTTCAGTCTGCGTATTAGTGTTAGCTGGGATGTGATTGTCTGTCTGTGTTGTGTCTGTGCTTCCATCTGTGTATGGGCTCTTCCCACTGGGCAGTTCCTGCTGCAGATGTTGTTCTTGTGCCTGCTTTTGCCCGTGCCTTTGATGTGTCACTGTTGTGTTTGTGTATTGTGGCTGTTGTGGATTTCCCGTGTCACTCTGTTGTCATGTGCAGTGGCTGCCTGTGTTTTGTCTGGTTTTACCTGTTCAAACAGTCTGGGATAGGTTTGCCAAATGTTCTATTTCTCCTGCAGTATCTAATAGATGATCTTGAATCCATTTCAAGTGGGCAAGAGATCATCTAGGTGCAATAAAGCTGCTGGGAAACTTGTCCCAGACAACTCTTGATGATTTCCCTTCTTAACCCCTACTCTCCCGATCTCCATATTGCTCCCAAACATTCTGGAGCATCATTGGGTTTTTGTTTACTGAAGCTCAGTTTAACGGTTTTAGCTCACAAAGCGAACCATTCGTAAATGAACAGACATAAGAACAAATAGCACAAAAAAAGATGAGATGAATATATTTAACACAGAATGAAGGAAACACTTAGCAGACAAGTGGATAAGTCAACATTATCTATTACAGTTTCCTCTGGCCATTGGTCCAACACACAACAATATGGAGTATTGCCTTTCCCACAGAGGGGCTCTTGAATGCGTGTGCATTGGGCATCGCATTTTTTCCCTTTTCCTTTGGAATCTTCTTTTACCTTTTTTTGTGAATGACTGAAAGAAGATATTTTTATTGTTATTTGTCCTAACCTGTCAGTTACACCATCATGTACAGCTGGGATTAAAGAACCAGTTGAATGTTCTTCAAGTTTCCAAACCATGCCAACCTGCCAACCAAGCAAGACCCACTGATGCTTTGCAAATAACAATAAAGAAAAACAGCAGATATGGAGGGAGTACGGTGATTACTGCGTGGGGTCAGAGACACACTAACACCTCATATGTCCCAGAGTACAGACATGAAGGAAATAAGATTGGCAGGTTAGATACTGTAGTCCCGAAGAGCCTCATCGCCCCTCACTGTCCCTCAGCCAACGCAGCAGTGGAAAACGACAGCAGAATAAACCAAATCCCCGTATCTGGTTCCTGAACTACTGTTAACTCTAGAACAATACAGCCTCCCACAGCCCTCAACTTGTTCCTTTACTGCCCCAGTCCTGAATCGTAAAGTGAAAACTACAGTTTATTACAACTTTTAGAAAATGATTTGTTTAGCTCCTGCCTTTTTTTCAATCCATCAGAGATCATTACTCAACAAAGTAATTACACAGATCTGTAATATTGCTAAAAATGGCAACAACAATACAGGTGGTAAACAAGTTGATATTTCCTAACCCAAACTTCTTAATTTGGAAGTACATTTTTTTCACTAATAGTCTCTCATTGCACAGGAAAACTGTGCGTGCACAAATACCACAATTATTTGGTCTGGAAACTGCTCAGAAGTAGCTGGCTACGACAACCTCAGTCTTGTTGTCAATTTGTCCCAGTGTTGTCCCAACACTACAATAACAATGTCCCCAGTGGTCTGAATAGCATATTCCCCATAGATGACCATTACAAAAGAGATGTCTGTAAAACAGTTGACAGAGAACACCATCTGCTACCACTACAGTAGGTACTCACTCAGTAACTCTTATTTTTCATCCCAATGTAAAGTCTATGTGACAAACGAAATGGGGAGGGAGAAAGAAAGTGCTTTTTGTCTCATGCAAGAGTAATCTTTAGTCAAATGAATGGCCGCCGCCATCTTGGGGTCTGGTATCTGCTAGAATGAAGCCGGAAGCAAGTCAAATAAAACCCAGGGTAAAGTTGACCCAAGTTCACTCTGGCTTAATTTTATTGTTCTCAGCTGTCGGAGCTGAGTAAGAATTCCAGAAGAATTTTGGATCCTGCAGATTCATGGTCAGTCAGAGGCTTGGTGATATATAGCCCTCATCAACCCTCAAACTCTTCAAATAAACCATGACTTTTTCCCCGAGGGCTGATTTAATTTGCAACAAAATTTAATGCTTCATCAAATGTCCCGTCCCACCCCACCCCTTCCTGTAAAGCAGAATTGTAAGGTGTCAGAGGTCTGTGTACAGGCCCTATCCCCTTTGCCACCATTAATAATAAATGGGCCTGGAGAATATCCCTTATCATCCCACAGCTCTAATTACCCCTCAGTGAGTCCTTGGAGACAGATGCTCGGGCAGCCAAGCTCCATTCGTCACAGTACGGCTGCATGGCAGACTCAATATAAAAGAAAAAACAAACTGTCACACTCTGCACTGTCACATAAATTCTCCCCCATCTCATTTTCTCTTTTCCAGCTGCTCCCCAGCCCACTGTAGATACAGACTACATTAAGAAGCCCATTCATGTCCAGCCACCAGCAGTTGGCTGTAATTTGTTTCGGCTAGGGGGGGCAGAGTTTAATTTACATGTGAAAGGCCATGGCGCATTCAAATAGTGTAACTCTCATTTTTGTCCCAGGGTTATTGATACCAGCTCCACATAATTCGGATTAAAGGTGGAGGGGCCTGAACTGCCAATGTACAAAACAATAGATTTTTGTGTAATAATGTCTCAGTTGGCAAGATACCAACTTTGGGAAGTGGACACGAGCAGGATTCTCCTAATTTTGCTGACCCATTTAGACATATTTTCTGGCTTTTGGCAACAGTGAAACACCTCAGGGGAACATACTGGTCTACAAAGAACGTTCAATGGAGCCATCCCTAGTAACTATAACCTGAATGGCTTCATAAATGCACACCCCATCTACACAGCAGGTTCAGTACTGCATAGAAAATTCTTAAAGTATATGAATCTGTATAAAAGTTATGGTACTGTAAGTGCTTCGAAATGTTTTATTGTGCTCCCCAAAACTATATCCCAGCTCATTACATCAATCTGCACCAGACATTTTACACTAGTATAAATGTACAAATCTGCCCTGCCACAAGCGGCCCTTAGCAGGATAAACATAAGGAAGGTCTCTAAACAATGTGAAGATACATTGAACTTCCCACTAATGTTTACTTTGTTACGCACAAGGATTTAAGGAAGTGATGTCTAGACTTTTTCACTTTTCAGAATCTGATCAAAACCGGTTTACCTTTTCAACAGTTCTTACTTTTTCACCTATTGTTATTCTTTTTTTATTCAAATATTAGGCATCTTAGTTTTCATCTGTTTAGTTTATGTGGGTATTTTAATTTACTAAGCGAGAGAGAGATAAAAAAACTGAGCAATTCTCGATATGCATGCGTGCATGTGCATGTGTTTTGGGTGAATGCGCCTGAGAGTGAATGGTAAAGATAGAAGTATACTCCAAAAGAAGGGCTGGTCATGAAGACTGAAAACTGCATTAAACTCTTTTGCAATGGACCCTCTTTCATGTCCACTCTCTGAGACTGGACAGGTGTAATTACAGACGTAAATAAATGTGAACAGTTCCCAAATCCTCTACAACTGTCCTGACATTCCTTCTTCTGCCCTACCGGCATTAGCAGTTATGAAACTGGCGAGCTGTCTGAAAATGGAGAGAACGAAAGAATTCAAGAAAATAAAAACCAGAACAGTGTTACACAGACAGACTCTCTGTCTGCTCCACATTTCTGAGCTTAACCTGCACAGCTTCCACACAGATTAAAATAGGAAAAACACATACAGTATGTATGCTTCCTGTACCTATAATATTATTTCATCTTTATTTGCTTTAATTTTACATGCATCAGTTAATGTAGGCTACAGATTTAAAAACCTGTTATTTTAGGGTTTTTGTTACAGTTTTATGTTACATGTTATTGGCTCTTACATCAAACAAATGAAAGCGTAAACCTACTCTGTAATTTCAAAGGTCATATCCAGTTTTCTTTTGTCATTTAATAGCCGTTAAAGGTGAAATAGTAGTATTTTATTTTCATGTTGCCGCCCATCATTAAACCTCAAACCAGTGGTGTTGGTTAAAACCAGTGGTCAATGATGCAGCTATTATTTTTATGTACTGTAGAGGGTAACTTGAATGGAGTTGCTCGCTAAGTAGGACAGCACATTTTCAAACAATACACTGAGATCTTGATTTGGGATTCAAAATTAGAATTGTATTTTTATATTTTATAGTAATATACATTCTATGTACAGTCAAAACCTAAATTATTTATTCCCCTAGAAAATTTTGACTTAAAGTTACTTTTATGAAACCAGCTAGCTTTTTCTTGATTGGAAATGACACAGGCGTATCCCAAAAAATAATAAGACGATGTACAAGAGGCATCATTGTGAAAAAAAAAATATTTTTCAGATTTTGTTTACATTTAAACAAAAAGTGGCATGTCCAAAATTATTCATACCATTCTCAATAGTCAATAGAAAAGCCTTTATTGGCTATTACAGCAATCAAATGCTTCCTATAATTGCTGGCCAGCTTTTTGCATCTCTCCACTGGTATTTTTGCCCATTCATCTATGGCAATAAGCTCCAACTCTTTCAGGTAGGAAGGTCTTCTTGCCATCATTTATATGTATATACAGTATTTGAAGCCCACCTCCACCTCTGATAGTGCATTGTTAGGCTCGACCTCTACTACTGCTCTCCTCTTCCATCTCTGGCTCATAATGTCACCACCTCACTTTGACCCGTTTTAAGATAATATAAGAACTTGTCCTCCCTGCATGGTCAGGTGACGGGTTACACAACCTTGTTCGGTTTGAGTATACTGCTTCCTGACTGTTCGCCTGCATACGGAAGGTTTCCATGAGCTGCATACTAGTGTGTGTGGTCTGCACCTGCATGTACTGCACTGTAGGTGAATGTGTGTGTTGATCTGATTAGTGTGTCTTGAGTGTGTGTATGAATATGTATGTGTGTGATGCAGCATTAAAGTAGGCAGAGAGAGGCAAGGGAGTAAATTTAGTCAGTTTTAAATTCTCTCTTTTGACCTTCCTTGTCGTGACTGCTGAGTACTTATACAATTATTATATATAATATGTATTAACACGTCAATCTCAGATATGGCAGGTCCCTCAGCATCTGGCGCCTTAGGCAGCAGATATTATCCAATCAAGTGGAAGACACTGTAGATCCTGTATTTATTTATGCCTTAAGTAAGAGCTGTTGCTACATTGATGTGTGAATGGGTCCATTTTTACAGCCGCTCTTCAGTGTGGATAAGATGCTGATGCAAAGTGTGTATGAGAGAGTGGAAGGGGGAGGGGCTGAGGGAGAAATCAGGGTCTGACTCAGCGAAGCTGTGCAGATGAAGATGCCATCATGCTGTCAACAAGACTGTGAAGGAAGATACAGTACGCACATCCACCATGGCACATGTTCAGTGAAGCTCCCCAGGCGCATTTATTTATCCTCACAGTTGTCAGCGGGCCTCAGACGTGCTCTCCTCTTTCAGCTGTGCCCTGCACCTCTTTGCTCTTCCCATCCATCTCTCCTTTTATCTCTTTCTTCCAGGCCCGTGTCATCACCACTACCGCCCTTCATGGGGAGAAATGAGGCTGGTGATGCACTGAGGCAAGCCAAAACAAATGTTCGGAAATGCCATTGTTCCCATAAAAAAAAGTAATGGCGTAGTGTCACTGAACATATTGACAGGTTTAAAACCCAGTGCGCTTAGAACAGTGTAATGCAGAAAGGCAAAGGATCCATTGGGATATGGGGGGGGGACTCTGTTGTTCAGCATTGTTTGGTGATATTTGATACAACTGCTGCACCAGTGGGGTATTACTTTGAGATACTGTAGAGTAGAGTTCAACAAGTTCGTCAGCCATGCCAGTATTTTTGCTGACTTAAAGGGATAGTTTGGAATTTTGGACATAGGGCCTGATTCCCAAGTTAGCCTAAGTGTTCTTTATCATTGGAGACAGTTTTCAACACATTTCATTCAGTCCTTCTAGTTGCAGAGTTTGCTCGTGCCAGGCTAGTCCACAGGATTGGGGTCTAATTAGCCTGCTACTAAAACAGTCTTACCCACTCCACAGTACACCCGAGGCTTATCAAGTATAACGCCAGACTATAGATGTAAATGTCTGTGTTGATAGAATAATGTTAGAAATAAAACCAACCTTGCATATTGCATTTTGAGGGGCTTGCTGTGTCTCAGCAGCAGCGTTATATTCCTGGTAGTAGGCTTCGGTAGCGGCGGACTGATATTACCTAGGTTACAGGCTCTATAATAGTTTGTTTATCTGCCACTGTCATTGCTACAGACGCAGAGTACAGTGCACGAAGGAATTTTATTAACCTATTCAATTAACAAGATATGGCCACGTTTGGAGGACTTAGCGATGCGTCTGCTTTTGAAGACGATTATGAGGAATTTGTTGTATCCAACACTAATCTCCACTAACGTTGTCATCAATCTGTCAGTAGGCTAACATTATGAATGGGGCCTGTTACCTGTTCATCAGTGGCTGTTGGTGCATCTGAAAAGACGGATGGCACCGCTTTAGTTTTCAGTGATTTATTGCTTTTTAGATCCGTCCGGTCTGAAATTATCGTTACAAATACTCCGTTTGCGAACAGTTTCCACCGGTGTTTTTACGTCCAAACCAGCAGCAACAAGCCACTGGAAATTGGTGGAAACTTTGTGCTGAAGATTGATAGGGTTTATTTTTACAATTCCTAAATGCACACTGAACCACCGTGTTGCATAGTCCTTAGTTTCCGCTTCTGTCCCATGCTGCTCTGTTTACTTTCTGCTGTAGTGATTCGGTTACACAACTAGCCGGAGCAAAGTAAAATTCCGCTGCTGCTGAGAAAGTAGTCCCTCAAAATGCGATGATTCATGCGATGTGAGGTTGGTTTTATTTCTAACATTATTCTATCAACACAGACATTTACATCTATAGTCTGGCGTTATACTTGATAAGCCTCGGGTGTACTGTGGAGTGGGTAAGACTGTTTTAGTAGCAGGCTAATTAGACCCCAATCCTGTGTGCTAGCCTAGCACGAGCAAACTCTGCAACTAGAAGGACTGAATGAAATGTGTTGAAAACTGTCTCCAATGATAAAGAACACTTAGGCTAACTTGGGAATCAGGCCCTATGTCCAAAATTCCAAACTATCCCTTTAAGCTCATCACTGATCAACCTCCTTTAACATGTGGGCGGATAAGTCATAAGAAAGGCCCTTTTATTCACGCTCAATCTGATTTTTTCTTCCAAGTAAAGACTTATCTCCATAATAAATTGTTCATTATAGTTCAGTGTAGTTAATATAGTATTGTTCTCACTGTTTCTGTGCTGGAATCTTTTTCCTAATATTGCTTATGCTTTCGCTTTTACCATACTGAATTCAACTGGCTTGCTCTCTGGAGACAGTGAATCTATGAAAAGCGAGACAATTATTAACTGAAATTAAACATCCAGGATTTATGGTATCACCCAATACTCTGCATCCCTTAAAGCTATAGTGCGTAACTTCTGAGGCACCATGAGGAATTTGGAGAAATTACACTTTCAGCATATCTACATGAGGTAAGCCTTGGTGGATCGCACATGGATTTAACACCTTCTGCTTTACGTCCAGACTTTTTTTTCGTAGTAGAATCAACAACTGAAACATTTTTTGGGCACTTCTGGGGATTTTTCTGAGCTCCTGCGCCAGTGTTTGGTGCCCACACCAGTTTGTTAACGCTTCCATACTGAGAAGTACAGAGAGAGTTTTATGGAGCTTATAGACTTAATCAACTTTGTGTCAACTCGTTTGGCAATGCAACCAACATTAATTTTCATGAAAAAGTTACGTATTATTGCTTAGTTTTAGACGTTCCTCAGATGATTAGTGATAGTAAAACAGTAGGCCGACCTTGGACAAAGCACAGTTATATTCTCGTGGAACTTCTAATAGAGTTGCATCATGACCCACTTCAACTGAGTCACATTGTGGCAGGTTAACTCCCAGCCAAGTCCATAGTAGTTTCTGGGAAGTAGATAAGTTCTTAATAGAGTCTGGAAAAACTTGGGCAACTTCGACTCTGCGTCTATTAACCATATTTATTGAATTACCGTTTTGCTGCTCGGATCCTGTCTGATGCTGCCCTGTTGTGACTGATGGTTAGAGCCTTTGTTTTAAATGGTGGAGTCTTTGTTTTCCAATGCTGTGTAGTATACTAAGGGTGCACATCTTCACTCTGTATTTCCCCATCACTTTCTCTCCAGTTATGAAGATAAATGGCAGCCTGGCCGTGCGCTGACATATCGCCCACTGTCATTCCTCTCTATTGCTTTCATCCTTTCTGCCCTTCTCCCTCGTCTGAATATTTCTAACTCCCTGTTTTTGTCTTCCACAGGTCTGTCTGGCTTTGTCACGTTGTGGCGCATGTGCATCTGCTGAGGTGTCTTTATGTACTGTGTACGTATAATGATGTGTAAATGGGAGTGAGCAAGTGCGCATGCTTTGACTTGTCATATGCTATCTGTCCGTAGAGAAGTTTTAACACCAAGCTGATGTCAATGTCAAGCCAGTCAAGCTTAATGTAACTTGTGTGAAGGAGCTGAAGCACTGGACTAGGAGGGGGAAGTGTGTGTATTTTGTGAGTGTGTGTTGATGTGTGTTTGAGAGTGAGTTTTGTGCCATGGCTGCAGTAATCAGCCCGACCCAGTCCATACTCCCTTTGAAGCTGCTGCAGGCTAATACTGCAGAACATCATGTTGCCAGAAGAGGGCTGTTCAATTCCAAATTAAAATAGTACAGGCTCCCATGGAAGCATATTTCATTTTTAATTCATAATCCAGACTCTTGGGAATAGCTATACATATGAATACACATTCATTTATGTTAATGGGAGGGAAAGGAAAGCTGCTAAACCACTTCCTGTGTTTGCCTGGAGTATGTGTAAGACGACCACATCCCTTCTATAATTAATATGTCTTTCTGACAAGATACTATTTGCCACCTGGGTATTTGCCACCTCCCTATTTCCTTATTCTTAAAGCATGAGAGTAAGTATGTGAGAGGCAGTGAGGATGGAGGACAGACAAGGGTCAAGAGTGTGACAGGTTGAAGAAAGACAGCTGACAGATTATCAGTGTTTATGTTGATTCCTCCGCCACCTTTTCAACTCTAGCCTGTGTTCACTGAGACATCAGGACATGGGCAATAAACCGCCACAAGCAACACACGTGGACAGCTGAAGCACTTTATCCTGCCAGCAAGAGGGGCTCGACACAGGGTGCACAGGGCACGTCTGTTCCAAACCTAAATCATCCCTTTTACAAAACCAGAGTGTGGCCCATGCTTAATAATGACCTGAAATTCCTTCCTGAGCCACATACCGTGACAGTGAGACTCCTAGCTCTTAAATGGTAGTGGTAGTATAGCAGAATGGACCTGTGCACAGTAGTGCAGACTTGATGACTTTAAGTCAATTTGTATATATAAAATATCACTTGTATTTGGATTAAATAGCAATTGAGTTTTTAGGTTTCAGTCATTTGTGTCCAATTCTGTATAATTTGGCTTTCCCAACATAAAGGTTATTACCTTTGGTATCCATTGAGATTACATCTACTCCTTCTCCCTCATTGAAAATCAGTGAATATCTCCTTACTCTGCTACCTGTCCATACTGTGTGTGCACTGTAAAAAAGGTTTGGAGTTCATAGAGAGCCTATACTCTGTAAATAGGTAAGTAAACAAAGTGGCTTGGTCCAAATCACCATATATCTATTGCTATGGATATAGGTTTTTATTATGTTCCTTGTTTAATAGGTGTTGAAGCTTAAAACTTATCAAAGCCAAAGTGTATTCCTCGATCAGATTAGCCTATATCGATGGCATTGTTGCTTGGTGTTCATTTTTTTAATTTTTTTCCAGTGCACACACAGTACTGACAGATAACAGATCGTGAGGGGATATTCACTGATTTCGACAACAATCGTCTACCCTGAGAGCAGAGAAAACATCCTTACAGTCTCAAACTCTGCCCTTACATCATTTTGCACAGGGAAGCTAAAACATCCACCTTAAAAGGTACAGGATGCTGTTTTTCAGGGTGGATTTGTTAACATTTGCAGAGCCTGCAGTTAGGCCACTAAACATTTTTCTCTACATGTAATTCTTGGTATTGGACTATTCTATAATCATATATAAAAATAAAATCATGTGTAGGTCCTGCTGCTTAAAACAACGACAGTGAATCAGTAGCATTTAAGGTAGCTTTTTTACTTCAGACAGTGTTCCAGGGATCCAATTTTCCAACGTTTACTTCTCTAACACACCCAAAGTTAAATAGTGCTCCTTTAAGTAAGCAAAACTCACTGTGTGAGGAGTGGGGTCTTCAGAGAAAAACTCTGTCATCACTCACCAGACTTTGCCACACCTCAAGGATGTCTTATCAACACCTGATAAGTCTTTGATAACTTCATAACTCTCCGCAGGCCGAGCAAAAGGAGGTTTTATGTCACAGGGGAAGACCACAGGATAATTTGCCGCGTCCATGGACATAAGTGTCCGCAGTTCCCCCTGCCCCACATTCTTTGGCAGTGAAGCTCTCAACACTGTGGACAGGAGAGCCATCCCACGTGATGTTTTTGCCCAGGTCACGGTCCAGTGGCACAGAGCAGTTGCGTGGCCTTCTTTCCACATCGCCCCCCTTCCCCTCTCTCCTACAAGCATTTATCTCTCTGCATGGTTTTGGCAGTGATGTGCTTTTCCCAGCATTTAGCCAGGAGAGGGAGAGAGGAGGGGAGAGGTGGAGAAAAGGAGGCCTTTTCAAGCAGGGAATGACGGACGCTTTATTAAAAGAGGCAGGGCCCTTTGAGAGGCTGGCCCCTCCGCGCTCCCCCCTACCCCGTGTGTCTGGCCCATTGTCACGGGGCGGTGGCAACAACCCCCCCCCCCCCCCCCCCCCTCCTCCTCCCTTTGCGCTTTGTCACTGTAAGTCACCTCACAGACTGAAACAGGCCCATTCTGAAAAAAACACAGCCATTCTCCACAGTAACTATATGCTTTTTCTGGTATCGCCCCGGCTGTCACAAAACATACAGGAAACAGAGATGGGCGTGACGTGTGCGGGGGAAGACGGGACAGGAGAAAGGGGGGATAAAGTTTTTCAGAGTTTTTCGGGGCGCAATAAAGCCTGGAAGTTGGAGATGATAGATGAGGCGGAGAGCAGAACATAGTGTGATGGAGGATGGACGAAGGGTGTGAAAAAACTGATGATGAGGGCGAAAAAATAGAAGTAAAAAATAATTGAAGCAGTTAGAGTAATTAAGTTAGAGAAAATTAGGGGAGGAATGCGATCAAAAATGTAGCCAGGATAGTGTCGGGAAACCTGCGGCGAGGGTGCGGGGTGCCCATTTGTTTCTTGGCTGCGTTTGAAATGTGTGTCTTCAGATACAGACAGCATTCCTCCAAAGATAAACCCCTGGGCCCCCAGTGCCCCTCAACCCCCACCCATCCCAGTCCCTCCACCCACCATCCTTACTCAAGTGTGTGTGTCTGGGCGTAAGTGTGTGTGTGTTCGTGTTTACGTTGGACGGGGGTCTGCGTGTCCCTACCAGAGCACTTGCAGGGGGCAACAGAAAAGACAGCTGTGCGTTTGAGAGAAACAGAAAACGTAAGAAAGAGAGAGTGGAGGGCCAACAGGCATGCCAGTCAAGACCGTCACTTTTGGAGTGAGTACCACCATCTCTGCTGCTCTTGGTCTCCTCTTCTACTATCTTCTTTCCACTCTTTCACTTCATCCCTTTCCCTGCTACCCCTCTCTATCCATCTCTTCATATCATTTCTCCCTAACCTGTACGCTTCGCCACTGTCTTTCTTTGAAATGTTTTTGCTCTTTTCTTAAGAAATTCTTGGTTGCGGTTTCTCGGATATAATGCACCTGCCAGCCTCTCTGTGTCTGCACGCTGCCTGTTAAGTACAAAACCTGTATTCGGTCCTTCCAAAGGAACTGTTTTGGAGACTTCGTACTGCCTCTGCTTTCACCACTTGTTTATGTTTGGTCTTAAGTGACAGTGAAGAAGGGAAGAAAGAGATGCAGGTCATGGAGACGTAAACATTGGTCCTGCTTAATAAGAAAGTGACCAGTCATTTGTAAACACATAGCAAGTCATTACTGCCGGACATCACCCGTCCTGATCAAAGTCATTAGACTTGGCCTTCCATAGCAACAAGGGAGGGAGCCAGAGTATCTTTGAGACATGTGATGCATGTTCGTCCAAGATTAGAGTAAGTGCGTATATGTGTGGGTGTGTATCGGGTTCTGTTTTCCTCCTTAATCTTATGTTTGACTTCCATTTGTTCCTCTGTTTGACGTTCAGATTGTAGGATGTCAACCAGGATTAGCTGTGGTAAGTAAACTAGAGGTTAGTAAACTGATTAGTGGGTCAATTAATGAGAGTTTTCAGCGTAGGCTTCACTGAAGACTATAGACCTTTTTATTCTACCGTACCAGACGAGGTAATGGCAGCACAGGGGCACACGCTTACCAGGCCCTTCTGCCAGGATGTGCGTTTGAGCTAATTTTGTGTTAACCACAGTTTACCAGGGGTAATAGTAGAAGAGGGCATTGATGATGCAACTCATAGAAATCTGCTGATTGTGTTTATCTATTTGTCGGAGAAGGAACCTTAGTAAATTTTACAATGCTGGCATTAATTATTTTTTTGTAAACAGCCGAAACACCCTTATGTATCTGAGTGAGCAATAGTGGATGAAGTATTTGTAACTTATACACGTGTAAAAGCAGCAAATTAGCAGTAAAAGGTTTTAGTAAAATCTTGATCTCAAGAAGTAATTGGTCATTTTAGAGGTCAAATCCATGTTGTGAGGTATACCTTTGTAATAAAATAAAATACAATCACCCAAGCAAAATACTAGCAACCCAAAATTTGAAGCGCAGTTCTTACTTAGTTCTACTACTGTAATAAATAATCTAATGAATAAATAAATAAAATAAAAAAATAAAATAAAACTCCTTAAAAAGTAGTGAAGATCATTCAAAATAAAATAAAACATATTTCATTAAATAACTTGTTTATGGTCATATGAAGTAAAGATGTTTTTCAGTATTACACTTCACTTTTATAGATTTCAGTTATATGATCGTGCATAACATATTCTTTATGTCCCTTCTTACAGTTATACTCTGTATGATTACTGTTGCGTTACTGTGTAGTGAAACAGAGGATGATTTACCATATCTTGATCCTATCCTCCATAGGTTCCAAACCGCATCTTCTCTCCATGGCTTTCACCCTCTTTGTCACACCCCACAAAAGATCACAATAACCATGACAATCTCATCTTCAAGTGCAGAGGCAGCAGCAGGGCCAGATAGAAAGAGACAATCAATGAGTACGGCAGGGACAAACAGTGGGACACAGAGAGGGGGAGGCTGGGAGTGTGAGAAAGTAAATAGTAAAAAATGTGACAAGACACTTGCCACATACAGGGAGCACAAGCAGGCAGACAGCACCATCCCAGTGCCCTTGCTCACTTGCTTCCTGTAAATGTGTCCATAGCTCAATGCTCCCACGGGTCTAGTTCTGACTGACTCTACACTTACTACATCTCTGTAGCCGGAAACAGCTCGTTGCCTGCTCAACCTCTTCACAGTCTGATAGATAAAGGCAGCAGTGGAGGCCCGAGAGAATGGAAAAAAATTAACAGAGAGGAAAAAATCAATTCCTTCAACAAATGCAAGTCAGCGGAAAAGGATGATGAAATAGCTGTTTAAGCACTCTTCAGTAATTTCCATATCCGCTGTTCAGTTTTCCCTTAAAATGTACAGAAACCCGTCCGTTGGCAGTGTTGGTTTAAGTGCAATCGAGAAATTGAGTGGAGCAATGAGAAAGTGGCAGACATTATCCAGAATTAGGCTGGCGCATGCAGAATTGATGTTGTGAAAAGCTCAGGAAATGATTCCAAGTAAAGCAGGACTTGTGACATGCAGAACAAACGTAGGCACTATTCTTATTTTCACCTTTCTTCTGGGTGTACAAATAGCTGTAGTGGCTCGTAAAATATTTATGATTTGCACCTGGTGCTGGGACTGCAAACTCACGTTGGTGTGTGTGTGTGTGTGTGTGTGTGTGTGTGTGTGTGTGTGTGTGTGTGTGTGTGTGTGTGTGTGTGTGTGTGTGTGTGTGTGTGTGTGTGTGTGTGTGTGTGTGTGTGTGTGTGTGTGTGTGTGTGTGTGTGTGTGTGTGTGTGTGTGTGTGCAAAGTGAGATACTCTGTATTGTGAATGTTAAATGAAATAATGGGATGTTCTAAAGTAGGTGATGGTCTCATATCACCCCCCCAAAATAAATCACGCTGGATTTTTGGCACACAGATTCTCTCAATGACATTCAGTGGACGAGCTCAGGGTTTGTCTCTTGATTGCATTGGCAAAACGCTCTTGGCACTCTCTTATGAGACCTGTTCAGATAACCTGTCTAGACTGTTTGTAAGGACATTAAACTCATTGGTCCAGTGGTAAATCTGATGGGGCAAGAAAAATTACTATTGGGATTAGAAAGTTAGCTAACACATCAACCTTTAATATTGCTTCATTTTAAGGGGTCAAAAGTTAAGAAAAAAATCAGTGGTTAGACTTGACTTGAGTGGCAACAAGCCTATTTCTAACAAATACTAATCGTAGTTATCATTAAACGTCTAACCTTTCCTTGAGCTTGGAGTGACTGTAGACAGTGTCCTTTCCTTTAAATCACAAATGGTTCCCACTTTTGCAGCTGACACAATTATAAAACTAGTCATGACTGAAGTGTAATGACTAGTAATCAGGTTGTTTTCCACGTTGCATTTAGATCAAAAAAGGTTGTGAAAGAGGTAGTGTGTGCAGTACTGCATTACAGTGTCTTTCTGTAATTCTGCAACAGTGTGCACACAGCCACTTCTGAGAGAGAAGGGGGTGGGGGGGCATTTTAGATTTCATTCAGAAGGAGAGATAGCAAACAGAAGGTATAACAGCCATTTTATAGCTCACTGTGGACACATAACGGCTTGTTCTCGAATCCTGATCTTTACAATTAGAGCGCAAACACAGTTTTAAGACAGGGATGGGTCTGCTTTCTACTCTCCAGTATCGCTGCCTCACATCTTATTTCATCCCCTAACACATTCAATCTGATCCCATACAGAATGACCCCCCCCACACACACACACACACACACATACACACACACAATAGACACAATACATCTCTTGTGAACATGTTGATTCTTCAGGTGTAGTCCTGGTGGTTGGGATCTCAGTCATGCCTCCTCATGCATACGTACATGCACGAACACATGCGCATATTCATTGAGTTTTCGAACACTGCAGTCCACTAGCGAGGGGGTGATGTCATTCAGTCTGCTGCAGCGCCAGCAGAGCAGGCGAGCGAATGAGGAGAGAGAAACATAATAAGCAGGGGATAGAGGAGGCAACAGGAAAGGAAAGCTGAGATAAAGACTAGGAGAGGGGACTTCAGGACAGAGGTTATTCTGTGATGAGATAGGGGAATAATTTTACATGGTAATTTTGAGCTTCATTATGTGGAATCTTGCACTGTCTCCGCCTGAGGACAGTTGCATGCACGTTACACAACAGTGTGTGTTGATATTGCTAATGTTAACAGTGGAGCTGCTGAGCAGGTTTATTGTCTGTTTCTTGTGCTCGAACAGTATGATTAATGTGCTCGCCCTTCTCTTGCCCCGAAGCTTGTCCTCTCTCCATGGAAGTAATCTAGGAGAGACACATTCATCTTACTGAGCCTGGAGGCCAGCGAGACGTATCAGAGGAACCACCACAGAACATTTTTAGATTGACCCTTTATGTGCATGCACTTTACATGTTTACGTCTGAGTTAGTGGATGGGTGCGGTCCCCCTGCATCCTTATCTCACCACACCACACACTCACCTCTCGACGCAAGCGTATACACAGAAACATGCAGCCTTACACATATGAATGCAGGACTAGTCAGAAGCAAAGCAAATTTGCGGTTACCAGCAAAGTCTAGCTTGAGTCTTTTCAGAGAGCTCTCTGTAGTCTTGTAAACTTCACCAGGCCTGTTCTTTTGGGGGGCAGTGAAGTGAGTCCAGGGGGGTTGGGAATCCAGCCGTGGGGCCTCAGTCAGGGTCACCATGGTGTTACCATGCGGGTTCATGTATATTGTGTGAGGTTGAGTGTCTTTGCATCAACTGTTTGCTCCTACTTTGATGGAAGGATTTATTTTGTGATGTATTTTGAGTCTGCAAACATTCAACAGAATCACTATCTGACCTCTGTTACATTGTTTGTCTGTTGAATTCTCCAATGGATAGAGCTTTATTGTACCTATAGGTACAATTGAGTTTCCAAATGGTTACTAGACATTGATGAACGATTTTCTGTTAAATCCTCTCATATCACATCAAATTAGTCATCTGCAAATAGCCCCACTGCACATACAATTTCATGTTTTACACACACACACACACACACACACACACACACACACACACACAGCACAGCACATGTGTGTCCGGCCATACACATTCATGAAGATCCATTTGTTGGGATGGTGATTGTTACTTCAGTGAAAGGTGTGTGTGTGTGTGTGTGTGTGTGTGTGTGTGTCCGTCTGGGCAAGGATGGCAGGTGCACTGGGGAGGGGGGGGGGGGGGGGGGTCAGTTTACTCTGCCGCAATTTTTGGGGGTTTTCATCTCTGTTAGTACAACAGGAGAAAGAGGGAGAACATGGCTCACCAAGACAGCTTTGCAACTGTGAGTAAATGGAATGCTGAGCCACTGAACAGACCAAACTAGTGAGTCGCAGTCTAGGGAGACTTTACAATGTGTTTTTTTGTGTGGGACTATCTAAACAGTGTTTTGCCTTTCAGCATGTGTGTGAGTGTGACTTAGAGGCTTTGTACAGAAGAGTGCCTCTCTGTGCATGAAAGCTAGAGACAAAGACAACTTTGGGGGAGAATGAGAATGGCTTAGAGGAAAGTGGCTCCACATGAGTCGGTGTAGTTTATTAATTTAAAGACAAGATGATGCATACTTTATGAAGTTCATCTCTGTGCCAGATGTGAGGAACTGGAATCACAGACATGCGAGCAACTTTTCTTTTTAAAGTGTTCTGTTTTCCTGACTATTTTTTTTTTCTCCAAACGTGACCTCTCTATTTGCACAGAGCTATGCCATTGGTGTCATGCTGAGGGTGTGTTGTGTCATTTGTTGCTATGCCTCTACTTCAGGCATGTGGGCCCTTTTCTCTTTTCAACTCACTCCATAAAAGAGGACCAACAACGCTGTCACAGCAATAGACAACACAGCTCCAAGAAGTGTGTTATGAAATTTGAGAAAATTGCTTCCTTAGGCGTTTGTGTGGCATGGAATGGCAGCATTTGGTGTTCCCTTTGAATCACAAAAATGCTACCTTATGGGGTTTATACATGAGAGAGAGAAAGAGAGAGATGGGATGGGCATGAGCGGGAGAGAGGAGATTATGTAAATGAAATGAAAAAAGTGCAGTTGTTTGCCGCAGTCAAGCTTCTCCCTCGACTGCTCCTGCTTCTCCTCCCCCTGTGCTACATGAATGATCATGTTTCAGCAGCACCCAAACCTGCCTGCGACAAGCAAAGGAGCCCTCAGACACCAACAAAACATAGACAAAAACACCTGACGTGCCATGTGCTGGCCCGTGAGCCAGGGCACGCTGAACCCTCTCTCTTTCTCTCTCTCGTTCTCTTCTATCCCTATTCACCTTGCGTGTCTTAAACACACTTCTATTTTATTCACACACACACACACACACACACACACACACACACACACACACACACACACACACACACACACACACACACACACACACACACACACACACACACACACACACACATGTTCATACAAAAAATACAGACAAAGAGCTACAGTCTGCTGAGCAAGACAAACACTCCAGGAGCTGCCAGTATTATCACTTTATCACCTGAGTTTCAATTCACCAGAGCAGCAGAATGAATTGGGGTCAACAATGTCGGATGTTTCGCTGAGCCAGGAGCCCAGTTTACACTCAGTGGAGAGTTTAGGTACTGCATTACTTCAGCTGCGAGCTCGTTGCACACTCTCACACAAGGTGCAGAATTTCTTAAACTGCACTTTCCAAACATAACATTCTCAGGGACATAAGAGGAAAACTGATGGCTCTCTACTAAACGGCATACATGCTTCAGAATAAATATTAACCAATCTCTGTCTCCCTCTCCATTTTCCCTTTCTACTCCTCCACTTTGTGTGTCTCTCACTTTCTCTTATACCGCTTATCCCCTCCTCTCTCCCCTCCCTGTTTGGCTTGCAGGCTGATGCTGGCAACAGTTTTCTCAGAGCGGCCCGTTCTGGCAACTTGGACAAGGCCCTGGATCATATCAAAAATGGCATCGATATAAACACAGCTAATCAGGTGAGAGAGCTGCACATTCCCCAGATTGAATTAGATGAAGTTACAGCTTCTGACTCATTCAAGTTTAAGCCAGTGATTATTGTTAATACATTTATTTTTTTCGTGTCAGGCTGTTTTGCTTATTTGCAAAAAAAACCCGATCTTCAGTTATAGTGCTTGTCAAAAATAGAAACATAAAAAAAGGATAACAGAAAGTGTGAAAGGAAAAGGCAGTACAATGTAGTTCATGGCATTTAAAAAACTGAAAAATTACCTGCAATACAATTATCCCCCAGTTTACACAGAGAATTATAAGTTTTATAACTAGTATTATTATTTCTATACAAATGTGTGTGTGTCAGTTTTTGTGCATGATATGTCGTCTGCCTGTGCACTCAGTCATTCACTGTACTGTATGTGCATGCTCAGGTAGACTGTTAATCAGTGGCTGAAGGTGGCAGGTGGAGTCTACAGGGTCTCCGGAGAAGGCGATAAATGGAGCAGGGGCGTCTCCTTCGCCCTGTCTCTTCCATCCTGCCTCCTTTACTCTGATGGATTTTCCAAAAGTGTCCAGAGAGAGGCAGCATTAGTGGGACCGCTTCCCTCAGGCCACTGAAACTTGGCCAAAACAGTGTTTGTTTGTGTGTGTGTGTTTGTGTGTGTGTGTGTGTGTGTGTGTGTGTAGTGTGTGCATGCGTGTGTGTGTTTTTTGTGTGTGGCAGATTTCTCTGCATAATTAGTTCAATTTAGTCATGGTTTTCCTTCCATGTACAGTCCCAATGGTACATTCTCAAAGATTTGTAATTATATAGAGCCCAACAACTTTATTCATGTAGTACAGGAGCACTGTGCTTGTGAACTACAGTATGTCACAATGATGAAGGGAGATAACATATGGATTAAATATATAATTACATGTAGCAGCAATACAGTTTGATCAGTAATTTAGATTTTTTTATTTACGCAAATTCTCAAAATGACATTAATTTCATTGATTACATTCGTCATATGAGGTGGTGTTAATTATGTTTGATTTAAAGTGATTATCTACAACATTGCTTCACTTAATTTGCACACACGTTGCTTTGTAGATTTTTTTTTGTTTTTGTTCATAGACAAATTGAACGTTTCTTGTAAAAGTTGGTGCATTCTTTTGTACTGTATTTATATATTCAGACTGGATACACTAAACGAGCCACTAGAAGGCAGCAACGTTGTGATTTTTCTACAAATATTGTAGCCTTTATGGATTCACAGGACTCAATTCAGTAATCATTAAGACGCCTAATGAAGGCTAGAGCCTGTTACATGTATAAAGTTGTGGATTATCACTTTAACCAAAGTGTGAGAGTATTGTTTTGTGAGAGTATTGGTTGTTTGACTGTAAGTCCTTATTCTGAATGATGAAGTACATTCTGGTGGGAGTTTGTCCAGGTGGACGCTTGACCTTGGCAGCTGTGTGTCCTTGCCTGCCATGGCTCGCTCACCAACACACTGCCTCACTCCTCCCATCCCCTTATTGTGTTCTCCTTCTTCTATCTATCTCTCCTCTCAACCTAACGACTGATCCACTACATTATCTTCTCTCCCGTTTGTGTATAGTTTTTACATACTTTCTTCTTGCGTTTACATTCTCTCTTGCCCAAATCCCTCCCTTCCTTTCCCTCTCGCAGTAGAGTGATGGTGTGCTGTGGTCTCCCCACTCAGAGGAATAATATCAGTGGTATGGGAAAGGTCCAACCTCACATGTCCTGTGCGGCTGTAGGAAGGCTGTGTGAGGTCAGACCTATCCCACACGGCTCGTATTCTTCCCAGCCACGAGACCAGCGGCCTGCCATCCCCCTCCCATCCTCCCCCTCCTCCTCTCATCTTCATTAATCAAAGAAAAATGTCTCCATCCCGGTGTACCTTGTTTTTTTTTTGCTAATGAGCCCTCAGAGTACTGCATGCGTGGTGTCCAGTGTAAGTATTTGCCTGCTTTGATTTGTGAGTGACTCAGTCACTGTGATTTTTTTTTTTAAAACTGTTGTTTCAGTTGGCATGGCCTACATGCGTTTGTGTGCATATGTGTGGGTCTCTCTTTTAGATAAGGACATATCTCTGTTCATAGTGTGTTAAGGACCCTCCAGTATGAGGTCTCCTTTGCTCTCTCACTCAGAATGGGCTCAACGGGCTGCATCTGGCCTCCAAAGAAGGCCATGTTAAAATGGTGCTGGAGCTACTCCACGGTGGAATCGTTCTGGAGACCACCACAAAGGTAAAACCCCCTGCAAAATCATCCCACAGATAACACTTCCTGTCACCAGCCGAGCCAAGAAGTAGCTCCACACATAACCTTGTTTTAAAATCATGTGTCAGTTTGTGTTAGATTGAATAAATTAGATACTTTATAACTTATTGAATAGTGAGTGTTTGGAGGTTCTGGTAGGTATATTTTGTTGCGTTTTGGACTCAGCCAGGCTCGCAGTTTCCCCCTTTTTCCAGTATTCATTATTGGCTAAGCTAAGCTAAGCTAACTGCCTGCAGGCTGTAGCATAACTTCAGCTTTATTATACAGGCATATATTTATCTCCTCATCTTACTCTAGGCAGTAGGCTATTACAGCACATATTTCCTAAAATGTTTAACTATTTCTTTAATATTTCCATTATTAAAACAACACATGTTAATATGAGAATTCAGGGTTTTTACTGGGGCTACTATCAAGCCTCAATTCTCCCTGGAAAAAAAATCAAATCAAAACCTGTGAAGTATTTAAAATGTTATTGTTGCTACCAAAGCTAGCTTCAATGTTTCCATCGAAAAATAAATAAGGCTATTTTTCCGTCCGCATATGAAACCTCAGGTGCACTTTGAATACACAACATAGGGGATTTGATATCATATTTGTGAGTGCTCTGTCAGATTGTGTGCTCTTCATCTCATGTACGTATATGTGTTTTTTTATTATACTATCTATGGTTTTTACAGAAAGGGAACACGGCCCTGCACATTGCAGCCTTGGCAGGGCAGGAGCAGGTGGTCGCAGAGCTGGTTAACTACGGGGCCAATGTCAACGCTCAGTCCCAGGTGAGCCTCAGTGCTGCCCTCACTGCTGTGTTCACTGGACTGTGCTACATGTACTTTACTGTGAAGCCATAGTAGCAACTATTGCAATTCCATCTGTTAACATGTGTCTCTGTTCCTATATTTCTGTGTGTTGGTGTTTCCTCTCTGTGTACATCCCTGTGCATGCATTTGTGACTGTCTTCCTATCTCTCTGTTGCTGTGCTTGTGTGTGTTTGTTTGTGTGTGTGTGTGTGTGTGTGTGTGTGTGTGTGTGTGTGTGTGTGTGTGTGTGTGTGCGTTGTGTGTCTTTCTGAGACAGAAGGGTTTCACGCCACTCTACATGGCTGCACAAGAAAACCATCTAGAGGTTGTGAAGTTTCTTCTGGAGAACACAGCCAATCAGAGCATTCCAACCGAGGTACTTGAAGGACTGAAGGGGAAAGTTTTCAAAGAGGAATCACCCAAATTTCTCTATTTCCACCCATGCTGGTCCAGACTCACTGTGCTTTCCATTCTGTTTCGTTCCCATAAGACCTCTATTTCACACCTACATATTTTCTTTCTCTCCAAGAGCCAGCCAGTCCTGTAACTCTCTCCTGTTTGCTGCAGGACGGATTCACTCCTCTGGCCGTGGCTCTTCAGCAGGGACATGAGAACGTTGTTGCTCTGCTCATCAACTACGGCACCAAGGGAAAGGTCCGCCTCCCTGCGCTGCACATAGCAGCACGCAACGACGACACACGCACAGCTGCGGTGCTCCTGCAGAATGACCCCAATGCTGATGTATTAAGCAAGGTGTGTGTGTGTGTGTGTGTGTGTGTGTGTGTGTGTGTGTGTGTGTGTGTGTGTGTGTGTGTGTGTGTGTGTGTGTGTGTGTGTGTGTGTGTGTGTGTGTGTGTGTGTGTGTGTGTGTATACAAGTGAAGTGCAATATGAAATGGGCATAGGCTTTTGTGTTCTGACCTGCGAGAGTGTACTCACCCTGATTTGTCCCAGCAGACTGGATTCACACCCCTCCACATTGCTGCACACTATGAAAACTTAAACGTAGCTCAGCTGCTGCTCAATAGAGGAGCCAATGTCAATTTCACCCCAAAGGTAAGGAAATAACGTATTCATTTTGAAGATTACTCTATGTCCTTGCAGTGTGTTCTCCCTGTGTGTGCCCCGGCTAAGAGCATCTGTGTCTCTGCAGAACGGCATCACTCCTCTGCACATTGCAGCCAGACGGGGGAACGTGATCATGGTCCGACTCCTTCTGGACAGAGGGGCTCAGATTGATGCCAAGACCAAGGTGCAGCAGACATCCACCTTGCCGCTTCACAAGATCTTTGATTCCTTATTGTGTTAGTTTCTAATTTGATGCATCATTAACTAAATGACTAACAATCCTCTCTCTCTCTCCGTCCCCCTCTCTCTCTCTCCTCAGGATGAGCTAACTCCTCTGCACTGTGCAGCCAGAAATGGGCACGTCAGGATTATAGAGATTCTGCTGGACCATGGAGCCCCCATCCAGGCAAAGACCAAGGTAATCCACCTAAATACAAGTAAATAATTCATAATTCTTCACTTCTCTTCAAAATGAACTCCATCTTGTTCGGGAATAAGCAAACATTCAGTCAGTTGTTTTAAGTAAATAAAAGGGAAGTGTGAAGTGCTAAAGAATCCTCTTGCTGCCTCCTCTTGCTCCCATTGTTTGTTTACATTACAAGACAATATGCTTCCTGTTTTACAAGGGAAGAGAGATAAAATAAAATATATTTGTGAATATAATTATCTTATTTTTTGCAGAATGGCCTGTCTCCAATCCACATGTCAGCACAAGGGGACCACATGGACTGCGTCAAACAGCTTCTGCAGTACAACGCCGAGATTGATGACATCACCCTGGACCACCTGACCCCACTGCATGTGGCAGCACACTGCGGCCACCACCGCATGGCCAGGGTACTGCTGGACAAAGGTGGCAAACCCAACTCTCGGGCACTGGTCAGTGACAAACACACTTACATAATGAACACAGTCCATTTATACATTCAAACAAAGCAAAGCTGCTTGTAATCTTTTCAGTAATGATAATCTTCTCTTTTCACAGAACGGCTTTACTCCTTTGCACATTGCTTGTAAAAAGAACCACACGCGTGTGATGGATCTCCTGATTAAACACTCTGCATCAATAGAGGCTGTGACTGAGGTGAGGGATATAAGAAAAGGTTCTCAATAACAGCTCACCATGAATATTTTTTTGCATGCATTTTCTAAAATTCTTCTCCTCTTCTGAACAGTCCGGCCTAACCCCCTTGCATGTGGCATCATTTATGGGT
Source organism: Hyperoplus lanceolatus (assembly GCA_026929865.2). NCBI lineage: Eukaryota > Metazoa > Chordata > Actinopteri > Uranoscopiformes > Ammodytidae > Hyperoplus > Hyperoplus lanceolatus. The sequence goes on along the minus strand of CM049397.1, from coordinate 18,823,713 downwards.
CATCTCAACATTGTGAAGATCCTGGTGCAGAAAGGAGCTTCCCCCAGCGCCTCCAATGTGGTGAGTTTCCCTCTGAAGTCTCAGATAACCAACTCACCTCTGTGCTGGTGCCGTTGTTGTTGCATCACAGACAAATCTGAGTGTGTGGTTTTTGTCTTTCTGTGCATGAGTAGAAAGTGGAGACTCCACTCCATATGGCATCTCGGGCAGGACACTATGAGGTGGCAGAGTTTTTACTGGAGAATGCAGCACCGGTGGATGGCAAGGCCAAGGTGGAGATTTCACACACATTTTACACTTATCCATTGAGATGGGCGGCTGTGGCTCGGAGGCAGAGCTGTCTGTAGTTGCGTGGCTGGCATTTCATTCCATCCTTTGTCCCTGGGCAAGACACTGAACCACAAATTGCCAGCACCCTGCATGGTAGCAAGCCTCTGTCAGTGTATGAGCCTGTGCGAATGGGCGAATAAGAGGCATACATTACTTTTATACAAATCCAATTTATGAATCCCATAAATACAGTCCCTTCCTCGTGTTATACATAGATTAAATTGTCTGAAAGTGTTATTCCTTGTGCGATACATTTAAACATTCATGTAAGTTGATGAGCTAATTCCCACACACTTCAATTCCTACACATGATTTTTACTGTTAGTGTTAAGGAATGAAATGGTGATCATTTTTGGAGAAGCCGAGGCATTAAAAACAGGAAGAGGAACTCATTTTTAAACTTTTCATATTTGAAAAGGAATTCACTGAGTTCTGTGTAGCTCTTTACATTTCATAATGACTCTTCCCTTCTTGCCAGGATGACCAAACACCACTGCATTGTTCCGCTCGGATGGGCCACAAGGAGCTAGTGAAGCTTTTGCTGGAGCACAAAGCCAACCCCGACTCCACCACCACGTCAGGCCACACACCCCTACACATCGCTGCCCGGGAAGGTCATGCACAAACCGTACGCATACTACTGGACATGGAGGCTCAGCAGACCAAGATGACCAAGGTAAAGCTGGCCTGCCTACTTTATTTCTGCATTATGGCGTGAAGTTTGGCTGTATTGAAACTGTCAGCCCACACAGATGTGTTCCCCATCATAATACTGTGTCCACTTAATTCCCCATTGGTACGTCTGCAGAAAGGCTTCACTCCGCTCCACGTGGCCTCAAAGTACGGCAAGGTGGATGTAGCAGAGCTATTGTTGGAAAGAGGAGCCAACCCTAATGCTGCTGGGAAGGTTAGAGCAACATAAAGGGTTCTGTCTGGAGGGACAAAGAGTCAAAAGATGAGCAATGGTTTGTTTGATCTACCTCAGTCTCATGAGCTTTGCATGTTGTATTTGCAGAATGGTCTGACTCCGCTGCATGTTGCTGTACATCACAATAACCTGGATGTTGTGAACTTGCTCGTCAGCAAGGGAGGGTCACCACATAGCGCAGCCAGGGTAAATAAAGAAAAAATATAAACACAGGACCACACATTATTCATGCCTAATTGCCCAGTTAATTCACATACCCATATTCTTTCTAATCACGACTCATGTCTGTGCTCCAGAATGGCTACACTGCCCTGCACATAGCTTCCAAGCAGAACCAGGTGGAGGTGGCTAACAGCCTGCTGCAGTACGGAGCATCAGCCAATGCTGAGTCACTGCAGGGAGTCACACCTCTCCACCTGGCCTCGCAGGAGGGAAGGCCCGACATGGTTGCCCTGCTCATCTCCAAACAGGCCAACGTCAACCTCGGAAACAAGGCAAGAAACATACAGATGATTAAAGAATGACATGACATTTACATGTTCCATTTAGATATAAAAAAAAATGTGATCTTGACTTTTTGTTTGATGACCTCAGAGTGGATTGACCCCACTGCATCTGGTGGCACAGGAAGGACATGTTGGCATTGCAGATATCCTGATGAAGCAAGGGGCTTCAGTCTACGCTGCCACGCGGGTAAGACCTTTTCAGTCTCATCATGGCAAATCTATAGTCAGAAAAAAACCCAGTAATTAACAGATTCAGATTAAGAGAGTATCACCTTCAACTGTTGCAGCCTTATCAGTGAAGAAAGTACTTGTCCCATTCACTGTGCGCCAGAGCAGATGCAGTGCCTAAGTGCTGTAGCATGAATAGCCTGATGAACTCATAGCCAAGGGTCATGTCAACATCAATTCATGGCTGACCCTAATGGGTTCACATATATAGATCTGAACCACATAGGTCAACTAACAACTGACTCGGTCTTGGCAAGCTTTACATATCCATATTTGTGGTGCTCTTGTACTGTAATTTATTATATTGTCTACACATTTTTATTGGTGGTGTTGTTGTTATTATTCACATCCTATAAACAATATATACATGGAAATGTTGTGGTTTATTACAGAATGACCGCCTTAGTGCGATTTGTATCACAATTCTACTGTCTAGATTTGAACTATTAGTCGATGTAATATTCATAAACCTATTCCACTGAATGGAATCAAATTAGAAGTTCATTAGGACTCTAAATGTATGCGACTGCTGTGATAATGTGTTTATGACTTTCTACAATTTTTTTTCATGCTGTCAGATGGGTTACACCCCTCTGCATGTAGCGTGTCACTATGGCAACGTCAAGATGGTGAAGTTCCTCCTGCAGCTACAGGCCAACGTTAACAGCAAAACAAGGGTGAGCGCCTCCCTCTGGTTGTAGATTAAACTACATCAGAATTAGCTTTGGCATGAGTCAGGCAATTGCACTGTCAATTGCACATTGTCTACTGCCTCCATAGCTTTCATCAGGAAGTAACAATAACAGCACATTACACAGTTAAGTTCTTATAAGCTGTTAATGTTATTATGACGTTTTTGGCATTATGGTACTTTACATCCGTAACATTTGATTATTTGATGTTCATTGCGAGAACAGTTTCTCATTTATATTCAGTTGATCACCTTATCATTTTCATTTTAACTGACAGTTTTTATGATATGCAGTTGGTTTTCTTGTGATTTGTATGGCGTTTGATACGTTTTGATGTCATGGAAAATGTAGGCCTAATGTACTTTTTCAGGAAATATACTGTAAAAACTTTAATAAAAAAAGACCAGCTGTTTTAAATAGTTCTTAACAATCATTTAGATGTACCCTCAATGACATTTATACATTAAATGAGTAAGAACAGATTTAATGTCGGAATCACCCTCTTCCCTCCAGCTTGGTTACACGTCTTTGCACCAGGCGGCCCAGCAGGGTCACACAGACATCGTCACGCTGTTGCTTAAACACGGAGCTCAGCCCAACGAGACTACAACAGTGAGCATGAACACATCACATCTTCCTTTATCAAATGTTTCAGAAAGTTCGGTCCGTAGAAGTCTGATCGATCTGCTCCTCCCTCTCTGTTAGAATGGCACTTCAGCCCTGGCCATTGCGAAGAGGCTGGGCTACATCTCTGTGATTGACGTCCTAAAGCTTGTCACTGAGGAGACTGTTTCCATGGTGAGAAGTTTAGAAATGCTTTTATGCCCTCCGGGTACAGTACAACACTGTCATCATGGGGCCGTGATAATGGCATGGAAATAATCTTGTATTTGTAATTGCTTCATTCTTTTTTTACCTTCTGTGCCCTGCAGACGACCACAGAGAAACATCGCATGAGTTTCCCAGAAACAGTGGATGAGATACTAGACGTGTCTGAGGACGAAGGTAAGAGCACTGCAGCCATTATTAATTATATCACAGAGATTCAGCATCGCTTTTATTGCCAGGTAGGTTGACACATACAAGGAATTTGCTGTGGTCAGACCATGCACATAATAAACATAGTTTTGACTTAGAGTAAATCTATAACATAGATATAATATGGGTAAACAATCTGTAATCTACTATTTATGTGGATCTAAATATTACTTATTGTTTACGAGGCTTTTTTGCACTTTGCCCTTTTTTTAGGAATTGCACAGCTAACTTTAGGTACGAATGTCTCTTTCTATCTTTTTTTGCGACATTCAGGGTTTTGTTATAAAGTGTGTGGCTTCATTTCAAGCTCCCTCTCTCAGTCTTTGTCTTCCGCTCTCTTTCTCTCTCTCTCTTATCTGTATTGGTGCTCACTGTGATGGTGGCTCTGGTTTCTCATTGGCATGCACCCATAGCACCCATATCTATAACCTTATATCCCTTAAATAACATCTGCATTATCTAATTCTCCAGGTGTCTTTTTTTCCCTCCCTGTTCTTACATTTACACTCAATGTATACATAAAGATAATCCATTTCTACTAATATAGAATCAATTTTAATAAACCTTTGGTCAATATAAAAGCATTGTAAATGTACTATGTGAGCTTAAGCCTTTTATAGTGTAGTAGTGTTGTCTATTTGGTGTCAAAGTGTTGAAATTCATCTACATTGTGTCTACATTCAAAATTGTCCCAATTGTGGTGTTGATCATGTGCTGCTTAATTTTTGGTGTGAACTGTGTTTGCTGGCCTGGTGGTTATTGGGGCACTAGCTGGTGGACATAGTGAAGCAATAAGCCGCTAAAGAGCCGGATAATGTATATTCCTCAGGAGTTAGCAAAAAAGAGCTTAACATAGGAATGACTGTTGAAATAAATGCTATTTTTGCATTGTATCCGCTGGGTGTGTAAATAACCAACTTTTCGCCTTATCAACTTAAGAGTGATATGTCAACTCAGAGTCTGTTTCTGCTGCATCCAGGTTGCCCAGAAAATCCCTTATTACAGGCTTTACAGGTTAAATGCCTTAAGTTTACAGCGCTTACAATGATGACTAGGTCTTGATATTTTTAGCCTTCTTATAATTCAACTGACATATTGTCAGCATGGCACTAAATATAGAATGTAGCTAAGTTGCCTGTCTTAAAGACACATCTCATATGCGGAACGGAAAGATGATATCGACAGGTTATCTGATGCACATGCTGGGGTCTCAACCGACATGGCACACATGTATGGTGCACAGGACAGAGAATATCCAGGACACAGTCTGCCTCATGTGAACCTGTGGGAAGTGCACCCACATGAGTCAAACACAGTGTAATGATAGCCACAACACCACTTTGGCTTGGACTGCGTTCAGATGTGTACTAGCACAGGCTGTGCTGGTACAGTAACAAAGAAAAAAGATACAGGGACGATTCACTTTTGCTGCTGTTAAATTCTCAAAAATTAAGGCGAGTTTCTTGGGGGTAAGTAGGCGAAAGCCACATCTTGCTCACATCAAGATACTGTTGGTTTAAAAGAGAGATCAGATTTTACTTGTGTCACCGTGTGTTTTGTAATGGGCTGATACTGTTATGATTGTCTTTGTGATAATAAAAATGTGTTTTAGAGCGAATCTTCTCACATTCTGCTCTCTGAGGCAGTTGATGAGTCTTATACCTCCAGTTTGATAAGAGTTTTTTCACCAGATCACAATTTATTTTGGAATGCAATTTTGCTGATTCATCCTTTCTTTTAGAGATATGGCCTTGTTCACATCTATTATGCTGTTGTTTCTAACTGAGAAAAAATCCAAACTGGATTAATAAGGTGTCGTTTCTGATTTCAAGTTAGTAATGTTTCAGAACAATCAATCAAAGGTGTTCGACTTAGCCACTGAGACTTCAGCTGTTTACTGTTTGGTCTGCTTTATTGTTCCTGTGTTATTGCCGTTCTGTATTCATTTTTTTTTGCGCCATTGATGTCAGTGTCCAGAGCATCCGTCACTAATGTCTCATCTCACCAGTCCAACCCCTAAATCACAGAGCCATCTCCTCAATCCTGGGTTATCATGTTTTTCTAACCCATCTGGTTAACCACTTTTCCTCTCTCTTTTTCTCTTGTGCTGTTTCACCAACCTGACCACCGTCTGTTCGCTCTCTTTGGCATGTTGTTCTCTGAAGGAGAGGAGCTCTTGGGGACAGAAGGGGCCAGGTACATGAAGATGGATGACATGAAAGACCATGATGACGATTTCCTCTCCCCCAAGAAATCCCTGGAGTACGAGAGAGGGCTGGGCACAGCGTAAGGGGGGCTGGGCAGGGGAAACAGGCGACAGAGCCGAACAAGTAGCTACAAGCTAATAGATGGATGGAGAGCGGGGGGGGGGTATCTATAAACACTAACTAAACACCAGGGATGATCACTTGGAGGGAATGTAAAGGAACTTCTTCCACCTGACTTATGTTTTTCTCTTTTTTTCGTACAACAGGAATTATTCGCCAGCCATTCCCAGGATCCCCCGAGTCTCTCCGGAGACGGTTAACCTGAAAGAACATGAGATTGATCAGGTACTGTATAGGGCAGCACGAGTAAGAGACTGCAGGGGTACTCCACCTATTAAATACTGCACTGCCGTTAAGTTTTGGGACGCATTTTTAAAACGAGTGAGGCTATAACTGGTATATTTGCGAAGTTGTCAGTAGACTAACACAATCTGTAATACAACAGAGTAACCTCCATCTGATGATGAAAACTGTCAGATCAGGTTGAAAGCTCAGGACTGCTACTTCCAATGTCAAGAAACAACTTTCCCACCCAAATCTTTATCGGATGGTGTTCAAGTGATGGTGTTCAAGTAATGAACTGAGTTCATGTAAAACATAATACCGACTGTGCTTTTCAGATTTGTAATGGACGGGTTGTCTTTATGTCTGTTGTAGCAACACACTCCACTTCCACTGCCCAAAGAATATGACGATGACTCACTGATTCCCAGCAGCCCGGCGACTGAGACGTCGGACAACGTCAGCCCGGTCGCCAGTCCCATTCACACAGGGTCAGCACAGCAGCGACGCAGAGGAAAACATTTCATTTGAATGAATATCCAACCTGGCAGCTAACTGTCTCAATCATTGTCAACTCACAGGTTCCTGGTCAGTTTCATGGTAGATGCTCGAGGCGGCTCAATGCGAGGCAGCAGGCATAACGGTCTGCGTGTCATCATCCCACCGAGGACCTGTGCGGCGCCCACCCGCATCACCTGCCGCCTGGTGAAGCCACAGAAGCTGACCAGCCCCCCTCCACTGGTGGAGGGAGAGGGGCTGGCCAGCAGGATCATCTCCCTGGGTCCAGCCAGCATGCAGTTCCTGGGGTGAGCGAGCAGCTAAAACTGGATTTGTTTTTCTTCCTCTAAATTGACAGAAAACATTTATTATTATTAAATTTAACTTAGTTATCTCTTGAAATTAAAAGTTCCTACACTCTCAACAATATAGGAATATCCAGACAGTTTAAAAAAAAATATATACGGTATATATTATTTTATGGATTTCTAGTAGCCTAGATTACAATTTTAACATATGTAACTCCATGTTTGTTGTGTGGCAGACCGGTGATAGTGGAGATCCCCCACTTTGCGGCTCTGGGTCGTGGTGACCGGGAGCTTGTGGTGCTGAGGAGCGAGAACGGCGCAGTCTGGAAAGAACATCGCAATCGCTATGGCGACGAGGTGCTAGAAACAATCCTCAACGGGATGGATGAGGGTAAGGGTTTTTTGACAAGTCACGCTTCATTCTCATGGTGACTCTCAAATATACGTATATGTCGCTGTGTGGTGGCAATTCTTGGGCGCTGAACCTCTTCTCTCGATTTCCTCAGAATTAGAGAGTCAAGAGGTGCTCGGGAAGAAGCGAATCCGTCGCATCATCTCCACCGACTTCCCCCTTTACTTTGCCGTGGTGTCACGTGTCCAGCAAGAGAGCGACCTGATTGGACCAGAGGGAGGTTCGCTGACGAGTAAACTGGTGCCTTTGGTCCAGGCCAACTTCCCCGAGACGGCAGTCACCAAACGGGTCCGCCTGGGGCTGCAGGTGAGATGGGACGTTGAGGAGAAGGAAGGAGAAGAAAGACAGAATCGTTAATGCCTGTGTTGCCTGAGAAAAAAAGCATGTTGGATGTACTTTCAATGATCATTGAATGACCTCATAATTTTTTTTCTTCTGTTGTATGTTTATGTTGCTTTTCACATTTTTAGAATTTCCTTGCCTTTTAATTTCACACAGTGCATGCACTTGGCACCGTTATACTACTGTGGAGTGCTCCTTTAGTGCTCGTTTGTTATTATTTGTTTGTTTTACCTTGTCACTAATGTCTTTATGCTACTGGCAAAATACCTGTATTTAGAAGATTTAACACATTACTTTGAGAAACATTAGTACAGTTTGTCAAACATTAGGGACATCTTTGTTACAGAAGACTGTTGTAGGAAAGACTGTTTGGGTTTATACCCATTATTGTCCAGAGGTTTTGGTATCATGATTGTCTAGGAAATGTGCTCAAAGGACCTTTTTTTTTAAATTCCTTTTTAAGATTTTTTTTTTGGCTTTTATAAGACAGATTTGGAGAGACAGATTTGAAATGGGGCAAAGAGGGGAGGACATGCAGAGAACTGACCACAAGTGTGATTTGAACAGGGTCTGCTGCGATGAGGACTGAGCCTCTAGGGGGACACTCTAACCACTACACCATGAGCGCCCCGAAGGACCTATTTTTAAAAGAACTGAAGTGTTTTCCATAGTAAAAGGCTTGACACCTGAGCGCCTAATCTTCAAACCTTTTAATTATATCACTGTTTGTTGAAGCTTTTAGCCCCCTTTAGTGTATGTAGGGCTACACTTTTTTAGGTTTCAACGTTTTTCTCAAACATGCACACCAAAGACAAGAGAAATATTTTTTTGCACACATTACAATTCCCCGTTATAGTTGTTTAAGTCAGCATATACATACCAATCATATGATATCTTTAAAAAATTTTAACTTTTCCACATTTCTGTCCGTCCAATCAAATAAAACGTCTTTCATTGCACAAGCACCCACTTATGATTTAGCCCTCACTGTCTAATGTCCTGCGACAACTGTTTCAAAAGCAAACATCAAATCAAGGAATACATGATACTGTACCACTTCATTGGACTGTTCGCTGTTAGATCAGAATGAGAATTTTTGTGGATGGGATTTTTTAATGTGGCTTTATTGCAGATTTCTCCTCCAAGAGTAACACTCCAGCATTTGATTTGTTTTGGCACAGATATACTTTCCATTTTTATATAAAACATGATGATAATTGCATTCATTAAGATTTCTAAACAAGAGTACATTTAATGCAATATTTTCTTTATAATTGTTTTCTGTGGATATGTTTATTATTAGTACCAGTAATATAATTATTATTATTTGTAATATACACCATTTTCTCAGATTTTCTAACTTGGGATTTAAATGGGACAGGCTAAATATACACACTGTTTTTAGAATATGTGCATTTCTTTCTCCTGACAAGATCTTACACTGTGATTGCATTCATTCCTATTTGTAACTAATACAAAGACATAATTCAAAGTCTGATTCATGGTTCCTTTATAAATATTAAGGTCAGCAACCAATGAAGAGTAATTAGTAGAGGGCAACTTGTTATTTCAATGTGAGAAAAAGTCTCAGTAAACCAAAATGAAAGCTGGCTACAGTGTGAATGGACCTTCTGCTGCTTGTATTGGTTCAACAGCCGTAGTTTAAACACATGAATGAATTTATGTCAAGCTAAATATGTCTTGTAAGAGAACATGCTTCCACACATGCCGTAACCTCTTAGCTGAAAATAGTGAATGTAATATGATAATATTATAATATGATAATATGATATAAGTGGTTTAATTTTTTCTTTATCCAGTTTTCTTTATACTATTTCACAAGTCTAGGTCCATATCTATTTAACTAAAATGTTGCTGAATGTCATGAATGGCTTTGTGAAAAATCCAAGTGCCTTTTTTCTTTAATATCTATTTTCTACTAATGATTGTAAAAGCTTCACACAATGTTTTATTTAACAATAAAAAAATATTATTAAGTCCTACAACCTCTTTGTGTTGCCATTATCTTTCCAAATGTATTATTTAAACCATGTTCTTTATTCACTGTGGACTTCTCTCTCTCTTTTTCTTCATCTTTTATTCTTTCCTATTTGGTTGTCCTCTCTTTTACCCCTTTATTCCTCATGCATCGCCGCATCATCCACCACTCGTTATATCATTGCACCCGCTCTCATGTTACTTCGATATCTTCCTTTTTTTTTTAAATCTCCAATTTCCTATTTACGTTTCTCCTTTCATCTAATTCCCCTTTATTCTACCACATCATCAATCCTGTGCCTGTGTTACGTACCCCCTCTCCATTATTCACTTTAAACCTCAGGCTCAGCCAGTCCCAGATGAGCTGGTTTCAAAGCTGCTGGGTAACCAGGCAAACTTTAGCCCTGTGGTTACTGTGGAGCCTCGGCGGCGCAAGTTTCACCGACCCATCGGCCTGCGTATACCTTTGCCCCCGTCCTGGAAGGAGAGCCCCCGAGACTCTGGGGAGGGCGACACCACCAGTCTGCGCCTGCTTTGCTCTGTCATAGGTAATGCATGCCAAGACTCAGAGTTTTCTGGGTGTTTCTGTCGACAAGATGTGGTTTCCTTCCATATCAAAAAATGATTCATGATGCATAATTTGCAGTGGTAATGGATGCCAGTGCCAAAGTCGGAGTCAAAAATGTTTTGTTCTTGTTTGTGTACAAACAATGCCACCATGAAACTTATTTAAAGGTGCTACAAGGAACTTTTACATCTTATGTCTAATTTTTCCTCTGATTATCATAAATGATGTAAATGATGTAACAGCAAACGAGACCATCAGTGCAAAGAATGCTATTATTAAATAATTTTTCCTTTGTCATGGGTACGCTCACCCAGGAACAACAACTGGCGTCTTAAAAACACTACCGCTTTTATCCAAAGGGGGTGCAAGAATGAACACAAAGTGAAAGTTCCTCGGAGCACTTTTAAAACCTTTGCTAAAGTTATATCAACCAATGTCCACGCTGTCCTCCTGTCTGATTCCCAGGTGGCACAGCCCCGGCCCAATGGGAAGACATTACCGGCACCACCAAGCTTTGCTATGCTAATGACTGTGCCAGCTTCACAACAAATGTTTCAGCACGGTGAGTTGGAGTTGGCGACACATACAGTTTATCACCATAGGACTAAGATTATCCGTAAATCTTTGCAGTCTCAAATAATTCCAGCAAGCATCTTGATTGTGAATACAAAAGACAAAGAATAGACTTACAACTTCGACTACTGTGATTACACGTCATTGTTTCCTCCCAGATTCTGGCTGGCAGACTGTCCCCGGACAGCTGAGGCCGTCTCCTTTGCCAACCTGCTCTACAGAGAGCTGTCAGCCGTACCCTACATGGCCAAGTTTGTGGTGTTTGCAAAGATGAATGAGCTGCGCGAGGGCCGCCTGCGCTGCTACTGCATGACCGACGACAAGATGGATAAAACACTGGAACAACACGAAAACTTCACAGAGGTGGCTCGAAGCAGAGATATAGAGGTCAGTCCAAGGGCAAGTGAAGTGTCTCACACTGATGTGGTAGAATTTAAGTTTTGAAGTATTCAAAGCCACAGTCAAACACCTTGGACTCATTGCTCAAGAAAGTTCTTGTGTCACGTCTTGCAGGTGATGGAGGGAATGCCGCTTCACCTGGAGTGTTCAGGGAATCTAGTGCCAGTGAGGAAGGCCACCCAGCAGCCTCGCTGCTTCAGCTTCCAGGCCTTCAAAGACAACCGACTTCCTGTCTCTGTTAAGGTATTACCGTTAGGCATTCTAATACAAATCTTTTCTCAATTTTATATTATCTTGTTCCTCAATGTGATTCCGCCAGCTCTATGTCAACTCAACATATGTATGTCTTCATTCACCTTGTCATAGGTGAGAGACAGCTGTAAGGAGTCCACTGGATTTCTGTCTTTCCTTCGCAAGTCCACCAAGTATGAGGAAAGCCAACATGTGCTCTGTAACCTCAACATCACCATGCCACCCTGTATCAAGGTAAAGCTTTCCAAGTTGGGCAACATTAACAAGACGCAGCATTTAGTCGGCATATTTGATTACAGTAATTTTTCTTTGGGATGTTAGACCTGAGTGTTGTTTGCTTATGACTAGCAGATGATTGGGAGTGAAGACCGGCGACGAACTCTGACCCCGTTGGCTTTAAGGGAAAGATACAGCGCCCTAAATGAACCTGCTATGGGTATGAACCACTCCCTCTACCACTTGAGAATTATGACCTATGACAGTAGCCTATATTATTATAAGACAGTTTGATGGCTTTTCCATTTGTTACAACCGTTTCAGTTGTTTTCATCAACAGCAGTATTCCACATACAGAAAGAACGAGTTTAGTAGTGCGGATAATCTCAATATTTAACAGTTAACAGAGACGGTGGTGGTCTGGTTTCTGCAGCATCAATGAGTGCCATGGAGAGGACAGAGCTGAAAATGGCTGTGATTGCAGAACAGCTTGGACTGAGCTGGGCCGGTAAGTGAACAAGAATATACCAAATTAGTTTTTATGTGCCGCAAATCGTCCACATTTAACCTTACCCGATCACCTAAAGGTATGACATTGTAACCAGTCAGTAAAACAATTATTTTCTATTTTCCTGTGAAAAGCTGAAGCTGTTTGACTGACAGAATATTCTGTCTCTTGTGGATAGAGCTACCATAAAGCATTGAGACTGTCCCCTAAAAAAATATGACTCATGGGTGAATTTTCTATACAGAGTTGGCACGAGAGCTTCAGCTCAGTGTGGATGACATAAACAAGATACGGGTGGAGAATCCCAACTCGCTGCTGGAGCAGAGCTCCGCGCTGCTCAACCTGTGGGCCACCCGCGAGGGCAAGAGGGCCAAGAGTGAGTACATCAGATCTGTCATAGTTGTAACTGTCTAAAGTCCAATTCAAACCAGTGTCTGCATTTTTAATTCAGTCAAAGTTTGATGGTTCTTGTAATAGCATTGCTGTTTGTCCTGGGAACCCCGTCCCCTCTTTTTCTTGTTTCTTGTCTGCTTGTGTCCCTCCATCTCCCGCCTCCCCTGCAGTGGAGAGCTTGTACGCAGCTCTGAAGAGTATCGACCGCATGGACATAGTCAACATGTTGGAGGGCCAGCCGCCTCAGCCTGTGAGACAAGGCTCCCGGGATTTCACCCGGCGCTGTCACAACGAGAGAGAACACAACATCTCCCCCGGTATGACCAATGGTAAGCTCCCCCTTCCAAATCCCACAATGAAGCCCCTCCCTCATGTCCCATTTTGCCATGACACTGAGCCACCTTTCCAATAAAAATACCTCCCCGATCCCATGTCTTTCACATGTATTCCCCCAGTGATGATGTTATGGTGGAAAGCTGCCACACACATTCAAACCTTTTCAGGACTTTACGCCAGCAACATGCAGAGGGACTCAGGACACTCCTACTGTACTACAGCCTCATGTAGTGTCTTTGGTTATACATTTCTCTATGTGGTCATTCAGTGTGATGGAAACTAGGGCAAACTGCATGGAAAGTATGATTTAATGCTTAATCTCCATAGTTTTCAAGATTCCACCAACTGAATAGCCTTTTACTCTTCATGGCCTTAATCAAAGTATTGTATCATTATTGTTTGTAATGGGGTCATTATTGTTGTTATTGTGTTTTCTCATTTCAAAGATTTTGATCAGTTAGTATTTATTATATCAAGAGTTTTAATGCCCATTTTCAATCAGGATTAAGAGTTATTTTTAGAGTTATATTTTGTTTATGAAACAACACATTGTCATACATGATCAGTCCACATATATCATACTGTAAGTATAGCCTAGCTTAACTGACCTCCTTACCAATTGTCAGTCCTCAGTCTTTTCCTCCTTTTCCTCATGGGTTTCCTTCACACATGCATACCCTACATCTTATTGACTCCATTTTCACTTCTGGACTGGTGTGCGCTCCCCTCCTTACGTCCAGTGCAGACGATGAGTCAGTCTGACAGGTGACAGGTCCTGTTCTGTGAAAACTGGAGCAATAGTCTGAGATGTAACGATGCATAGAGATACCACCATGAGGGTCAAAGAGGTGAAAAGAGAGACGTTCAGATCACAGCTGCAGTGAATCTGATAAGCATATATCCGTCTTGTCTGTCTATCTGTCTGGCTACCTGCCTCCCAAAGGCCGTTCCTGCTATGATGTTCTGCATAAAAACCAAAGTGACGCTTTGAATTCTTGGATATTGTGTCTTCTGCTAATCTCACAATTATCAGTGACCGGTTTCAAGTGGCCAAGTGAAGGGCCGAACCTGACTTTTTGGGTGTATTAAAACCAAGGAATCAAGGAATAAAATAGCCAGAAGATTTTGGAAGTAACCCAATAGATCAATAAAACAGGCAAAAAAATTTAAATGAATCCATAAATGCTCAAAGAAATTGAAAATCACCATCAGACCACATAGAATAAATGTTTTTATTTCCTTGGGCATTTGATTTATTTTCAAACTTTTTTGATACTTTACTTATTTTTCAACTTGTTTTCCCATTAAAAGGAATAGTTTGACATTGGGGTTATATTCGATTTCATGCCAAAAGTTAGATTAGAAGTTAGATACCACTCTCTGTGGTGTCTGTAAATTAAATATGAAGCCAACCATGCTAGCATCTGGTTAGCTTAGCGTAGCATAGAGACTTGAAACAGATAGATACAAATAGCTTGGCCTGCTCTGTTCCTTTCCAGATGAAGTAGCTTCCTTGAGTCTCTGCTTGTTTCCTGGCAAGGATTTAGTGTGCCCAGCCAGGGAATTGTTGATTTTACACTTTGGTTTTTGTATGGATGAAACAAACCAAATATAAAGTGTATATATTTAAGCTTTAGAGATAGGCCCACTGGTAGTTGGATCTTTAACCTTTGGCCAAGGAGACAAGCTAACTGTCTTTTTACTAACCTAAGCTAGTCAACTGCTAGTAGCTTCATACTCACAGAAAAAATACAGCTAGGCTATGTGAGTGAGTGGCATCGATGTTCTCATCTAAACTTTGGGAAAACAAGGAAAATAAAAGAATGCCCAATGTGCTGAACTCTTCTTCTAAGTCAGGTTCAGTCCTCCATATGAAAGAAGCCCTTTTTTCTACATTAATGGCGATGTTAGTGTTTTTTGACTTTTAGAAGTTTTGCTGAAAAAGCTGACCGAGTATTCGCTAGAGTAAAAGAATCCGACATGCTGCATCTTTCATTCTATCTTCCTCTATCTGTCTCTACCTCCCTTTGTCAAAACAATATCTGTAGGATTTTAGTTATCAGTTTTCCTTCATAGTCTTAGTGCACCTCTATTGTAGGTAAGCACATTTCTAAGTTGTATTTGAGTTAGAGTTTCAGTTTAGAAGATAACACAAACACTAGATTGTGATGGAGTAAAAACTCTTATTTTAGACTTCTGTAAGGGGACATTTGATTCTTCTCTGCCTGTGTTTGCATGTGGATCAGTTTGACTCTCTTTAGGGCTAATGTTGGTGCACTGAATGTCCTTTTGGGAGCCCTGTTTTTCATTCCCTGTGAATCTGTCCCTCTCTCTGTGTTTCTCTGGACATGTCATCTGCAGCCTAGCCGTCCTACTCTTCCTCCTTCTCACTCCTCTCCGAACTCTGACCTCATGCCGACCTCATGTTGACCTCTGACCCACATCTTTATCTTTTTTCTCTCTCTTTTTTCGCGACTAGTCGTGCATTTTTTTCTCTTTATTTTTTGTGCTCTTGAAAACCCCACCTATTTAAGTGTACGCTCTGTGACCGATACCCCTCACGCAGACTGTGTACTCAGCACCCACTGGGAGGGGGAGGTGACCCCCGCTCTCTCTTGCTGTTTCTGTCTGTGACCATCACCCTATTTTCTAGTTTATCTCTCTCTCTCTCTCGCTGCCCTTCCTTTCTCTTTCCCCCCACTCTGTCCCTCTGTCCCCTGCCCTCCTGTCTGTCTGCATGTGCATGGGGCTGACTGTCATCGCTCCTCTCCCTCTGTGTTTTTGCATGGAGACACTGGGATGAGGGGTAAGAGAAGCACTGGTTTGTAGGAGATGACGACTCAAACGCTGCATTGGCACCCTGATGCTGCTTGACAGACAGACATGTCTTTGCATGGCATGCATACTGAGATTGACCCTCTGTCTCTGTTCCTCCTCAATGATCTGTCCTATGGGGGGTAAAAAAAAGGCTACAAACCTTTTTTTTGTGAACTCTGACTTGGGTTTGCTCTGTTCATGTATGAATGTTGTGATTGTTTTGTATGTCACTGATTCTAACTGTGACCATCACACGGGTTATGTTGTGTTGAAGATACGTTTTTAATGTCTTTGTGAGTGTTGTACTGGAGGTCAGTTTGAAATCATTCCTGCCCTTGTTGTAGGTGTGTTTATTGTTGTATGTGTTTTTTAAGTTGTACACTGTGTAAGTTTTTTTGTGTCTTCCTTATTCATGTGAGCCCAGTGTTTAAGTGTTTGGGCAAAATTAGTATATTTCCTTTACGTGGGCTTCACTGCTTTTTTTTCTATATTTGTGTCTTTCAAACAGGGGGTCAAGCAATCACAAACATACTGTGTTTTCATATTTTACACTCAACCATTCCACTGATTTCTTTTTCTTTCACCATCATTGCCTGACTTCTAATAACAGAGAGAGGAGTGACAATTCGTTAACAAGTTTAAAGAAAACAAAAATGATCATGTTGTAATTTGTGTGGTGTCACTTTAAACAGACTCATTAGACAATAATCACCACGTCCTGTTAGATAGTTAACACAACACAGAGACTGTATGTCCAACCCACAACTGTTTCCACATCTAATACTTGCAAGAGAAATGTGTGCAAGGGCTTACATCCACAGGCATAATCCGTATTGTGTTTCTCACCTAAATAGCCTTTGTCTTTTCCATCAGATACATGAGAAACATGCTCATTATATTATAATAAAAGTAGGTAGTTTGATTTGAATTTGTTGTAATTATAGTTTAATGATTTTATTAAAGCTGTAATCGCTGCAGATTATATTTCTTAGTGTTATGACATAATAAGCAGCATTTAAAGTGAAGAGTGATTATGGCCCTTGACCATATAGGAACCTAACAAAAGCACATTTCACACTCTTCACCCAGTTTACAAGGAATTATTATTTGAAACTCATAATGAACTCACTGCTCATCATTTTCGGTGTTATGGTAGAACAATAGAAATGTGATCTCATCAGTAAGGTACATCAAAAGACTTCAGAGCTATAGTCAGTGCTGTTTTAACCGCTGATTTTTGTCCATGCTTTTTTAGCACTTTTAAAATCATGAGACAAAGCACTATACAATAAATATATATCTATGATTACTATTTTTTCTTGAGAGAAAAAGCCAAAAGTAGATCTAGGTCTTTCTGGCCTCTTGGTGTCACAAATATCTCCTGCACCCTCTGCAAAATTCAACCGCAGAGTTGCCAACCATGAATCAAGTTACACCCTGCATAGTTCTCTCGTCACTGTACAGTGGATAGTCATACAGTAGTCTCTCTCTCTCTCGCTCCCACTCTCTCTCTCTCTCTCTCTCTCTCTCTCTCTCACTGTGCACACACAAGCCCATGCAAAAGGGGAATCGTCTCCTCTTCCTGCTCGTATTCAGATAATGTATGCCCTTGCACTACATCTCCTATTTCATCCTCTGATTAATATACACTGGTGACAGTCATGGTGCCACTCACTCTTTGATTTATCCTCAATGCCATTCATCAACCTTTTTACATGTATCATTCATCTAATTTCCATGGTAGCTAGTCATGTTCAGAGAAATTCATTCAGTATGATAAGGTTACTAGATGGATACCAAAATATAATGTGTATAATTGCAAGAGGCAAAAGAGTAAAAGTTCTCTTTCATTCTTTTGTGCAAAATACAGTGAATATCCCAATAAAAACACAATACCTGCTTCATTGCCCGCTATAATGCCATGTCTGCACTTACAAAAAATTAAATATTTATGTAACAAAGGGGGTTCAAGACAGTTGTAGGAGTGACCTGAGTCCACAGCACATTAACAATGTGCAGTTTTCCTGATTTTATATAATTGCACTTGAAAAACTTATTGAAACATATGTTTGAGGCAGCAACCATGTTACTTTCACAACACAAGGAACATCTACTGTAAATGTGTTTCCATAGATATCAGCAATACTGTAGGCTATGTGTTTGTATAGGTGTGTTGTATTCAATTATAGTAAATATGTTATATGTGTCTTTGGGAGAGCAAGCAGCTGATTGGGGTGAGCAGATGTGTGTTTGTTTGTGCACACCTGTGCGTGAGGAGTGACTGAGATTGCCTGCGTGCATGCTATACAGCCTGAAAACTATATTAACCTGCCTGTTCTTTGAGTGGGTTTGAATGCATGCATATCTGAGCGTGAGTGTTTGTGTGAGATAGTTTGAGACAGAGAGTGAGAGAGTGCGTTTATGGCATGTGTATGTGTGACAAGGTGTGTGTCCCTGCCGGACAGGTGTGTGTCCCAGCCCCAATTTTGGGGCAGAGGCAGTAATTCCTGTCCGTCTCCCTGCAGGTGGCAGCCAGCAGAACAGCATCAGTCACTGCTGGATCCAGACCTCAGTGTCAGTCTCTATAGGTCCATCTGGTTGTGTCTGTTGCTGCTGCCGCTGCTGCTCTCACCGTCAGCACTGGCTGGTCGAGCTTGACAAAACCCTATTCTAAAAGCTGCCCTTGCTCTCTTGTCCTAAGCTCCTTGCACTTTTATTCCAGCTCCTATTGTCTTGGCCCTTCCCTCTCTCCTACCCCACTCCTCTCCCATTTGCCCCTTCAGCCTCCTCTACTCCTCCCCTAGATGCCCAGCTTCTGGGCAGGGGGCACTTCCCCCCTCCCAGGGTCCCGGTGCTGTGGGGGCGAGCTGGGGGAGCGAGGTGGGGGGACGGGTGTCAGTGTGCCTCTCTCTGTCTCGCTCCAGGTTATGGGTTCGCGCAGGAAGAGCTCCTCTCACCAGCCTCCATGCAGTACAGCCTGCCCTCCCCGCTGGGCGCTGAGCCTTACTGGCAGGAGGTCTCAAGTCTGGATTGTGCACCCATTGCCACCACAGAAGAAGATACCCTAATGGAGATGTCTGATGTGCAGGTGTGGCCCTCGGGCAACAGCCCCTCCCTGGTGCCCGTGGAGGACTCCTCGCTGGAGTGCAGCAATGCCGACGATTCAGAAGGTCTGCTGGGGTTGCCGTACGGAAGTCTGGGTCGGCCGGCCAGTCAGGCCAGCGCAGCCAGTGGAGGGGGTGGGGTGCTGAGTGGCTCCATTGAGCTACCCGAAGACGATTCAGAGATGGGCGTTGACTCGCTCAGCACTGCCACGCCAGCCTCACTCGGGGGAACCATCGCTGGGATCAATGTAAATGGGCTGAACAATGGTCAGGGGTCACAGGCGGGTTCGGAGGCATCGGCGTTCGCCAGTATGACTGGTGGAGATGGAGCTGGAGGGGGAGGAAGAGGAGGAGGGACGAGCTCAGTGGAAGGGCTTTCTCTCGTTGCAGGACAGCAAAGGGTGTATGCTCGGCTGAGTGAGTCACCTGGTCTGAGCTGTGTTGCAGATCGGAATGGCGACAGGTGAGTGGGACATCTGGCTTCCTCACAGGTGACAGTGGCAAAGTCACATTATCACCAAACAAAACAATATATCAGTGCTAACATCCCATTAATTCTCATTACATATCATTGAACTGGAATTTTTGAAAATTTCTTGCAGAGGAATTGACAGCTAATGGGTTATGAATACATTGTTTTACTTTCCTTGGAGTAAGCATGGACAATATCACCTCCTTATTAATCCGTTCTTTCATTCAGGTCAGGTAATGGTGGAAACGGAGGTGGTGGAGGCTCTTTCCTCTCCTACCTGCAGGAACAGTCTGGACCAGGATGGATCCCTGTCACCGACCCTACACAGGCCTGGGTGGGCAGTCAGCCTAAACCCAGGCAGGCCATGGACACCATGATGTCATCAGTATGTAACGCCGTGGACGGAGAGCAGACCCAAATGTCTCAGGAGGCCTTGCTTCAGCCTGTGAGGGACATGGGGCACTCGGAGATCTTACGGGGACACTTCAGAGGTACCCAGCCTTTTGAGAAGGGCTTGGGCTTCCCACACAGGGTACCAGAGCTGAGGGCCTGGGACGACGTGCGCCTGAAGGGCCAGGTGAGCATGTTGCTCCTCCTTTGCAAAATGAGACAGATGTTTGCCCTATTTAAAGCCATAGTGTGTAACTTTTTCTATATAAAGAAATGTTGGCGATCACTGAAGGCTGGCCTCATGTAGATGCGCCGACAATGTTGTTGTAATTACTCAGGATTCCTTATGAGGGCAACATCATTTACGCATTATAGCTTCAAGTTATCGGTTATACAGACCACTAAATCAGGGTTAATAAAAAGGCTAAGGCCCTGTTCTCACGGTGAAAACGTGACAGTTTTCCCGTTTTTGGTTTAAAAAAAAACCCCGTTCAGACTCAATTTATCTTCACTCGTACACATGTTTTCAGAGGAAACGGGACGAAATCGCTGTAGTAAGCATGCCATGCCAGCAGTTGGCGGTACAAGGTAGTAGTAGATAGCTTTTCCGGTACAATTTGATGCATAAAACCTTACTGTAACCGAAAATTAATGCCACTAACGTTCATAAAGCGGTTGGTGTAAGCTTGGGGTTACAAGTATTGTAAATGACAAGCTTTCTGTCCTCTTATTTCACCCATTGAACTCGTGACATACTTAGTGAAGGGGCTTTGTGAGCGGCTATCTTTCCTGTTAGGCGTACTTCAAAATAAAAGTCAACTCACGTTTGTCCAGTGAAATGCTATGTTTAGCCACTGACATGCTTTGGTAACACTTTATAATAACTATCCGTTGTAACTCGTTAATAGATCATTAGTAAACTCTTAATTAATGATTATTAATGATTTGTTAAGTGTTCGTTAGCAGTTTGTTAAGGATTTATAACAATGGTAGATAGTTAATAGCTTAATAATTGAATCAGTTTCATCTGGGAGGTAATCCGAGATTAACTGATCACGTCACGTTCAAGTCCATGGCATGCACAGTGTGTATTGAGTTTATTTAAAAATATTTGAAAATGGGGCTGCCCTCAGTTGCCCATGCACTGTGTATAGTCTATAGCCTATTTCAGCCTCGTCCCAGATGAACTGATTCAATTATTAAGCTATTAACTATCTACCATTGTTATAAATCCTTAACAAACTGCTAACAAACACTTAACAAATCATTAATAATCATTAATTAAGAGTTTACTAATGATCTATTAACGAGTTACAACGGATAGTTATTATAAAGTGTTACCCATGCTTTTACTGTGAAGCCGTAGCCTTAATGCTCCTTTTGTTGAACAGTAACTTAACCGCTGCGAACTATGGATAGTGTTCTTTAATGTAGAGAGAGCCGTGTCCCTGGCATATAGAAGCTACACACGTTTATTTTGCTAGAAAACCCGGCAGAGCACAAATCTTTCCCCAGACAAAGAGGCGGTTGCATGGTATCAATAACTTACTAATAGACAATAGACTAAATTGGCGAGTGTTATATTTGAGCCCTGCACGACACTCTCCGCTGATCACAGTGATGGTGCCGCGGAGACACCGTGCATTTTATGTTGTCTTCTAACTTTATAACTCGCGTGTGGGTATTTTGACAGCAAATGTTATAGACTATGCATACGTGAAGTGGAGCCGTGACGTCAGCGTTATCAGGGGAAATGGTTTCGGTGTTTACACGAAACCAAAACCGTTATGTTTTCCAAAAAATCCTCCCTGGGGGTAGATCTCAAAAACTTGCGGTTTCATGCCTGCGTTTGCTGTTTTCATGTACATGATATAGTGCAACCGCGGGAATTTTTCTGCGTTTGCACCGTTTCGTGTTGCCGTGAGAACAGGGCCTAAGAGTCTTCAGCCACGCTAGCAGCTCTGTAAGGGTGTACTTAAAGGTGCACTAAGCAGTTTCAGGGGAGGGGGATTTGTAGAGTCATTTGCAGAGCCTGCAGTTAGTTTACAAACATATTTACGCTACGTTTCATTCTTAGCATTGAATAATTATATAATAATATTTTGGGGCACCTGTAACCAAACCTAAGACCAGAAAAGATTTGTAAACAAAACTGTGGGCGCGGCTGCTGTAAACAACAACAAAAACAACAACAGTAAAACAGTAACTTTAAAGGTAGCTTTCTAACTTCAGACAGTGTTCCAGGGATCCAATTTTTATGTTATAAAAGCTTGTTTATTCAGCTATGAAAGATCCCTAAATGTTCACTTCTCTCACAAACCTAAAGTTACATAGTGCACCTTTAACCTAGGCACCGTGTTGCTTTAATCTAAAGCAGCTAAATGCTTGGGCTCCGGTTGTACACTGTTCACAGGGTTGGTGGTTTGATCCCCACCTCCTCCTGTCCACATGTTGTAGTGTCCTTGGGCTGAACCCAAAATTGCCTACGATGGTCAGGCCTGACTCTTTGAAATGTCATTAATTTTGAAGGTATTTAGTCATAAACCTAAGTATAGGACACATCATGGCACTAGTTGAGAAGTTACAGAGTTTTTACAATTCATATTGAGATGAAAATTAATATGTGAACAAAATCTTCTCGCAAACCACTAATGTCAAGCTCATAGACTGTAGGACATGCTCATTGTTGATGTTAAAGTCAGCTGATCACCAAAATCAGTGGGATTTGTCCCCTGGGGAACAGGGTGGCTGTATAAAATTGCATGGCAAGGCATCAAATAGCTGTTTGGATATATTAGTCCGGATCGAAAGTGGTGGTTTGACCAAAGGTCAGACATTGTCATGCTGTCAAGTCTAAAAACAACAGTGATTTCTACACATGGATTGTAACTACAATGCACAATAAATTCAACCTACCTTCAGGTCAATGCTGAGTGAAAAAGTTGATTGGACAACAATAAGAATTTAGACACATTTTGTTAGTAGTAATAGTTTCAAACCTTATTTTCTACAGGTTACACCTTGAAGTGGAGTTTAAATCAGCAATAAATCACTCATGATAGACCCTGGGAGTACGCAGCACACCAACATTAATACACACACACATACACACACATAAACACACAGAGTCAAGGGCCCAAGATGGGCACGAACAGCATGTCCAGCCAAATATAGAAAGCTTTCTTACTGTCCTACTCATGTTTCATCAACCCTCATTTCCACGTGTTGACATTCTGGCACAACCCCACCACACCATGCTGTTGAGGACAATCTCAGCAGTGAAAGTGTGATAGCAGAAATAGACTTTTGCTTTTTAGGGCTTTGTTGGCTTTCTTTTGTATGTGGTCCATACTTTTAAACAAAGAGCCTGTAGCTTGGCTCGCTTTAACTTTGGTAGCATGTAGATGCAGTGTGTTGCAGAGCTGCAAAATTATGATTCCCTTTCTGAGGAAATGTGCCCTCTGGCATGGTGGGTGAGAGATATTTTGTAGTTTAAGTACGAAAAAGAAAGTCAAGGGGCAGGTTTCTTCTTCTTAGTGTTCTTACCACAGCGTCCAGAGCCACACTGGAGTAGCCAGAGGTATTTAAAGCCCACAGATCACATGGTCAGAAAGAGAGAGAGGTGGGAATAGAAGCCTCCCAAGGTTGTTTTTGCTTGGATTTGATGTCATTGAGTGGGTCCTGAGTAACCTGAAAGAAAGGGTCCACTGCCACGGCTAATGGTGGAAGGATATGAACTGAAAGACAACCAAACAAATTGCGACTGAACTGGTGACAGAAGGTTACTTGCAGAAGGCTGCAGCTGTTGCTGTTTCTCTCTGCTAAGAGAAGT
The DNA here is from genome assembly GCA_026929865.2 of Hyperoplus lanceolatus. NCBI lineage: Eukaryota > Metazoa > Chordata > Actinopteri > Uranoscopiformes > Ammodytidae > Hyperoplus > Hyperoplus lanceolatus. Next base: position 18,800,024 of record CM049397.1, on the reverse strand, counting down.
GCTGCATTGGAAGCAGGAGAAACTGAAGACTTAGGGACGGGTTTTTTTTGTGTGGCTGGGGATCGAAGCGGGGTGATGTGGGCCCTGGTGACGGAGCTCCTCTTTAGCTTTGTGCTACTGGCATTCCTGGTCATCAGCTGCCAGAATGTCCTCCACATAGCCAGTGGCTCTGTGCGGTCGGTGCTCACCTATATACACAGTCAGCTGGATCGCGAACTTGGCGAGGTGGAGGGAGTGGCTGATGAAGAGGAGAACGTCACCACAAGAGTGATCCGCCGCAGAGTCATACTCAAGGTACAGATAGGGGGACGGAGAGGAGAAGTTCAGCATGAATTTGGAGAAAGGATTCACAGGCAGGAAAGCAATTCAGGAACAGGAGAGAGAAGAAGAAAATGCTGATGTTTGTTTGTGATGCAGGATAGGTTTGTGATTGTAAGGTTGAATGATTCAACAGGGTTTTCTGCACTTCAGTGAAGTGGGTGTGGCAAAAGTAGCAGTGAGGCTTAACAGCATACATGAGGAGATATGTATGTATATCATGACAATGAAAAAAACAGATACAAATCAGTCTGATAGTAATAGCTCATCTTCCAATAATTATATTTTGTGAATTGATCATCAAATCACCGTGCAAATGTGTCTAAACGTATCTTCTGCTGTTACAGATGTAAATAAATTGTCTTGGGCTCAACAAGTTGGACTCCAGTTCTATTTAAAAAAAAGCATAATGTACTCCTTAACCTTTTCTCCCTACTGTATCTCAGACTCTGTCAACAGCAACGAAAATGTTGGCTTGTTTTCTCAGGGTTTGACTGGCTCTTGGTATCTGACTGGAGGAATTTCTTTGAGCTTATATATAGCTGCGTAGACACTCTGCAAATTATTAGGGGCTGTAACAGCATTGTCATGAGCTTTGTGGACTGTAATTATAAGTGTCACTAGGAAACATCAGTTAACTCCATGGATCCCACATTTGTTGTTCATCTGCTTCTGCTGCTCTGTGTTAGCAATTCGCTCAGGGGGTTGTGGCGTTCAGATAATGACGCTGCAGTGCCGGCTATTTTAACAGCCGCTAGATCCATCATTTACTGGGTGGTAATCCTCTTTTGACCGTCCTTAGTTAACTTAACTTTTCTGTACTTTAGGAGCTCGTATCTGGTAGCAGTTACACTAACATTTAAGTCTGGCACTTACGAAAAGAAGGAAAAGCAGATTATGGTTTCTTTGAAATAACTTTATTTAAAGGTGCACTATGCAGTTTCAGGGAAGGGGCATTTGTTTACTTGTTCAGAGCCTGCAGTTAGTTTACAAAACATATTTACTGTACATGTAATCCTTTGGATTGAATAATTCTATCATCATAAATCAAAACAAAATTATTTTGAGGCACCTGGAACAAAACGTAAGACTAGAATATGTTTGTAAAGCTAACTGTGGGCTGTGCTGCCGTAAACAATTACATTGAAACAGTGACTTTTATGGTAGCTTTCTAACTTCAAACAGTGTTCAGTGAATCCAAAATTCCTGTGAGGAAAGTTTGTTTATATAGTTATGAGAATATACCTTAGAACATTTTCACTTCTCTGACACACAGACAAAGTTACATGCACCTTTAAGGGTACAAATTCTTCTCTGTCCACAGGGCGATGAGGCTGAAGATCTTCCCGGGGGGGAGCATGTAAGCGAGGAACAGTTCACAGATGAACATGGAAACATTGTCACAAAAAAGGTCAGCCATTTCAACATGTTTATATACCGCATTCTTCCAACCAATTGTTTCCTTGATGTTGGTGTCACAATACTCACTCAGCATCTCTCCACACAATGATTATTTAACTAATAATCATTACAAAGTTCACTGTTCCTCACATTTTTGACATTACACCATGAATATGAAGCATTTCCCCATTGAATGAACAGATTTAATTTTGGTTTTCTTAAAAAAAAAGACAATTACTTTTTGTCTCCATAACCATTTATATTCACTTCCTTATTCCCACTCTCTGCTTCCATCCGTCACTCTCTCTCCCACCCTCCTGTGTGCGTTTGTGCTAGATTGTGCGTAAGGTTGTGCGCAGAGGGAAGGGTTCAGGTGAGGAGGGGGTTCAGGAGGTGAGCTTGGAGGACGCCAACGAGCTGGAGGTTGATGCTGAGCAGTTCATGAACTACGCCATCCTGGGCCGCGACAGCAGCAAGGTGGGCTTCTGATCCGCCTTGCAACACGCCGAGGCTACCGGTATTAGCTAGGATGTGAAGGGACTGTTACTGCACTTATAGAGCCCAAATGGACTTGTTACAGATAGGCTATGATGAGACAGCCGAACACCACCTGACAAGGGATTTTAAATCCACATAGTTTAAAGTGAACAGTGGAACTGTTCTGTGCTTCAGATGGTTTGAAAGTCTCATCTTGTTGTTTCCCAGCATTTGTAGAGTAGCTGAACCTGCATGAACCTCAGTATGACAAGGCTGAGAAATCAGTTTATATGTGTGTGTGTGTGTGTGTGTGTGTGTGTGTGTGTGTGTGTGTGTGTGTGTGTGTGTGTGTGTGTGTGTGTGTGTGTGTGTGTGTGTGTGTTCTCATGATCTTCAAAGCAGTAGCCCTATTCTACTATAGGTAAGAATACATTTAGCTGGTTCATTGTTTGATTGCGTAAATACTCCAACCAATCTCCAACCAAACATCAATGCCTCGTGTTGATCTTTAGCAGGCAGGGTTCAATCTAATGAGTCCACTTGTGCTGTTGTTGCTTTGGATGATGTGCTCACAGTTTACTCAGGGTTTCATTAGTTCATTCATCAATGAGCACCTTCATCCCCACATTGTTTGTTTCTTGCACATTAATGACCAGATGAAGTGATTGTGGCTCCTTGCAGTGACTATAATTTCCATTCTGTCACCATTCATCATCTCCATGACTGACCCTTCTGTCTTTTTTTCATTAAAGTTTATAGTCCCTCAACTGTGACTGTGTGCTGTATCACTTAAAATTGCGCTAGACTCTTTATTATTTATAATATTGTATATTTGTTTTCTTCTTTTTTTTTTCTTTTGGGCTTTAACACTAAAAACTTGTGTGGTCAAATGCCATCGGAATAGCAAGAACTCAATCCAGAAGTGTGTTTGCAAATATTATTTGACACAGACAGTCCCAAAGACTGTAGATGTTTCTGATGCCCTCTTATCTTCAACTGTCTTTCCAAATGCCACCCATCACTTCTGTCCTTGCTTGACTGTTTATGCATAATTTCTTTCTCCCCCTTCCCTTCCCCCTCTTTCCTCTCCATGTATTTATGTGTCCATCATTCTCTATTACATCTCCTCCTTGTTTCTTCCTTGTGGCATCATTTCCTCCCATATACTTTCCTCTTCTTCATCATCATTCTCCTCCTGTCATGTTCTTCTACTCTCCCTTACTAACATTCCCTCAACCTCTTGTTCTGCTCCCGTCATCCCTCTCTTCTCAATCCTCGCACCTCGTCTGCCTCAAACCCCTCTCCCCCTCCCTGATGTAGCCCGATACTATGGATTTGAAGAAGGGTGCTCAGATAGTGAAATGTGCCAGTCTGCGGAGAGTTAAGCAGTGAGGCAGACTGAGTGCTGCGTCCCCGCAGGTACGGGACTGACCCACAGTGCCTCATCTGACCTGTGGGCTAGACCATTTAATCCAGTCTCGCTGGATTAAATGCATCTGAATGTATCTTTAATTCAATACTAATGGTATGTTATGTGTTGCTGGCACAGTAAATTTACACTCAAAACTTCAGTTTGACAAATGGTTCCATTCAAAGGGATGAAAAAAAGTTATGTAAGTAATTATTGATGCGTTTTTTTTTTGCCAGCAAACAACAAAATTATGATAAAGAAGTCAGCAGGAAATAGGGACATTCCATGACAAACATTTTTAAAATCTGAGATAGATTTGATTTTCATATACAGAGTTTCTGTCAGTTATCAAGCAGGTGATAAAGAGAAAGAGGACATGTGCATATTAACCTTCTTAAGTCTTAGTTTTTATAAACTGAATGCTAAAAATGCTGACCACTTCTGACAAGTGCATTGTTTAATTAAATTCAGATGTATGGAGTCATATTTTTGATTGAAAGCAAACACTTAACCACACGTATTGGGCACAAAATTAATTTGTGTTTGTTTAAATTATTTGAACTTTTCACTAAATGATTATAAACTATCCTCAAAATGTAATTTATCCATGTTTCTGTGTCAAAATGTCCCACTGCACTGTGCACTCAATATAATGCCATACAGATGGACAACACATTTGATGCAAATAGATCATAATTGTTCTATGAATATATAGGTAGGCTATATGTCAGACTAATTTTATTTATTTTTTGCATGTTGTCACAAGCTGGAAAAGGGTTGGCACAATGAACACTCAGCAAAACAAGCAACCAGAGAATCTCTTGTAATGTGGCAGCTCTCAAGGTCAAAGTGTCAAAGCCAGTTGTCCTTTGAATGTCTATCTGGAGCCTGTGTGTGTGTGTGTGTGTGTGTGTGTGTGTGTGTGTGTGTGTGTGTGTGTGTGTGTGTGTGTGTGTGTGTGTGTGTGTGTGTGTGTGTGTGTGTGTGTGTGTGTGTGTGTGTGTGTGTGTGTGTGTGTGTGTGTGTGTGTGTGTGTGTGTGTGTGTGTGTGTGTGTGTGTGTGTGTGTGTGTGTGTGTGTGTGTGTGTGTGTGTGACTTGCCCAATCTAAATTAAAAGCCACGTTATTCCTGAGATTACTGATATTTCAAACTACTCACCACTGGATGTTCAACCACTTTTGTCAACCATTTCTGCTTGAACGCTTCTGCAGAATGTAAATGTTTTGAAGAGTGTTGCATTGATTTTAAAAATAGAGCTTTAATTGAAGGGAATTTTCAAGATGGCAGGCCAAGTCTATTTTCGAGAATGCATAACAGTATACATATGTATCTCTGACTAAAAAATACTCACATTTGCATTGACTTACATCAGCATGCATGTCACCTGCTCTGTAGAGGCCTGTTGAGTGTTTGCTGTTGTTGCTTAAAGACAAAAGTAAGAAATGTCTCATCAGCGTGTTTCCCTCTCTCCACAGAGTTCTTCGCAGGATTCAACCCCTTCACCAAAACCATCTTACATGGACACATGACCAGCAGCAGCTGACGGAAGAAGAACATACACAAGAGGGCAGAAGGACAGAAATGAAGTGCGACAGCCACCACAGAATGACAACCACAGCGGCTCTGTCGACTTTCAGCAAGCAACAGAAGTGAAGGACGCGGATTTACTTGTAGTTTTTATTACCTTTTTTTTTTAAAGAAACCGTGGAAAAAAACATCTACTACTAGGCTAGAAGCATGATTTCGTATAAAACAAAAAAACAAACACAAAAAAAAAATAGCAACCAAAACGTGCTTCCTGTTATCTGTATCAGCATGAGTGACTGCTGCCGCATGGCCTGTCTTTATCTATGAATACTGAGGGAATACAGGGGAGGGCCAAAGGGTGGGGAGGGATGGGGAGGAGACACTACTGTGTGGGACAGGCATGCAAAATGGGGTATGGCCAATCACTGGTCCGTTTTTCTAAACCAACAGGGGAAAGTTTATCAGTACAAAAAAAGGGAGACTAAAATACTATAAACTATAGGCAACAGGTTTCTCCCCCTCCTCCTTGCCGCACTCTTCCAGCTAAGAGAATCACACAATTAGTTTTCAACCTGTTCCAGTACTCTCAAAGTCAAGTGAAGCTACAATTATCACCCAAGGATATCGGTGTTGTACATAATATCGTATGCACTAAAAAATGCTCTACGTGACTGTGTTACGTGTGTTGTTTTATGTTCTAAATTCCCTATGCGATGCCACTGATGCTGCTGTTTCAGGTACATAAGAATTTCCTCCCTGTTTTCTTTGTTTGGTTTGTTCGGTCGGAACCTATATATTATACTATATATCTTGAGATCTTTGTGGGTACAAGAACATACAAATGTTGTGTCGCTCTGCCTGTTGATTTGTGTGTGTCAGGTTGTTTGTTTCTTTGTGCTTCTCGTGTGCTTCCACCTTTTGCTTTTTTTGCCATGTCAAACTGTAGCGGGACGACATACTGCAAGTCATTAACTGTACTGCTGGTTTTTGAGCTTTGGAAGTACAGGTTTCTGCAGGGAGACTGCCTCCCCGTCCTTCCCTGAGAGTGTTTCGCCTTGCGGAGAGGGTGATGATAAGACAATTGATGAGTGACAGAGAGACGAAAGATCAACCTCTTACATCCCACCCCTTTTGCCTTTTCTGGTCCCCAAGCTGTATTCTTGTGAGGTTTTGTGTTGATCAGATGTCTGTCTGAGCCAAATTCCAAATTCCCTTACAGCCTCTCAGAGTAGATGTAGCAGTCCTGTCCACCTCCAGCAGGGGGCAGGATCCCACCTTCAGCAGTGTCTGATTGACCTCATCCTGCAGTACAAGTTACCACCACACATGAGGTGCACTTTTACACTATCTCACCGCCACCAGATGTCACTTGATGGGTAAAGTAGCTGAAACGCTGGTAACATGTAGCACTGGTTCGACTAGGTAAAAGAGGGAAAAAGAGTCAGCTGGAGACAGGAAGGTTGTGTTGAGGGTCGTGGGCGTGTTGAGCTTTGATGTTTGTCTCCTTGGCAGTTTTTTGCAGTGTAGCAAAGCGAGTCAGTCACCAATCACTGTGATGAGAAACTGTAATACTGACCCGCAACTGTGAGCCTGAACCTTCCCTAAAAGCGTGTCCCTTGTTTCACTCCTTTTTTCTTAACTGTACTTCAGAAGAGGCAATAACTGCTTACATAAGGAAAGGCTTGTTTGCGTGGGTGTGTTTGAATGTGTGTTTTGAGAGAGAGAGAGAGAGGATTTTAAGATCATAGTTGTTGTTCTTCCTAAGCTTGAGCTGTCATTCTGCTTTAAGCGACTACTCAGTCCACTCTGAAATGATGTCAGTACATTAGTAACTCTCATTTTATCACTTTGCTTGTAAAAGTTGTAAGTTTTACACTAAAATTGGGCAACTATTGGTATGACTTCAAACTGGCCATCCCACCTGTAAATTGCCCTGTGTCTGTTTTTGTTACTCATCAGGGAATGTAGGTGTGTAAAGTCATAGTTTTTAAACCTTATGATATTCATATGCACCTTGCTTCCTACTGTGTGTGTGTGTGTGTGTGTGTGTGTGTGTGTGTGTGTGTGTGTGTGTGTGTGTGTGTGTGTGTGTGTGTGTGTGTGTGTGTGTGTGTGTGTGTGTGTGTGTGTGTGTGAGAGAGAGAGAGAGAGAGGAGAGAGAGAGCGGTAGAGGCAAGCAAGGGGCTCTCAGATTGTATGCACAATTCTAACTCACATGTTTCTTTAAAGTTTATTTACCTCAATAAGCGTGCCATCTCACATGATATCAATTACCTACAAACATTATGTTACACATTATATGCTTTGTTATGGAACAAATATGTGAGACACACAAACATTGCAATAATCACCCATCAATAAGTGTTTGTTTCCTGGCCTCGCAGCCAGAGATGATGAATGTAATGAGGTTTAAGTCTTGTTATAAAGTAGTCATCTTTTTTGGTTCTGTACTTTAGTAGATGATAAAGTACAGTATTCACTCCACTCAATATCTGCAGTTGATCATCAACATTCATTACAAATACATGCAAAAAAGATTTAAAGAGAGAAGCCTAAAAAGTTTTTTTGACACTTTAACAAATATCCCTTCACCAGATATTATTTCTATTTTATTATCTATTTTAATAATCACAAAAAGTTAGATGTCAATAAAGATTACACAGCAGTGTAACAGTGTATTAGCCCTTATGTTCCAGCATACGGTTTGCTCTGTAAGGGCTCATGATTATGGGTTGGTTTCTGAAGCAGCGGCCGCTCAGAAATCTATTGCTGATGTCAGGGAGGAGGGGGTCTGATGAAAAGACAATAAGGGGGAGCACATTGAAGTTAGATGGAGTTGTGGGGGGGCTCGTGACTCCGATGGCTAGTCTTTCAAGATGACAAGCATTCTTCCTCAACACAACCCAACCCCCTAATTTCTAACCCCCCTTTACCAAAATTTGAGACAGAGACGATTCTAAGGCTTCCACGTGGTGACAGTTCAGTTTGAACTCGGTTCGAAAAGGAGTACAACAAAGTGCAAGCCTAGGGAGGAGTGGTTACATGAGAAAAATAAACAATTGATACCCCTGCACTGAGGGACTACTGAGATGATGCCATGCACCAAGTTCATGCAAAAATATTAACTGTTGCAAAAACTAGAGAACACATGTATATTCCTTTAGAATGGATTGAAGACATTATTAACGCAATAGCATATTACTCAATACTAAGGAATGCAACTGCGCACATGCACAGAAACTGTTTTTAACATAAAAGGCTATATATATGAAATATATGAATATATATATTTACTTAGAATGCTATGCACCCTTACTTGTCGACTGGGATTCTAGTTATGTTATGGATGTACTTTTAGCATCATACAGCTGTAGCCAAGAGACTGTTGAGTTCTGGGTAATGCCTGCAACCTGGGGATAAAATAGGGGTCTTGTGGGTATTTTAACTTTTTTTGTTGGATTTTTTTTCAATTGTCATGGAGAGTTAAAATATAAATGTAAAATCCTTTTAATCCAATCAAATCCGAAGACATCTATTGACAATTTACTCTGTACACCAGCTCAACATTTACAAAATTAATAAAGAAATGAAATGTTTGTTGTGTATAGTGTGTATACTTTTGTGTGTTCATATCATAGTCTTGAACAAACCAAGTTTTATTAACATGCTGAATCGCCCCATGCCTTCCTGAGCAGTCCTCTGAAAATGATACAGTACATCTCAGTAGAATTAATAGCAAATAACCAAAATACAGTCCCCTCCATAAGTATCGAAACAGTGAGGCCAATTCCTTTATTTTTGCTGTAGACTGGAAACATTTGGGTTTGACACCAAAAGATGAATATGAGACAATAGATCAACATTTCAGCTTTCATTTCCAGGTATTCACATCTGGATCTGATACACAACTGAGAAGATAGCATTTTTTGAAAAGGAACACCACATTTTTAGGCAAGCAAAAGTATTGGAACAGATAGACTTTAAATAAATTAAAGTGAATAAGACTTAATATTTTGACGTCACAAAACGTTTGCATTCTCCTTTTGTGATGCTTTTCCAGGCTTTCACCGCAGCCTCATTCAGTTGCTGTTTGTTTTGGGGGGTTACTCCCTTCGGTCTCCTCTTTAGCAGGTAAAATGCATGCTCTATAGGGTTTAAGTCTGGAGATTGACTTGGCCAGTCTAAAACCTTCAATTTCTTGCCCCTGATGAACTCCTTTGTTGTTTTTGCAGTTTTTTTTGGATCATTATCTTGCTGCATGATGGAGCATCTTCCAATCAGTTTGATTGCATCTTTCTTTAAATTGGCAGACCGAATGTTTCTGTGTAATTTTGCTGTTGCCATCATGTGTTACTGTGTTGTTGTCAAGATGAACCTTTACCAAAGTGATGGAAAGGCTAAAGTTTGGAGAAAGAAAGGATCTACTCATGATCCCAAACATACAGGCTCATCTGTGAAACACGGTGGAGGCAATGTCATGGCTTGGGCTTGCATGGCTTCTTCTGGGACGGGCTCATTATTCTTCATTGATGATGTAACACATGATGGCAACAGCAAAATTAACTCAGAAACATTTTGTCTGACAATTTAAGGAAAAATGCAACCAAACTGATTGGAAGATCCTCCATCATGCAGCAAGATATTGACCCAAAACACAACAAAGGAGTTAATCAGGGGCAAGAAGTGGAAGGTTTTAGACTGGTTAAGTCAATCTCCAGACTTAAACGCTATAGAGCATGCATTTTACCTGCTAAAGAGGAGACTTAAGAGAGTGACCCCCTAACACAAACAGCAACTGAATGAGGCTGCGGTGAAAGCCTGGAAAAGCATCACAAAAGAAGAATGCAAAATTTTGGCGATGTCATTGGGTCACAGGCTTGATGCGGTTATTGCAAGCAAAGGATTTGCGACAAAATATTACGTTGTATTCACTTTAATTTATTTAAAGTCTATCTGTTCCAATACTTCTGCTCGCCTACAAATGTGGTGTTCCTTTACAAATAATGATATCTTCTCAGTTGTGTATCGGATCCAGATGTGAATACCTGGAAATGAAAGCTGAAATATTGAGCTATTGTCTCATATTCATCTTTTGGTGTCAAACCCAAATGTTTCCAGTCTACAGCAAAAATAAAGGAATTGGCCTCACTGTTCCGATACTTATGGAGGGGACTGTAGCAAATTGTGAGTCTACACTTTGAAACTCTGCAAAAGTACACATTGAAATAGACAAACAACTGCCCCAGTGAGTGACTCTAGCACAAACGGTTAAGATTAGTAATGTATAATTTTTCAGTATTTAAAATAATAAACATATAGATCTACAAAGTTTTCCATAAATTAAGGCTACAATTAGGCTGCTGGTGGTTTCTTTAGCTTAGGTCATAAGAAGTTGAAAGGATCCTTAAGGCTCATTAGATGACCTCCCAGATCATAGTCAATATTATGGGTTTAGATCTAAATATGCGTTTTCAAATGCTTGAAACAGAATTAGTTTTGCAATGCACTATGTTCCAGCAGCAGGGGGCGGGGTGAGCTTATTTTGTCCACCTCTGGAGCTCTTTCCTTTGCAGCCTGTCTGCATGTTGTTTTGTGTGCATGTAGAGAGAGAGGGAGCGAAGGAACGTGTTCTCAGGTCCTCGTAACAAAGAACCTAGACACTTTGTGTGCGTGTGTGAGAGAGAGAGTGTATGTTGTAATGTGACGAATTTATTTGCACTTAGGAAACACAGAGGTATTTAATTATATTTATCCGACAGAAGCCATTCTATTGAGCCAAAGCAATATCTGAAGCAGGCGCGGTGTGTGGCTTTGTTGTTTTCAGTCGAACCAAGACTTTCTGCCTGCCTTTCGTGTTATTTAGTGAGATAGTTCCAGTTTGTTATAGTTGAGACACGATGTCTACAGACTGCCAGAAGACCACTGCTAAGGCCATCCCGTCGACCAGAAGGGTGACCATCAACGACGCGGCGCACATGCCCCATGACTACTCCACTACTCCCGGAGGGACCCTGTTCAGCACGACCCCGGGCGGTACGAACTGTTGTTGTCACTCTCCCCCTTTACATACATGCCCTCGACGAGACGTGTTTCCCCTCACGTCCATACATTATTCACACTCTTATCGAGTGCACAGCAGTGTAGTGTGTGAGAGAGAGAGCAGGGAATGCTCAGGCTAACTCCATGAGGTCGCTGTCATGGTCGCTGTCAAACGTCACTGCGGTGCAGACGAGCAGCTGCTAGCCCCTCACGAGCTAGCTGCTAACGGCAGCTTGCAAGTGTTTGGGGGACGATAGAGAAAGAGACACCAAGACTTTGCGGAGTCTTGCAGCAGTGAAGTACTTGAGATTATAGGCATGTATTTGGAAAGCGGCTCATATCTTTGCTTTCTCGTTCAAATAGATTTTTTGTGTTTTTTTATATCAGCTAAATTGGGCTCATTAGCGGCACCTACTGTTCTATTGATTCCCTTTTTGATACAGTCTATTAGTGGCCACTAACCCGGGGTTCATTTGAGTCCAGTGTTCAATTTTGCAGAAGTGTTATGATTATCACAAACACGTCAAGAGCGAACACAGATTGTAGCCTTTATAAATGGCACTACCTTGCCATTTTTGGATTGGTTCCCATTGGTCATGTGGTGTCATTGGCACCTCCTTCGTTAGTTGTGTATCATGTGTCTCGTTATAGTCTCCTCATGTCTCCACAGCTGATGTTATAAGCAAACACATTTTTATTATATTCATACATTTTTTGGATGCATATCAGTTCTACTTGTACCAGTGCCTCAGCCGGTAGTATTTTATTTACATGCCAGGTTTGATTTGTAAACTGTTATATATTTAATAATAATAACTTTATTTAAAAGATCACTATTCAAAATCCACTTTTAAAAGTGTTTTACAGGACAGCAGAATATCAACAAAACAGAGAGTCCATGGTTTCAAAATAGCACAGTTAAAATCAGTTTGTTTTAGCCTATATACAATCAATAAAACAAATGCAATTAAGAAAAGGCAAGGCAATAGAGAAAATGTTTTTTTTTTCAATTCTAGGGAATTCAAAATTGAAATAAAAGTGGGGAAGGCTGATAGTATGATTTTAGAAGTGAATGAAAAGAGATGACTGACTCAGCAGACCTGATTCAAACAGGTCGTACTAGAGCCTCGGGGCCTGGACTACAAATGCTCTGTCCCAGCATTAATGCACTTGGCATAGTACCGGCAGATGTTTGAACACTATCCAAAGCATTTTTTTTATTGCTCAGTCAAACTGGCAGTATGCAAACCCCACTTCAGTCAGAAGACTTTTGTATCAGAGGATGTATGATTGAAACTGTAGACCATTGGCAAGAAGTTGAAATGTATATTGCACAACGCCTCTACATAAAAGTGGAGGGAGTGATTTAATCAGCTGATAGTCATCTTTCTCGGTTTCTTCCTCCTTACACAAAAAGGCACCCGGATCATCTACGACCGAAAGTTCTTGCTGGAGTGTCGCACCTCCCCCCTGGCCAAGACTCCACCCAGGCTGCCCAAAATCCCGGGGGTGACCAGTCCTGCCTCCACAGACACTAGCGACAAGGCCCATAAAGGAGAACTACTGAACAACAACAACATTGCTGCATCTGATAGCAGCAATACTGGTATGCTAAACACCTTAGGCAAGAGTTCTAAATTCAAATGCTAATTAATGTAGCCACTGAAAAGTGCAGCTCTAATCAGCCAAAGGGATGATTCCTTCACCTTAGTTATGTCATATTTATCACTATCGCATAAAACAGTTTACACATAGACATTTTTTGTCTATCCTGAATGATAGAAGCCAGTTTGAGGTTTAAACACATCATGTAAGAATTTTTCTATCCATTACAATTATTTATTGTTCAGACTGAAATTGTGCTGTAAGTCTAGGCATTTGTTTTCTTATACATTTTTATTTTAAATGTAATTGCATGTTGCTTCTGGACCAGAGTTTCTTTCAAAACCAAACATTATTGACTGCATGAAGTCAGTAGATTGGCCATTCTTACCTGCGCAAATCTTCTTTATGTTTTGATCAGCCATTGGGAACAAGAAGTTATGAAATGTACAGACTCACTCACCCAGGCATGCATGCTGCGTTGGATTGTATTCGGAAAATTGGGAAATTCAGACACGGCAGCACAGACGGTGTGCAGAATGACATTTTCATTCATTTTGAAAATGTTGGATCTAGAACCATGTCTTATTTATTTTATTTGCACATTCTTCTTTGCAAAATAGCCTGAGCTTCAGATTCAGCGTCAGATTAGAACGTCTGTGAACAGCAATTCTTTCTCAATATTCTCAATTGTATTTAGGTCTGGGCTTTGACTGGGCCATTCTAAAACATGACTATGCTTTGGTTTAAACCATTCCATAGTAGATCTGGCTGTATGTTTTGGGCCGTTGTCCTGCTGGAAGGAACCTCCGCCCCAGTTTCAACTCTTTTGCAGACTCTTAAAGGTTGTCTGCCCTTTGCATTAAGACCAAGAACTTCAGTTTTGGTCTCATCTGAACAGAGCACCTTCCTCCAACCCTTGCCACAAACCATGCGGGGGACACAGCATAGTCAGGCCAAACTTGAAGTTTTTGGCCTGAATGCAAAATGTAATGTGTGGCGGAAACACTACACATCACTCTATACAAACCATCCCCACCTTGGTGGTGGCAGAATCATGTTGTGGGGGGGGGGCTTTTCTTCAGCAGGGACAGGGAAGCTGCTGGATGGAGCCAAATACAGGGCAGAACACCTGTTAGAGTCAGCAAACGATTTGAGACATGGGCGGAGGTTCACCTTCCAGCAGGATAACTACCCTAAACATACAGCCAGATCTACTATGGAACGGTTTAGATCAAAGCATAGTCATGTGTTAGAACGGCCTAGTCAAAGTCCAGTCCTGAGTACAATTGAGAATCTCTGGAAAGACTTGAAAATTGCTGTTCACATATGCTCTCCATCCAACCTGATGCTGAATATGAAGCTCAAGCTATTTTTCAAAGAAGAATGAGCAAAAATGTCAGTCTGTAGATGTGCAAAGCTGGTAGAGACATACCCCAATAGATTTGCAGCTGTAATTGCAGTAATAGGTTGTTCTACAACGTATTGACTCAGGGGGGCTGAATACTTTTGCGCGCCACACTTTTAATTTTTTTTTATAAAAAAATGTAAAACCACGTTTAATTTTCATTCCACTTCAAAATTATGCACAACTTTGTGTTGGTCTATCACATGAAATCCCACTAAAATAAATGAAAGTTTGTGGTTGTAACATGACAAAATGTGGAAAATTTCAAGGGGTATGCAAGGCACTGTATATGTAAAGAAATCACAAGCATTCCTTCTTTGGGTATCAATCACCCTGTGGGGAACTTTATTTTACTTTGAGTTAAATGTAATACGGATGAGTCCAATGTAGGAAAACTTTTATTTATTTGTTTTAATTATGAAATGTTGCTTTCTCTTTAAAGGTGATGACTCACAGTTTGAAATGGACATCTAGACGGCCCCAGGAGCAAGTATTACAACATCAGACTTACCAACAAGATGCTGTGAAGAGAGGCTCAAGAACACCTTTTATTTTCCCATCTTCCATTCCATGAGGAAGGAGGTTCGCCTTCAGTATCTCCAGTGTCTTTGTGTTCTTAAGTATGTCTTGATCAATCTCATTTACCTGTTTTTTCCCAGAACAAATCTGTAATGAAACCTTCTCTTTTTTTTTTTACTCAAAAGCTTAAACCTGATTTATGTATGACAAAGTGTGCCTTCCTGTAGTGGCTTCAAGTTTAAAATCAAGATGGAGGAGAAGTACTTAACACCAACAAAGCCTCACCCCTCAGAACTGAGCTAAATTAATGAGAATGAACATAAATAGGCAAAAGGGAGAAATGAAATTTGCTAAATTCACAACCATTCCACAAGGGTTTTTGTCACTTCACATACTTTTAATTTCCACACATTTCTTGAGAAATCTCTTCAGATATCGCCTTGAAATGTTTGAGATACTGTATTATTTGTCGACCGAGTTCTTCGCCTAAGGTGTCATGCAGAGAATGTAAAAACATAATTTTGTTGTCGAAATTTTTGAAACAGATTTTCACAGTTTGTAGGGTGATAAAGAATCAAAGTAAACACCATTAACACAAACAACTATGTTTTTTTCACATGTATATTCAGTGTGCTTCTGGTGGGTGCCCCCCCCTACACTCAGGGTAACGTCTTCATGTTCTTAATTATCACCAGTCTGAATACACATTTTTCATGGGCTCTGCCATCTGAAAGAGGTAGAAGCCAGGGAAGCCATTTTTGTCCACAAAAAAAATTTAAAGTAAAGATTTGATGACCACAACTGAGTTATCTGTAGCTCAAATGTTTCCTGATATAAAGTGAAAATTAAAGCTAATATACTTTTTCACTTGATCAGTTTTGATTATGACATGTTGCTTAACAGCCTCTACCACTTCCTGGGCAAAGTTATATCAGAGGAATTCCTCAACTGGTAACTGATAACCTCAGTCAGTGGACTGTATAAAGAGAGGTCAATATACAACTGTACACAACTGGGAAAGACTCCCTCCTTCCTAAGAGCTTGATGGGGTTGTGTAACATTTCTGCTGCTGGCCTCTTTTGGCTTCACTGAGGCCAGGTTTTTTAGCTTCATTCTGAAGTGGCTTACCGGGCTTTCTCTGTAATGGATGTATTATATAAATGATTCCAAATGGATTTCCCAGGACTGGACTGTTACAGTACTGTTTGGTCGCTGTGCTGAGTTAGTGTGTTTGCCAAACATGCAAAATCAGGTAGAATTGGACAGTAAAGTATCAAAAGAAATTAATTTGAACAGTTCATCAGGTTTCATCATGTGATAATCTGACCTGTCTTTGACACACGCATGCTGACCAAGAGACAATTGGCAAAACATATAATTTTGATGAAAAGCAATTATCACTCTATCTCTCTGGAAGTCATAACTAGATCCTGTAAGTAGATATGGTCAAAAGTACCTACTGACAGTTTGATTAATACATTCTAAACAGGATCTTGTGTAGCAGAAAATAAGACATGCTCTATCTCGTTATTTTAACACAACGGACACAAGTACTACAATTATGAAGAATATAAAATCAATCCATCTGCATACATTTGATATTCTTCCTTGTAAAGTGAGAGTGCAGTTGACTGACCAGACCACCACCACATGAAGGTTTGTTCAGGATGGAGAGGATGTGTTAGAACTGACACATCATTTGGAGGTGATGACATGGAGCTCCTGTGCTCTGTGTTTTATGGACAGCTTCATTAGTGTTAATGGACTTTGCACTGAATGTAGTCATTCAATAACTCATGTTGTTTGATTTAACATTTTTCTTAAATCAGATAATACCACTAAAGATCTCAGGCATCAACGTTAACCGTTCAAAGAGAAAACATCAGATGAATAGAAATGGAAAGGAAGGGGGATCCCAGTCTGGACTTGTCTTGTAGGGTGGAGGAGGTGTGGATTGAACATTTTCAGCTCATCAGTTCCAGTCCCCTCCTGTCCTCCCTCCACAGTATCTTCAGCATCCAGACGTTGACTCTCTTTGCTCCCCTCACATTGCTCTGGGCTTGTGTTGGGGTTTGACTCTCCCCTTGTCACCTTGGCTTCCTGACACCCCCTCACCAAAGTAAACAAATGCTACTGCTCCCCCCTCCCTTGCCCCATCCTGTAGTATACAGCTTGACTGTTTGATCACAATCCACAAAAGAAGCCTGGCCTGTAGGGGCTCTAATGACCTATGATGATGAGTGCACTGATGTGGATTGGAGGTGAAGAGGGCAAATACACTATAATATGTTAGCTGGTCCAAGTCACAGAAGACAAGTGGGAATATTATGTAGATGAGTATCTACGAGCAGGTTAAGCCTCTGAGAACAGCTTTGTTATGGCCACAGAGTATAACAGGTTTGTGTATATTTCATTCTGTATAATAGCTACTGCTGAGATTCAATGGAAGTCACTGCAAATGAAATCCAGAGAGAAATAATATGTATGTTTTTTTGTTTGTTTTTTAAACAAAGTTTCCCATTGAAGACAATTATTTCCAATATGATGAGGATCTTTTAAAACACTGATAATCTTATTGTGAAATAAATTACACAAAATGTAAAGCACCAAAACCTTTTACTTTGAAAATCATCTATTTGAATTGACATGGTCCAAGTTCTTCTCTTTAAAATGCTGTAGCTGTGCTATTTCGAAAACTTTATGGGAAGTATATATTCTTTGTAGGTTTAATAATTACTTAATATTCAATAATGTCCAAAACATGAAATATTACGTTATGTAAAATTAAAAAGTTTAATTATATTCTTTTCAGATTTTATGTACAAAATATACATTATAATGGATAAATAGATTAAACATACAAGATTCACATAATGGAACTTTATGCTCCTTACATAAAAACATAAAATTATGTACCACCCAGTATGGATGAAAATATATTTAATATTTTTAAGACATTTAAACTTAACAGTCATATCTTATCATTGGTTTTAAAAAGGTCATGACTAAGAACTCCCATTTAACATTCATTGTATATGGATTATGCTTCATCAGTAGTTGTCCTTCAGTGACAGCCACACTCTTCAACGATCATGTCCTCGTGATGTCTCAGGGTTAAATCATCATTCTCGTAGTAGAGCATGGAGAGCGGGCTGAGGTGCGTCGCCACACAGGACGGACAGGACCCTCTGGATGGATTGTGATGTTGCAAGAGGCTCTGGAAAATATATGAATAATTAACAAACCAGCAACTGCACAAAACCTTGAGATTGTTTCTAAAGAGATAAATGTGATGTGATAAAAATGTCTTCCTCTCACCTGCATATATGCGTGGTTGGTGGGACGGAATGACTCGTCCAGTGGCATGGGACACTGTCCTTCACAGCGATATGCATTGTAGCGCTTTGGGTGCACGATCCACTCATCCCAGCCGATGTGGTCAAAGTCCACCCACATGTCCACCTTCCGACACAGAGGCCCCGGGTCCGGCTCTGCCACAGGCGCAGCAGTAGTAGTTGGCGCTCCCTCTGGGACCCTCATCCTCTCCATTTTGTTTCTTTTTTGGCGTCGGCTTTGACCGTAACTGCTGACCCTGTCTGTGGTCACATACTTGGAGTTTTCCACAGTTTGAATGAGACTATACGCTGTGTGGCCTTCCTCGGGCAAGTTCTGTTTGGAGAAAATGACCATCATGACCCTGTTTGTGGTTGGATGGTGTATCTTTCTTTGCGTCAATCCCAGATTTTTGAAAAGGGACTTGCCGACTGTACATGCATCATCCCCAGAACCGCTCCCATGGTCCATCTCAGGTTCTCCTGAGGCCTCCTGGCTGGACAATATATCTCCTTGGTACAGCCAGTATTTTAGCAGAGCAGTCACGTTAAAAACCTTCCAGGAAGACTTTGAGCCGCTGGGTGATGTGCCAAAGCTCCCCAGGAAAAGGTGCTCATCCTGACATGTTGTGCTCTCCGGGTCACAGCTTTGCTTTCGGGAGTGATACAAATCCACAGTGGCACTCCTGGAACCCGAGAAAGCCGGCAGCCTTATCCGAAGTTCGGCCAGCTGGACGAGCTCGCTAGTGGAGATAGACGACATGTCAAACATGACCGTCCACCTTTCACCCACTTGATGGCAGCCTGAAGAAAAATGAGACAAAACATGCCAATGAAATTTAAAATTCGCAAAATGCAGTCAGCAGTCTCGAGGGGGAAACCAGATTCCTGGACAAATGTCAAAACACTGGAGTGGGAGGGTGAACGGGACAGGATGTGTATTGAACCCCCCTGTGCAGGGACGTCTGAGGGCTAACATACACACCCTCTCACATAAAACAGAGAAAGCCTTTAAAGTGGAATAAGCATTTTGACACTTGCTTGGGTTGTAAAAAGAGAGGGTCTGATAACACAGATAATGCATCCACTGAAGAGCTGCTAGAGGATGCAGTCCACGGAGGAAAAATGAACACATGCAGTGTATGACATGGTTTGGATCTAGTATTGCTTGTAAAATAAAAAAAGAAACCAAACAAAAAGTAGAAAAAGCTAAATCAAGCTCTTAACTCACCTCTGGCCATCAGACTGAGGACGGAGTCAGGCCTGTGCGCTGACAGGCTGTCACTTCCTGAGGTAACGGCATTCAAAGCTTTTGACGAAAAGGAATCAGCAGACTTGAAGGAGCGGTACAGCTGCATCATGTACAAAGGGAATCTGCTGCGATGATTAGTTGAGAGATTTCTGATTGCTAGACTGGTCTGAGGGCCTGTGTGATACCGGTGCCCCTGAGTGGCAAAAACTACTCCAAAAGAGCAGAGGAGGAATGTGTGAAAAACGGTCAGGACCCTTGCTTCCATTTCCTCAGAAACTCACAAATTAAAGCTCAAAAACAAAAGAATGAAAGAGAAAGATCCTGCTTCCTTCCTCCAGCTGCTCTCAGGCTGAATTGATGCTACGTGCAGACGGAGCTCCAGTCAGGCCCCTTTATAGTGGACAGCTGCCCTTTGATGACCCCTGACCACTCCAGGCATCTCAACAGCCCCTCTGATCATCAGAGCACATCACAGGGGCAGGGGGGGACAAAGAAAACATTTAGCCAAGGTCATTGTCCCATCAAACTGCCCAGCCTTTTGTCTTCACCCAAGAGCCTGATCCTCTTGAAATGTAAAAATCCATTAACAAATAACACTTTAAATGCTGTACAGCAATTGGCACATTTCTGTTTCGTAACAGTTGCAGCAGTAACGGAAATCTTTGCAGATTTGGAAACTAAGAATGAGAGACAAAATGTGAGAAAATCTTTGATAATAAAAAAGACCAAACCTTAGAAAAAAATGCACATTTTTAATCAAACAGAGCAACAAATACAATACTAGTCCTATTTGCTTGTCAGGAATGTGTAACAATAAATGATCTTCAGTCAACCGTGTTTCTTAGAGCTCAGAGTAGCGATAGCACAGATTTCATTTGTAATTTTAGACTAGGCTATTAAATCACCTGACCAACCTGTCATGGATATCACTATGATACTGTATTACAGAGGGAACAGTTTTTAGGATTTCAAGTGGAGTACAGTGCATGAAGTAACTTAAACTATCCATCTCAAAATAAACAAATAAACAAGTAAACTTCGACATTTAACATTTTATCTAAAAGTGTCATTAAAAGTAACACATTTGTGTATAGACAAAACTTATAACCTGTGTGTTCTATGTAGTCTGGTCCTCTAGAGACAGCAGCTTTAGGTTTCTTCCACTGAGAGGCTCATGTGTAGTTTATATACTATATGTCAGTAAACATGCTTTACTGACTGAGGTCTGATTAGTCTGGACTGTGCCCGTTGGTGATGGAAGCCAAGGAAAGTTCTCACAATGAACTGAAGAAGTTCTTCACCTGTGTATGAAAATGCACACAAGGATCACAGTGGATCAGAAACACATCAAACACCAGATCAGAAAAACAAAAGAATGTGTCAGTGACTGTTAGGATGACAAATTAAGTCTCAAACGTTAGAGAGGGGGCCCTCTTGTGGTTGACCCTGGCAACCCATAGCAACCTTAAGGTCAAAGTAGAATAAACAGCATACCTTCCCTATGAGTTGCTCCCGCACCTCTGGGTCACTCAGAAACTCCACGCTGGCATCGAGGTGTAACACAGGAATGTGTTTCAACTTCTCAAAATGTATTCTGAAAAGAAGAGAGCCAAGCCACGTTAGTCTCTACTGCGTTACATTAACAGCCCAAAGTCTTGGCCCTGACCACAAACTGCTAACCGTCATCTGTTCACAACCAAGCAACAAACAGCTGCAAAGAAAGGCCTTTCAAACAGAAAATGAGTGGAGTGTGCTGTGCCGTCACTGCCGTTAGTCATGTCACTTTTTACATTAATTCCAATATGAAATTTCATACCAGATGATTCTGGTTGGATCATTTAAAGGTAAATACATTTGTTTTCCAATGTGCACATCAGGCCTGCATTCACAGAAGCCCCCTGAAAGTGCCTTAAAAAATGGTCTCTGAGCTCAGTGTCATCAATGAGCTCAGAGAAAACAACACAGCACAATTACTGCAACATTAAAAGTTGTTAATGATATAATTGAATCACTGGATTGTAAAAAGTATTGTGCTGCTGTTTTTATTGATCTTTCCAAGGCATTTGATACTGTAGACCATGTCACCTTGGTAGACAGGGTACTCAAAATTGGTTTATCTAGGCAGGCTGTAGACTGGTTTTCTAATTATTTGTCAGTAAGAACGCAATGTGTCCAGTTTGCTGGGTCCTCGTCCTCCTCTCTCCCTGTATCAAAGGGCGTGCCCCAAGGCTCCATATTAGGGCCATTGTTGTTTTCTATTTATGTAAACAATCTTTGTGACTCAATAACCAATGCTGCCTGTCATTTTTATGCAGATGACACTATTATTTATTGTTCATCCCCATCAGTGGCAGACACTTTTCATTTCCTGCAGTCTGCTTTGGACGTTCTGCAGTCACAGCTGACAAAATTGAAATTGGTTTTAAATACAGATAAAACTAAATTAATGCTTTTTTCAAATGGAAAAGCTTTACCAAAAGTTTTGCCAAAGCTTTTAACTAGTCATGGGACCGAAATTGAAAGGGTCAATTCGTACAAATACCTGGGTTTCATTATTGATGAAAAATCGTCTTTTAAAATTCATATTGGTCTCCAAATTAAAAATTAAATTAGGTTTAAATCATGCTTCTCATTTCCTGGCAGGCCAGGAAACGTCTGTTCACTGCGACCTTTTTACCGTTGTTAGATTACGGTGACCTGCTGTTCATAAACGCCCCTGACCAGTACCTCAAGAAATTGGATGCCGTCTACCACTGTGCTCTGCGATTTTTAACTGGCTGTGGAAATCGTGTCCACCATTGTACCCTGTATGCCACTGCAAAATGTCCATCGCTATCTGTACGCAGACTCTCACATTGGTTGTTTTTAGTTTACAAGTGTCTTATTGGGCTGGTCCCTTCCAGTGTTTCCGCCAGCGCTTTATAGTTAAGGCGGCCGCCTTAGCAAAACCAGCCCCCCGCCTTGACTACTGACCGACCAGAAAAAATAAAACAAAATAAAATAAATCTTTAATTTTTTTATTTTTAGTGCTGCACAATTAATGTACTAGCAAGCGCGATGTGTGATCTTTCATGGTCAGAAATGCACGAATGGCCGTGATTTGCGGTAAGGCATAAATGTGCACATATGTCTCCAAGCGTTTCTCTCTGCTCTGGCTATCAGCTACTCTGTGTCGGGGGCTCAGCGTGCGCGACCGTGCCGCGCTGCGCGTGACTACAGCATGTACGCGGGAGGGTAAACGAGCAGCAGCAAACCGACATTTAACCGGTGGCAATAATAAACGCAGTGCAGTTCTATGGGGATATTTAGCTGAACAGAAAGAAGTGCTATGCAAAGCTAGACTAGTTTAAGACTCCACATCACCGTGGCAACACAACTTATCGGCTCATACAGCGCAGAGAAAAGCCTGATACATGCATGAGAGTGATGGCCCAGGCACCTTTCAGTAAGTTTACAGAAGTACACACTGTAACTGTCTTTGAAATGCATTTAGTCATTTTAAGGGGAAAACAATATTTTTCAAACGGCATGCTTGTGTAGGCCAACAAGATTTATTTTTATGAAGTTTAAATGCTGCCTTATTGTTATGTTTTAAATTTGGAAATACATGTTCCAAAACAACCAATAACCTCTGTAAAAAGAAATCAAGCAAGTAGGCTAATAATAACCATATATGAATTAATCGCATCACAGTATGCCTATTGTCCACAATAATCTCACAACAGCCCCCCATCCAAAAAGGAACTTTAAAAAGCACTTTGATGTGCATACACATGTTAAGTCTATGGTCCATTATTTTTATTTAGTGTGTCTGCATGGTATTGCACCAAAACAGTAGAATTTTTCTTTAATTGTATTTTGTACCGTCTGCATGTTTGCACAAAATGTGCACATAGCAAACAAAATTGCACAACTCTAAGGTCAGTGTCATTCAAATAAACAGAACTATTTCTTTAGTGCGCATTGGCATCTTTGAGCAAAATACCCCCAAAATTTTCACCGCGGCGCTTCGCGCCACGCCTCCTCTGCGGCTAGACAGTGACCACCTTGACTAAGACATTTCCTGGGGGAAGCACTGCCTTCATATCTATGTGTTTACATGTCCACAAACAAATGTAGCTATGGTTTGCGTTCTAGGGATGTGTTACAGATGTTGGTACCCAGAGCTAGAACTGAGTTAGGGAAAAAGGCCTTTAAATATGCTGCGCCTTCTGCCTGGAACACTGTGCAAAAGCAGCTGAAGCTGCCGGAGCTGGTCACCTTAGGAGAATTCAAAGGAATCCTGAAGGACAGAGAAGATAGTTCTCTTGGTCATAGACGGATTATGAGATAATGGGCCCCTGGGCACAAACTCTTAAAGGGCCCCCCCACTCCTCCCTATCCAGTCAGGTACACTGACTTTTCCACACAGATACATACAATTAATGGCAAAAACATATAAAGGAAGTCAGTATTTCCCACAGGATTTTGGGATACTGTTGGAGGGACCCTGTACCTTTTTGGGGGGTCCGGGGGCATGCCCCCCCGGATTTTTTTTTACCTTTTTAAAGTAAAATGCATCAATCTGGTGCACTTTGAGAGGAAATTTTAGAGGCTATATCAAATCCTGAGATGCAGAAGGAACGTTATTTTTGAGATTTTTCTTAAACAGACAGCACTCTTTACTCTGCAACTGTAAAAACAGTACAGTAGATTGGTCTGCAGACCCATTTTCCATGATGGAGGGGCCCATTTCAACAGATAAAGGGTGGATAGCTACTTTTTATGAACAATTTAGAATTCACACATAGAAAGCTTATTTCTGTATGTGTGAGGGGGCCTTCAAGGCCCCTCATGGAGCCCCTTAGACAGAGCTACTAATGCTGTTGTTTTTAACTTGCTTTTGTATTTCTCATTACTAATTGAGGGGCCCACGATGATTTCTATCTTGTTAAATTTTAATAAGTATCCTTATATTTAGGCTATTCCTTTTTGGACCCTGTTATTGACATCAGTGACTGAGCTCTTTGACTATGTGACATGAAAAGTTACTATCAGTGTCTCTGGCTAAGGGCCCCCTTGAGCCCTTGGGCCCCTGGGCCTGTGCCCGGTGTGCCCGTGCAGTAATCCACCCCTGCTCTTGGTCAATGCAATTGTTTGTAAAGCTATTTTCTGATAACGGCCGGGTTTATTCATTCATCTGTCACCAGTTTATTTATTTAATTTTTAACTGTACTCATTTCAATCTTCATATAGTCTTGTCCCTGATCTTGTATTGTACTTTACCTGACGTTGAATGTGGTGTATGAGAATTGTGGTTGATTGTTCTTATTTTATCATGGTGCTGCCTTCTTGGCCAGGTCATTCTTGAAAAAGAGATTTTAATCTCAATGAATTTTACCTGGTTAAATAAAGGATATTGATTGAATGCTTTAAAAGGTCAGATACATTTTTTCCAGCGGTCACTGGAAATATTCAAAACTGAAATTCTGTGCGGCGACAAACAGCACAAACACAATCTCACTAGGACTCACTTAGTGCTCTTCTCAACAAGCCACCGCTCGTGTTGAACGTGCAGCTTCTCCAGATAGTCCAGATTCACTCCTTTCTCCTCTGCCCTTCCACGGCGCTCCAGACGCTCCATACATTTCTTGAAAAGGTAACAAGAGTAAAATGTGTCTTGTCTATTGGGAAATAAACTTAATAGCAATGACTTATGTCACAGTAACAATGTTATTATATCATATTGTTGCTGTGAAATGGAGTCCCTGATGTTTCTACCTGTGGTGTGGCTTTGAGGTAAATGATGCCCTCCAGCTCCACCTGGTGTCCAAACTGCTCCACCAGGAGAGAGTGCCAGTCCTGGTAGACGGCCCACTCTGTAGAGCCGATACAACCCAGCTCAAACATGTTCAGAGCAAAGATGTACCTGGCAAGATGGAGAGTAAGGTTTAATTTTATTAAAAAAATAAAAACATAGAAAAGTCTGCATTCGCAATCTATTTCATACTTATTCTATTTCAAGCATAACTTTAAGTATCAACATCAACAACAACAATAATAATAATAATAATAATAATAATAATAATAGTGATAATGGGTGAATGTATGGAGTTATCCTGACATTTTTCACTCCGGACCTGCCCTGAAACGCTCACCTGTCGCTGTAGACTGAGCGCTCATACACCTGGACAGGTGTTCCCTGTGAGCTGAGCAGGCGAGTTGGAGGAGGCTGCAGCTGTGTCCTCAGCCGGCTCATACAGGAATATGTCTGAAATGTGTACGACCAGCGCTGAGGGTCCTGGTACATCATCTGCAGCAGGTTGCTGACTGTCGTTTGGGGGGGCGCGTCTGTCCCCTGTCAACAGACACATGCTGGGATGTTCAGCTAGGCCTCTTTTTGATTATTTTTTTCTCTTGGGAAAGATAAAAAAGGCAGAAAAGGTGAACAAACCTTTGAGGTCCCACTCTCAATGTGCTGCCACTTGCTGACAGGTTCTGCCACTACCTCCCAGTCTGGACAAGCGGACTGCAAGAGTCTGGCAAAGGTCGACTTTCCAACAGCTTATGTTAGGGAGGAGATAATACAGAAAAATCATATGATGTTAACAACACTCATAGCTTGGCACAAAACATGTCATCTTATTTTGAAATGCTCGGAATGTACTGATCTTACCAATGTTGCCCTCGATAGAAACTCTCTTCACTCGAGCTTCAGTTAATGTTGAACCTGAGAGACACCTTGAACAAGAAACACTGGGCTTGCCTGACTTATTAGCCATAGCACTTAGCTTAGTTGCTGCCTGTGTTATAGCTGTGTTTACCCCTCTTGTCTTCCTCTGTGGAGTGGACACATTAAAGCCAAATCTCCTGACCTGTAACGTCATCAAACCGGGTTGTTTTAATGTGGACACGCGGTTAAACAGAGCGCATCGATTAAGGGCAGACATGATGACAGGCATGAGAACTACAGAAAGAAAATCACCTATATCTGCTTGTGCTTGCTAAGGTCAGTGGATATAACCCTATGCAGTCTTACCGCTGAGTTAAGATCATCCTGTCCATGCTGTCACATGTAGTTTCGTTTTGAAGCGTTTTAGAGGTAAATGCGCAACTATTTCAACATTTAGAAACACCGATGTGATGGTATAATTGTGCCCCTGGCATTCATACTGTAACAGTTTTTGTTGCTGTTCCGTAAACTTATTAAAACTATGGTCATGAGAAATGTTATTCAAATGCTAAAAACAGTAGCGACAAAAGGTACTTCCGGTATACGAAAGAGATACTTTCGCAATAAAAGCCATTTACAAACCGTGACCTGCCCGTTTGAACAGAAAATGGATGGAAACAAAAATAAAAAACACATTTGCTGGATGTCAAACATTTACACACATATTAACCTTACTCTGTGTTGATACAGCCCAATTTGAGGGGGGAGAGAGACAGTATTTTTTCTGTTGAAACCCGGAAGTACATTTGCTCTTCCCCAAGGTTTCCCCGGTTTCCCCACATGGTTGCAGTCGCAAACATAGATATATATATAGAACACTAGATACGCCACGCTCCTCTCAGCCGCGGCACACGGAGCCGCCATCTTGAGTGGGGCATCAGTAGTACTCTCAGACCGTCAGACAGCCATAGATGTATGTGTTCACAGCTCTCATTTCTCGAAAAAGAAAACAATGCCAGTTCATTGTGCTGCTATCGGGTGTGTACACCGTCGTCCAGTACACTCCAGACGAGAGGGAATCACTTTCCACAGGTGAGATACATTTTTTAAGTAAATGTTTTAGTCATTATTAGCTAGCTTACATTGTGGAGAACTACGGTGAAATTGAATTGTTCGCGCTAGTAACACTGCATCGCTGGTTAAACGTCTGCTTACTTTAATATTCAAACAATTCAATTTCCCCTGTAACTTAAGTTTGGTAACCTTTATTCCAATTAGACTATGTAGGGTGTGAATGTTTACAAACATGTCTAACGGTTACACGACTGCAATGTTTTCGTGTAGGCCGAGGCTACACGTTTAACGGGGGCGATGTTTTTTCTTCTGACAGACAGACAGACAGACTGATTGACAGTGTTAGGCCGAGAGGGTCAGGCTTTATTTTATAATTTTACTTTTTGACTTCAAAGTGATCATCTGACTTTAGACTGACTCCCGCTGTCACGGCGACAACAAGTAGAAACGGCGACGAAAGTAGCCGTAAACAAGGGAGAAACACAGTGAAACTGAAGTTGGAGCAGTTAAATAGAAATGATTATCCTAAATATTGTTATCAAACTCAAATAATGCTCACGTCGCTCCTCTCTCAAGATTGATCCCTTACCCTAACACAAGACCAACTTTTTAAAATGTTCTAGAAATGTGGAAGCCATGGATAGTAGCCTAAATAATAGTTGGAAACAAATGGGCTGACCCCCTCAGAAACTATTTTTGCCAAGGAGGTCATTACAATGTGAAATTAATTGCTCCCCCTTAACCTTAGCTTGAGTTTAAATGTAAATTGGTTTTGGTAAAGGCCATCACCTAAATGGTAACTTCTTTTGTCTCTTTTCTTATTCCTCAAGGTTTCCCAAAGCTGGTGACCAGAGAAGAAGACACTCTTAAAAGAGAGGGGTTTTGCCCCCAGTGATGATACCATGCTGTGCAGTAAACATTTCAGGACTGGTCAAACTGTCAGGATCAGACGGGTCCCATCCATCTTTGCTTTCCCCGCTCATCTTCTAAGAGTAGGTATACTATTTAGGCGTTCTTGTATGGCAGTGAAACTTATTGATTTATTATGTTATTTCACTAAAGTCAACAGCCAGGGTAGGTGGTTGGGGGCATTTTACTTTATTTATTGAATGAGTGGGATCAGACAGATGAGTAATACTTTACTCAACAACAACATTAATCTTTTTGTTGTTCAATGACATTAATTGTTCATACAATAATCAATACTTGATAAAGGTCTACTTAAAAATAAATCTGTTCAAATGTAAGGTTTTTTAATGGTATTATTTGCTTTGATGTCTGCCTATGACAAGATTGTTAAAATTTCACGGTTAAACATTTCCCAGTTGAATTCAACTCCCAAAGTGTTATTTTAACATGTGTTGGGGTTATTTCACAGATTAATAATAAATACTTTCACATACAATGGGGAGTTGTCGAGCCAACAGAAATAACCCTTTGAGTTAGATATGACAGGAGTTGTGTTTTTCCTCCCTTCTACTAGGACATACAACAGACACAATTTTCTAATTCTCTTTTTGAAGGTGGTGAGAGCTGCGGAGAGGGCAATACGTCAACACTCTGCAGGGAAAGCCCCTGATGAGGTTGTTGTAGCCACTTTGTCAGAGAGGAAATCAGGACAGAGGACGTCTTTGCACTGGGGAGCCATGTCCAAGAAAGCCAGTTTGGCATCGACAATCACCTGTCCCTCCTCCTGTCGCTGGTTGTGTCTGTCTTTATGCGAATACGGCTGCATCATGTCGCCAAATTAACCTCACCTACCTGGCAGAGAGGAAATTCCCAAACAACTTGGAAAAACCATAGATAGATAGATAGATAGATAGATAGATAGATAGATAGATAGATAGATAGATAGATAGATAGATAGATAGATAGATAGATTGTATTAAATGTATAATTGTAAACATACTGTACCTAACTGTATAGATATAAGGATTGTATATAAATATATATAAAGTGTAAATATAGTACATCAACTTACACAAATAGACTGGATTGTATAAACATATAAATGATAGAATATAGTATTTTAAGTTGTATATGTATGGATTGTAGATATTAAATATAGTATCATAAATATAGCAAATTGTACATAGATATATAAAAAGATAAGGAACACAGGAAGTTAATTTATTA
Organism: Hyperoplus lanceolatus; assembly: GCA_026929865.2. Classification (NCBI taxonomy): domain Eukaryota; kingdom Metazoa; phylum Chordata; class Actinopteri; order Uranoscopiformes; family Ammodytidae; genus Hyperoplus; species Hyperoplus lanceolatus. The sequence goes on along the minus strand of CM049397.1, from coordinate 18,770,875 downwards.
AATATTTTTTATTGTGCTTTTCATTTTGTTTTGTATTTTCCATATGTTTAATTTGTATTTGATATGACTGAAATAAATTCAATCAATAGTTCTAGTTGTATTTCAGTCTGGAGGGTTGCTGGTTCATGTCCAGTGTGGTGCAGTGTTAGAGTGGTTTGAGAGTTATTAGCCAAAAAGCTAAATGGATAAGAAGATATATACTTTTTGAGAAATAAACTGTTTATCTGAGACCAGCAGAAACATTGTCCTTCTAATTTTTCTTGGGCTTCCATTACAAATAATCAGGTTATTTCTAAGGGTGTGATTAATGTAAAAAGCTTGTACTTATTGTTTATTTTCTTCTGCTTTTCAACATGTCAGCATTTATCTCTTTATCTAAACAAGTTCTGCAAATGTTTTGGTAAACATTATTTTGCTTGAATACATAGTTCAAATTTTAAGTTCAACAAAGTCCATGATTTTCAATAAGACAGGACAAAAAATGTCTAATTTTCTTTAAATTTGGCTTTTTAAATTTTATCCTTAGTTATTTTCTGCAACAACAAAACTGAATTAAGAGCATACCTTAATGTGCTGCATATCAAATCAGAAATACAGTTCATAACGAAATATGGCCATGGCAAACCATTTCTAATAGTAGATACAATCAGTGGCAAGTTAAAATGCCATGTGTTTAAAAGTGTGTTTTTTTGAGTAACAGAAGGAAAAAAATCTTCCTACCACCCAGAATCAAATATGGATCATCAACTATGATGTTTTTAGTGTCATCCACCGAGCCATCACGGCTCAAATTTGCTACATGTATGAATTTGTATGAATTTTCCATATGGTGTAATGCATTAGGCAGCAGGTTGACCTCTCCAAGATGGCCGCCGCGTGTGCCGTCAGCCGACTGGAGCTCAAGATTGACGTGACGTATCTAGTGTTCTATATATATCTATGGTCGCAAAGCTCTGTAGACACAGCTAATTTATTATATATTTTTAAACACTTTTTCTAAAAATAAAAATAAATCCGTTGGAACAAAAGTGGAGATGTGGGCTCGTTACTTTAGTCACAAAATGTATCCCAACATCCCCTTTTGTTCCCCCCAGCAATATGACTTCATTGATTTGATTTCCAGTGTTTTATTTCTTGAATTTGATCTTGCGCTTCAATAACACTAAACTATAATAATCTGCATGAACATGTCAGATAGATACATGAAACATCGAAGACATGATAAATTACGTTGTATGCTTGGATGAGCGTTGGTACCAGTCTTACATTAGGCCTACAGCCAAACTGCTTAGTTTTGAATATAAATGTTACCATATAAAAATAATAATAATAATAATAATGAAACAACTGTTACTACTACTGTAGTCTCGCAAAGCCAGACCAAACTACAGCAAGTAGTATGGTCTGGAAGCACTCCGTTTAGAGCCGTCTATTCGGGGGGAAACTGGGCTGGCCTGTTTTTATTTATTTAAACCAATCACAATCATCTACGGCGGGGCTAACCCCGGGAAGCAGCCAATGGAGGCGTAGCGTTGTTTGCCGACGCCAGCGCTTAATAGACGCTGGCGGGAGTGGTCAAGCCAGACTACTACTACTGTTACTACTTCATAACTCAGAGGTTGTTTGTCATAAACACTCAAACCTAAAACAAAACTCTTAGTTTAAAAAGCTGTCACAACTTCTTAGTTTATTTGTTCAAAAAAATTGCTCTAACATTACAATTAACATTTCACCCTCATCAACCCATCATAAAAAGGCTTCACAATTAATGCACTAAAGGTTGAAAATTCACAGCATAGTCTTTTTATTTAAATTACACTTTAATTCAAGCTTCAAACCTAAATGCAAAATCTGAGACCAGAGATTATGGCAAGAGACAATTTAAGTATAATCAGGGTGAAAATAACAACAGACAGAAAAAAAAACTTATGATCCTAAGCAATCCCTGTTGCGTCAGCAGTGACTCTCAGTAGCTTGTGTTTTTCATGGTGATCTTTTGAGCCACCTCAATCTTGAAATCCTTGATACCTGAGGGAGAAAACCAGCATGTTAAAAAAAAAGCACATCAAAGCAGCACATCGAAGAAATAGAACCCTCTATAACCTAATGTGTGTGTGTGTGTGTGTGTGTGTGTGTGTGTGTGTGTGTGTGTGTGTGTGTGTGTGTGTGTGTGTGTGTGTGTGTGTGTGTGTGTGTGTGTGTGTGTGTGTGTGTGTGTGTGTGTGTCCTCACCCTCACGGAGTCCGGTGCCATCAGAGGAGAGATGCCAGTATCTGCGGTCGCTCTGTCTGGCCTGCTCTCCATTCACCACACTTAAGAAAGGTCCCCACAGGCTGGACTCGTTCTCAAACCTGTCAAAACAGATTCAAATATTACTCAGTGTAGTCCAACATACGACACTTTAACAAGCTGTACGTACATTTTATGAACTCACGTGAAGCCAACACTTTTTCCCTTGAGGAGTTCAAGGGCCTCCAACAAAGAGCTGCCCTTTGGCACATCCACAGAGTAAACAGCAGCTGTCCCACTAGACGGTACCACTTCCACCACCACAGTCACTTTAGATTGGCTTGGTAAAACCACAACAGGGTCTATGGGCTCCAGCACCAGAGTGTCTGTAGGGAAAGCACACACCATGACATAAAAACGCTACCAACACAGACAACCTGAAATCACCTTAAGGGACCTAAATGGGGTCTAAATAATGCTGCACAGACCGTCCTCGTTCTGGCAAGTCTTGCTTTGAATGGACAGGTAGGATTTCCGGTGGAGAGCTGGCAGGATCTGAGACACGGCCATATGGTTGTGGTATTTGTTGCTTCTGGCGTCTGTCCTTATGGCCTCCAGTGAGGCGGCACACTCTGCAACTTGGCTGCCCATTGCTAATAGCGCCTTTAACACAGCCAATAAGTAGATTTAAGCTGAAGAAGAAGACATTGTTCTAGAAGGTTTCAAAAAGTGAAAGAGACGAAAGGAGCTCTTTACCTGCACTGCAAGGCCTGTGCTGAACTCATTGCCAATGTGACCGTCAGCTCTACGAGCAGCCAATAGCTTCTGCTTTATGTTGCTGAGGGCTGTGACGAGCTCAGCAGCATTATGCACATGAGAACCACTGTCCTTCACGCACTGGAGTGCCATCCCTGCCATGGCATTGGTATCTAGGTAGAGAAAGGATGAAATATGCATATTTCACAGACAGAGGGAGAGTTAAATTAAGAAATTGAGCTTTTATCAAGTGGTCTTTCTAGATTCCTCTAACATAGCACCACAACTCTCTTCTCATATTCATAAAGGCATGTTTCACTCACCAGCGCCTGTGAAGTGTGAATGCTCTACCGCCTTGATGAGTTTGTTGCTGACATGGTTGTTGACCCTGATCCCGCTCGTGCAAAGAGCAAGCACACCCAGAGAGTACTGGTAATAGTTGGTCAAAGGGCGGTGGCTGACTGGTTAAGCAGAGAAGAAATAAAAGAAACCAAATAATAGTAAAACATGACTTCACAATCTTAAACAAAATACAAACAGACTTAAGTTTACCCAAAATTAGTATTTAAGTTAAGGCGATTATGATATATTATATACAGTATATATCAAGTTGTCCGAATGAGTTCCAAAGTACATATTCTTTTACTTGATTCTCCACCTTTTCATTACTGTCTGAAGAAAGTAAACTTTGAACTGTTAGTTAAGGCACAATGTAAAACAGAATAGTGAACACTTTTTATGACGACGGTTTCCCTTCATAAAGGTCTGTGGTTACTTCTGGGTTTTCCTCTCAATAACTGGATAGGCATAAGGATGGTCAAGAATACTTTATAAAGATGTTACAAGGTTAACTTACAAAGCCAATGACGTTGCCATGCAGGACAGAACATATGGGACAGGCTATATTTATACAATTGATTATCGATGGCAGATGACGTTGCAAATGTGGGTCAAATAAATTCACTTTGTACTTATGACCATGCATCTAAAACAAAATTGAAAATCAATGAAAAGCTATTTTTTTCTGTAATTTAGCCTGGTCAGGACCAGTGCAACTGAATCATGGCTTATGCAAGCCAGGATAACCAAAATATCCCGGCTTAATCCCTTATCTTGGTTTTGTGCAATAGGCCTCAAAAGTGGAATTCAGATATCCAGTATGATTTATAAAGCCAGCCTGGACAAAGTCTAGTCTGGGCACTTTTGGTAAAGTCAGTTGAATAAGACATAGACTAAAATCCAGTATCTCAAAATATCAGAATATTACATAAAACCAATCAGAAAAAGGATTTATAATACAGAAATGTTGACCTTCTGAAAAGTAGGCCTACGTTTATTCTAGATTCATTTCACTTCATGTGTAATGAATCTAGAATATATTTAAGTTTCACTTTTTGAATTAAATTGCAGAAAAAGAGGAACTTTTCATTGATATTCAATTTTGTTTAGATGTACCTGTATATGGTTATAAGAAGCTACAAAGTGAATTAATTTAGCCAACCTAAGCAACTTCATCGGGCCATCGATAATCAATTGGATAAATATAGCCTGTAATATGAACAGACTATCACATACATTATTATAATTGATATCATTTTATCTTAATACACTTATAATGTATTTAATTAAAAATGGTTCAGGTTAAATAAATAAAAAGTAAAACTATTTAACTAAATGACAATGTAGTCCTTTATGTGGCACTTTAAAACAGGCTAATAAAAATCAAGCAATACACAGAAAATTGTGGAATAACTGTTAACCGATTTCCGATCGTAGTGACATTTGACTGAACAATTCAGGCAACAGAATAAGTTTGTCCTTTATGTTTAGCCTGGTCCTAACCATTAAATATCCATGGTAACTTGTGTCCCTCCGCTTTTGTGCAACCGGATCATGGCTAAAGCAAGCCAGTATAACCAAAATATCCTAGGTTAATCCCTATGGTTATTCCCTTATCTTGGTTTTGTGCAATAGGCCTCTGGAAACCAAGTTAATATTTGTTATTGTACTTTTGCCACCACATGTCAAAGGAAAACTTACTAGCAATGTGCTCTTTTTCTTGCTCCATTTGCCTCTTCAGGAGCGTCAGCAGCGTCTCACTCCTCTCACTGACGGTGAAGGTGATTGTGTTGAGGTCGTAGCAGGAGGATTTCAGAGCCAGAGTATACAGCGCCAAGAGACCAACCACAGACTGGCTGTTGGAGACAGAGCTGAGGGAGACATTAGAGACAAAGGTTTATGTGAGAACATTAGGGGAAAAGATCAATTCAATGGAAATACACATTTAAAATGGCATGACATTTGTTGTGAGCAACAAAGCATAAGGGAATTTGTAATCCGTGCCATACTTTTGAATGTCATTGTGCAGATCATTTTTCAGTCTATCCAGGTGTGCACTCTCTTTGGCAAGGTTGTGGGAATTGGAAAGCCGTAATGCCAAGTGAACACTGGGATTTGGGAGTCCTTCCTGCCCTTCCAGAGAGCGAAGGAGATTCTTACTGAGTGACAGGAGAAGCTCACTGTTTGAACCATCAGTATCTGAATTTAAAAATTAAAAGGAGAAGTGTTTTTTCAGAAATTTTTATCATGGACATGAAAATATTTCAGTGACTCCCTCTGGCTGACATCAACTTGAAAGTTTGTATATCTACAATAATGTCTCTCCTTGATCATTACTAAAAATGTGCCAGCATTTTCTGTTATTTGACAATTGCACAACTTTTGTCAATGAGAAAACAATGCGACGGTCACTTTCATCCACAAAGTGAGAGGCACCTATTTGCGGACCCATGGGGGAGCGGAGCTCCACCGAAAACACGAAACCTTCTTCTTCGTTTTGTTTTACTGGCGGCGATCGGCGATCACCTAGCGGTGAATAATAACAAGACGAGGGTTGCGTTCCGAATCGCATACTCTTTCTTTTTTCTATTCTACATACTACATCCGACGATAAAAAGAATCTAGTTAGGATGCAGTAGGCATACTATTGGGCCAGGACGGTGGTAAAAAGTAGATGTTGAGGTAGAAGATGAATGAAGCAATGAAGCTTTAGGCCTACATCTTCCAAAATCCGTCTCTTTATTTCACAATTAGCCTATCACAAGTAGGTCAATCACATATTTATAAACTCTTATAAATAAAACACAAAAAGTGCCACCACATTAAAATAAACCACTCATTTTAAAAAGTGGGGAGTGAAAGACATTAACGTCTGACACATAAGGTGACAGTTTCCATTGTAGATCCTGATTGATTTATTACCAGATCCCTTGTCCTCTAGTGACACAGTTTTAATTATTATATAATTTCTATATTCATATTGGGCTATTTAACGAGGCTTGTCTGTGACTTTGTGATCACGCAAGTGAACAGTAACGATCGCGTGCAGCCGCAGAATTACATTTCAACCTGACAAATGGCCTATGTTCAGTGGCACAGACGTTAAAAAACTCCTGTTAATAAATAAATAAATAACGAGATACATACAATAGGTTTATTAATCTGAATGTAGAGCATGTTCACGATGTTTAAGGAGGCCGCATATGAACGGCACGAGGGCTACTGATCAGATAAATGATTGATCAAACGTAAAATCATCATTAAATGATAAAATATATGGAGTGATTTTGCTTTAAAGTGGAACTATTATACTTTTCGACTTTTATGACCTATAAATGTTATTATGATGATTTATAGTCATGTTTAACCATACTAGCGTATCAAATAATTACGTACATGCATTTAGACGTATTCCCTGCTGACCGTCTGGGGTGGTTATGCAGAGCGCTAAACACTAGGGCAGCCGGTCGAGAAATCACGTGTTCAAATCGGTTCAAATTTCCTGCCATCCTGTTGTCACGATTCCGGATTTTTCCATATATGGTAATGCTGCAACGTGCTGGCGCGCTCCAGCCATGCCCCCACCTTACTGCTCTCAAATCTGCCTGCGCGCTGCTGAAAATGTTCGGGAAGGAAGGTAACCAATCACAACGGAGTGGGGTTTGCAGGAGGGGGGAGAAGGGGCGGAGAAGCATAAAGCCAGTGTGGAGAGAGACTGCTGTGCGCGCTCAGATGAGAGGAAGAGTTTCCCGAAAATCTACATGGGTTTTTGTGATGTGATTCGTGTCAGGTTGCTCTATAGCAGCTTTTAACAAGAAATTAAGACCAGAAAAGTAGTATATTGGAGATCTTTAAACTTTACAGGGTCGCGTTGTGGCAGTGACACTCTTTCTTCAGTCAGAGCTGCAGCGTAAAGTGAAAACAAACTCAGAGTATCCAGCAGGTTAGACCCACGGCGTATGTTGCCGCAGTAAACCAGCTGCCTGAAATAGGCCCCTGGCCACTTGGCCGCCAGTAAAACAAAACGAAGAAGAAGGTAGCGTATTTCCAGTGGACCAGGTTTCGTGTTTCCGGTGGAGCTCCGTTCACCCATGGGTCTGCAAATTGCAAAGGCAGGGAAAGTCCAGACAGGTGATTACATTTATTTTCAAACAGTCATTTCCAGATTACAGATAGATTTACATAGGGCAATCAATATTATTAATGATTGGAGATAATTGGCTTTGTATAAAAAAATAAAAATAAAATAAAAAATGCTTACCACATGGTTTGCCAGAAGCAAAGGCCAGTAGGCTTGTGATTATGACCAAAAACAGCATTCTGGACAACCTGCTTGATCACAACAATAGTGGAGACGAAAAGTCACAACACAGATGTACTTTAAAATGGGGAGCTGAAAAACAGTTCTTAGTATAAAAGTGTTCGCATATTTTAGAAAATCAGACGTAGCCTAGTATACTAGGCCTATATATGTTAGGTAAAGTGGTTAACATTATAGGAACGCTTTTATATTATTGTCACAGCAGTTAAGAAATAGGCAAAGCTTTTAAAGCTTAGCAGTTAACAGAAGACTTACCTCCTCAGAGAGTAACTCCAGTGTGATTCCGAGCTGCGTCAGAGACAACAGCTTCTAGTATTACAGTCACATGATTCGTCAATTTTGATGACAAAGCGATAAAAAAAGAAAGAAAAAAGAAGCAAGACTGTCCTTTTAAACCATGGACCTATAAATACACCAACTGTGGGTTAGAGCCAAGAACAGGAAGTTGGAGGAAACTATCATGTCAATCGCATAACTCTGACTCTTTAGTCATAAACAGAGGTAATGGTCTATCTATTTACTTGTGTCGTCTTCCGGTCATTCGCGCGTGAATACCTTGTTTTTTTGGGTGAATACTAACATTTTAATTAAGTTACTACACATTTGCCGTAGTTAACTTTGCTATTATATCTCACTGTCCCTGTGTTTTAACCATAGACGGCATTGAAAGCATAGATAGTATAAAAAATTGAAAGACAACGTAATGAGCCTTTTGCCTGACGTGACTACATTTCCCACAATTCACCGACGCACGTTCTCGAACCTTGACGACTCAACTAGCGCGACTCACTTTTCCAAAATAGACAGCTAACGCTAACGTCAACTTAACCCAGCCTACCTTTCAACCGCTTAACATCACGGGGACAGTTCCTTTGGGTGCCGTTTCTTCTCGCAGGCCATATCATAATAGTGGGGTTTCTAAGACCCGACATTAGCCCGTATGTCATTTAGAATATTTCGAAGGAAAACAATGTTAGCTTACAGAGACTAGCTAGTAAAACATAAACAACAAAACACGAAGGGGCAGGGCTGCTGTACAGGTCGGTCTGCAACGCTATACAACTATATGTTTGTGGTTAACTTGTGGATAGTTGTTATTCAGTGCAGGGACGTCATTTTGTATCATGTTATAGCCAAATGTATCCGTAACGTGATACTAACGGTAACATGCAACAGTGGCATTAGCTATCTATCCAGACCCAGCTGTCCTCGTGCCGACATATTTACAACTTGTTGTGCGACATGTAGGTTCCACAGAAATGCCCTAATCAGTTTATCTGATTGGTATCAATGCTGATATTCCAGAACAGATCAGTTTGTATTGTTCTATCCGTGTGTCTCTTCAAATAATTGTATCGACTGGACCAGAATGCATCAATCTGCTCCCACAAGCGGCGAACTGGGGTTTCTGCCTGCCATGTATTCATTTTCAGGCCCCACGAGCCTTCCTGCATTTGACCTCGGACCTCCATGTACGACTGGCCACTTACATGCAGCATCACTCTCTAACAAGTACGTAGCTGATGATTCGGTAGTGTTGAATCACCCCCATGCCTTTGTTAGAAATACATCGGCAACGCTAGAAATGGCTTGACAATCTTAACCTGACATGTATCTGGTTTTGACGCACTTGCTTCAACAGCTGGGAGACACGGTGCCTCAGGAAGCACAGGAGGAGAGTATATGATGAGTGAGTGAGCAAAGCAGCCTTACTTTTGACAATGCTTGAAATATTTGAAACGTATTTTTTTTAGTAAAATAAATGTTTTTATGTTTTCTAAGGGGATGCAGTGCCAAAAGGAGAAGGTTAATGGTTGAGGCAGAGGTGGACCTTTCAGACAGCTCACACACTATTACTCGTCATGATTACAGCTGCCCTCCTCCATCTGCACAGCAAACCAGCCCTGCACATCCACAGCCCTGTCCCACGCAGCAGCAGTCCTTAACTTTGCCGCAGCCCTCCTCTGCTCTGTCCCGTCCTGGGACTGAGAGCTCTTGCATGGAGATAGAGGCAGCTCACAGGAGACTTCAGGAGATCGAAGACAGGTATGCAATATGCAGGGGTGTGTGGGGGGGCTGGCAGGCAAAATCAAACATGTGCCATTGATGAAGTTTAGGTTGGTAAAATTATTAAGTGCTGATTTTATTTATGTTAATACAAGTGTTAAATCACTCTTTATTCATACAGTGATCACTTACATAGTGTGCGCGTTTCATAAAGCTGATCTCTCAGTCATCCGCTCTGTATGTAATCGGCAAATAAACCTTTCGGGGATCCCGAAACTGATATCCAATCAGAAGAGAGAACGCTACAAACCGGCACCCGTCTCACTGCCGGTGCACGCGCAGAGCGACAGATGGGTGAATGTTTATGCACCTACAATGGCGGAGCAGGTAAAAATCCTTCCCAATGTCTGTTTAGATGGTTTTTATCATGTTTTATCACTCTTACTTATCTGAGATGATGCTAGATAACTCGCTGCTTGAACACCGCAGTGGGGACGAGGGAGGGGACTGCTAACTGCAGTCAGTGACAGGAAGTTAGCTAAACTGACCATTCCGCTTACTGAACCTTTAAGAAAGAGTTCAGGTATACATTTTCACTTATTGTTGGGAAAGGAGATACAACATGAAGGCATACTGTCTGTCATTTATCCTCTACAGAGCCACAGGGGTTTGAGTTCCTTCCATCATGTATTATGTGAGGAGGTGGGTGGGGTGGGGGTTTACTATTATCACATATCACAATATCCATTCTGATGTGACTTTAATCAGGCCTACACATCCTGCTTAAAAATAGATGTTTAGTGTAACATTGTTGAGAACATGTTAATTATTTATTTTTAAAATCTGTTTCAATTAACAGATTGAGTATTCTGATTTATTTTAATGAAATAGCTTAATTCAAGATTTGGGTATGTTTTGCCACTCGGTGGTGGTGACTAATGGATACTGTAACCTCTATTCTTTGAAGTGAACACTGTGATATTGATGTATCATAGAATAACGCTGGAGGATGATGAAGATGAAGATCTGGATGTAGAGCCAGCCCCAAGACGGCCCGTGCTTGTGATCTCTGACAGTTTGAAGGACGGTCTGCAGCGCGGCATCAGCGACATCTTACCCCACACTGTTGCCCAGTCTGTGTATGTTCTCCTTAATTTGTTATTGGAACATTTAATGTTGAAACAAATCTGTAGGTGACAGGGCTCATGTTCCACTAGTGAGTTTCCTCACTGAAACAGTTCTGGACATTTTCTCCCCTGGTCTTTAATGATCTCACCTTCATCTTCCTACTACTTTTAGGAGCCATTCCTGCATGGAGTTGGTGTTGTGGCGGCCGCTAGACGATCCTTTCTGTCGGAAGGGAAAGCGCTCATTACAGAAGCAGCGTAAACAACAGGCGGTATCCCGGCAACCTCCGACTCCGTGTTCATCTCCAACCCCTCACAGTCCATCCAGTCCACCTTCAGGGACACAATCTTCTCTGTACAGCTTTCCTCTGGCCCAAAGCTCCGGAGAGGAAGACATGGAAATGTAATAGTGCTCAATGACTTGAAAAGCCATGCCAAAGTAAAAGACAGGACATGTAGTCTACTAAAAGACCATGAAGGACTCAGAACCACTCTGGTTGGTCCTTTGGCAAAACATGCTGGCTTTACAGAATATTTAGCTGTTTTGGAAAGTTTGTGCGACTCGTATTTTGCTTTACAGTCACTCAGTTTAGGTTTCTGACTATAATCACCTGCAACTATATGTAAGATGATGTAATGATAAGTCTGACCAACTTATCCATTTTACTAGTTTAAATCTTCAAGGTATGTGTCATGATCCCAAGACGGTAAAATGTTCTGTAGATGACCTGACATAACCAATTTATATAATTTACGGAATTAACCTTTGCCCTTCGAACTAAAGATAAATTGTTCACAGTTTTGCCAAAGCCTGGCCAACAGCACACATCGGTTTGCAGCACCTGAATTTTGCACAGTTTTTTTGTTTTGCTTTGAGCTTTGTTAACAGGACCATCAAAGTCTTTGTGAGTTTTCATTTGCTCACAGCATGGCACAAGCATGCTGCTTGCAGTTGTACTTGTGGTAGAAAGTTTATCTTCCTAAAGTGCTTACTGGGAAGTACGCCATCTGTGAGTCTTGATGAATTTGTATAAAAGTGTCACGGAAATGCATCATTTTATGATTTTATTGTATTTTCATTACATATTACAGATAGCCATAGATTGTTTTGACTTTCAATTTGTTTTAAAATAAATTCTCACATTGCCCATGCAGACATTCTGCATGGCAAGGTTGGTTTTCATTTGCTGCTTTTACCAAACTTTTTAAACGACAAGCATGGGGTGAAAAACATTTGAGATAAAAATCAAGATTTTACTACTATTGAACTATTAACAAAACAAATAATTAAAACTGGAATGCATAATTTATTGAATGCAGATGTGAACAGTTTAAGGTCAATTAAATGTGTGATTGTCTTTATAGGTTACTGCTGACCTTAATCTTTTCTTGAGAAGGGACATAATTATTAAATAAACAGGCACCACTCCTACAGTTTCCTTTTGGATTCCACAGAAACAACACAACTTAACCAGCCTGCTTAACACCTAAGGAAACATGGCTGCAAATAAAAAAAATAAACTGCTTGTGGGAAAGTGTGGATATGATTATAGGGGGACCTTCTTTTAAAAATTTGGTAATGGGCTCAGTTAAGTTTTTACAATAATCCTGCATTCCATACAACTTGGAGGTGGAAGATTTCCAAGTTGTAATTTCCAACTTCAAAGCGTTCCAGACAACTGATAAGTCGTATTTTTTTCGACCTACTACTTGGAATATACGACTGGAACGCCGTTTAAAGTCGGAGTTCCTACTCGTAAACTTGGAGCATATCCTTCTACATTACTGGAAAGTCTGAGGTTGGAGCCGTGAAATTTTACACATCTGAGTTGTATGGAATGCATCATAAGATTACAACCAAGATTTACCAAGTTGATGAAGATGTTTAAAGGCACATTCAATTCAAATGTTTAAACTTGCCATCACGTGGTAGCATATATGATCATATAAGGGTTATGCACAGAGTTTTATAGGGTTCTTTGACATAACTCACATGATCTTCAATGAGTTGTCAGTTTATCACGCCGTAAAATCTGACTGCATTCGTCACAGATGAAAGTGAACTTGATGACCAAATCTTCAGTTGTGTCATTTGTCATCGTGACCTGCTTGTTAATCTGCTATCTTAAGCACATGTAACAGTCAATGATTCATTTCTCTGGCCACAAATAAGCTTGAAATGCTTGAGGCTCAGATTTATTGAACATTATATCACCACTGTGTCTGACACACCCATAGGAAAAGATCTTATGTCCTTAACTTGAGACTGTCCTGACTGATGAGTGGCTCTGAACTTCAGCAATGTCTTGACCTTGAGTGATCTATAAAAGAAAACACCAGCGTTAGCTATTATTGAATAAGATGAGCATAGAAGTAATATTTAAATGTTAAAGAAAAATCCAGAAGTAGAAAGTCTGTCATTGAGGCCCAGCTGTGTGTGAGTGCATTACATGTAAGCATCCTATGTGAAAATATTGCAAACAAATTGTGAGTGATCTATGCTAATCTCAAACGTATTTGGAAAGCACATTTTTCAACGAGAGGTTTTGTTTTGTGGCTTTTTTTCAGCACACGCTTCTTAGATGAACAAACATAATATAAAACCTTGATATTTATATGATATCATATAATTATAATGTTTGTAGTATACCTTTTGTCAATAATCAACAGTAACGTGCTTTTAAAACAATATTCTCACTGTTGTAAGAAAGGATCCTGACAAATCCAAAGGGATTGTATTAGAAGGCGATGGGCTACAGGTGGAGGCCTGGTTTTCTAGACGGAGCTGCTTGACTCTGCTCTGAAGGTAACGAAGAAGCTTAAATGAAGCCACGTCTGAGGGGCTGTGGGAGGCAGCAACATGGAGGGAGGGAGAGCAAACTGAATTCTGAGCCTCCTGATGGGGCCAAGACAAAGAAAGATAGAAGTTTGTGTCAATAAACAAATATATATTAAATATCTTCAGGTTCTGTATCTGTTCAAACAGTGTGCCCAAACAGGAACAGTAAAACGTACCTTGGCACAAGGAGTCGTTTCTCCTACCGACCTCTCAGGCTTTCGCTGCATCTCCTCTCGAGCCTTTGATTTTTTTCTAGTTAAAAACAAACAAACCTGCATTTAAAATGTTGTTAGTTATCAATAATTAACATAACACTGCATTAAGGAGTTATTGGTTTATGAATATAGTTATTAATGTTACAACTATGGTATGAAGTACATTAGCAGTGAGACGAGGTGAGATCATGCTCTTGACAGGACAGACAGCTGGTTAGTATGTTATCGAGTTTTCCACTGACACAAACCAGTTACCTGACCCTTATCAACATTGCCTTGCACCTGTGGGATATCAAAGACATGAGAAAGATTTAAGTATAGAAAAGAGAGATAGTTTTTGATTTTCTATTTGATGGATCACACAGTGTTGTTGGATTCTGGGCCATTTTTGCGAAAAGGAGCTATTTTTTTCACATTTCCAAATAGAATGGGAAATTGCGGCTTATTAAGTGGAATGAAATTACGGAAAAAAAATTAAAAAGACTGTGTTTTGACTACATTTGTTAAGGTTACCTTTCCAGTTCAGCTGTCAACTCCTCTTCAAACTTGCATGCCAGACGGGCTGCAGTCTGCTCTTTCCACTGACTCATGCTCCTCTGAACCTGCCTGAGCTCCAGGTCTTTGGCCTTCAGCTGCTTGCGAAGAGAAGCCGCCGCTCCTTCTCCCTCAACTCCTCCGTCACGCTTTAGAGTGCAGTTTAGACTGCTTAACTCCTCAATGTGCTCCTGCAGAAGTGGAATAAAACTTTGTATGTGTTCTGTGTCTATGTGCAATGACATGAGCTATACAGCATATAACTACTTACCTGAATGAGACGCTCCTTCAGGGAATCCAAGGCTTGGTCTCTGTCCATCCTCATCTGTTGCCTCTGGAAGCTCAATTCCAACTCCTGAAAAGATATGAATATGATTATGGTATGCATTTAATGTGCTGGAAACATTTTACATTTTGCAGTAAATAAAGTCTAATGCATACCCTGTCTTTTTTCAGCTGCTCAGTGATTTGTTTGTGTGAATATATCTCCTGGTGTAGATGGCTAATCAAGTGCTTCAACAGCTCTCTTAGTGTTGTCATGGTTGTTAGAGCCTCAGCTACTGTGAGACTGCACCATACAAAAGCAAGCTTATCAAAACATTCCATGTTGTTGACAAAGTGTTGACACATATGTAAGCCAGAGCAGGGAATTATACCTGGGTGGTATTTGCACAGAGCTTTGTTTGTCTCCGGTCTGCTGCACTAGGAGGTGTAGATGCTGGCACTCTGCCCCCAGCTCCTGGGCACAGTGCAGGAGCTGCTGTTCCAGCTCTGCTGTAATTCTGTTATGGCTGCTCTCCCTTTCTTCTAGCATCATCCGGAGCCTGTCAGCCTCTCTCTCTGCCAGCTGACCAGCCCACTCCAGCCGCAGCACTGCCCTCTGACTGTCCTATGACCAAAGACAGCAACGTGTCAGATTTTCTACAACACCACGTCTCTTTAAAGTGCCAGCATTGCTTTGTGCTTTGTTGTGTTTATTGCACCTGTGCCATCTGCTTCTGCAACTTGTGCAGCTCGACCTGGTGCTCCTCTTTCAGAGATTTGCAAATAACAGCCAACAAAGACTCCTGCTCTGTCTGATGCGTGCAGTGCTCACTCTCCATCTGCTGCACTTTCTTACAGAAAATCATACGAATACGGAATTAAAATGAACTCTTAATTACCAAAGATGACCATTTCACATGTCATGGTGTGAGTCACCTTACTGTTTTAAGTTCCGCCACTTTATGTTGAAGAGCCAGGGCTTTGCTCTTCTCCCATTGCATCTCCAACCTCATGATTTCAAGACTCTTTCTGTTCTGCTTCTTCAGTATCCCACAGTGCACCTGAACAGCTTCCACTTTTTCTGCCTCGCTCTTCCCCCTCTCCTCCTCCACGGCTTCATGCACCTGAATTGGAGTATACTGTGATAAGCAGGCAGTCGTGTTGTAATATATGGCATAGTTATGAGATTATAGGATTACTTTTTCCAAGGCTTTTACGTGTAGCTCCTCTTCACAAATCTTTGCTGCCTCCCTCTGCTGATCCAGAGAATCCCTCAGCTTCTTTGCCTCTTCTTCTTTTAGCTGCCAGAACAGAAGGGCATCACAAACTAAAAACCATGAAAGTCTAGTTTAGAGTAGTTAACTAGTAACAAGTTAGGCTACAAGTGTATGACCCTGCAAGGTACTTTAGATAAAAAAGCTGGATATGTTCAAGGAAACACACTGACCTCAATGGAATTTTTCATGGACTCAATGTGTTGTGTTAAAGACGCAGCTTGTTCTTTCAGAGCATTAGCCTTCTCCTCTTCAGTCTGCTTATTAACCTGATGACACCAAAGTCAGAAGAATGCTTAATTATTATTATTAAGACTGTCTTTTGAAGAATCCTATTTTGGTTTAGCAGACATGTTTGTCACCTTTTGGATTTGTTGCTCAAGAGCCAAAACCAGATCTTTCTTTTGCTGCTTCAAAGCTGCCTCCTGAATGAAAAAAGAGGAACTCTTAATTCTTGTTAGCTGATGATAGGCTTCATTAGAAAAACAATGACCTCTAATCTACCACAGCGCATACCATCATTCTATGGCTCTGGCCCTGGGCTTCTTTCAGATCATTGTAGTGCTGGGTTTTCAGGTGTTGTAGCTCCCCCTTCAGCCCATCTCTTTCTGCTTGTGAGGTCCTGCACTGCTGCTTCCAATCCAGCAGCTGCAGCTCCTTCTGGGCCAACATCTTCTCCAGGGTACCCACTCTGACCGTGCATTCTCCCAGTTCCCTCTGTATCAGAAAGAGATACACCAACAGAATGGATACATAGAAAACAGCTTTTTCTTTGTATTAGAAATTAGAGTATGATGTTATTAGGTTCCACCTCCATCTGATCTTTTTCCTGCCTCTGTTTCTCCTCCAGACAAGCACACCTGGTCCTCAGTAAGCTCTGTGCCTCCCTGACCGTCTGGAGCTCCTCACAAGTCTCCTCCAACTTCTGCTCCAAGAACACATGGAACACACAGAATGTAAATCTGTCTTTCACAAAAAAACAAATACCATCTCTCTGTATTTGCACTCAAAATGCTTAACAAAAACTGGAAAGAAATCCAACAGCTAATCAATGTTTCCATGCTGTCACATGTTTGATACATTATTAACAGTTAAATTGTTCATATTTTTTTAATAAACTTTTGGAGAAAAACACTACATAGGTACTTTCTTCAAGTATTTGAACACATCGCAGCATTTACCTTCATCTTTTATAGTTAAAGAATTATGATTGAAACCCATTACAACCCTATCATTTAAACACTGAAAATGTTTCATAGTTTCGTCATACAAAAAAACACAATAACATCCAACCAGAAACAAAATGTGTAGTTTTGGCCAGTGCTTGCTTCTATTTTGGATGTTTTATCATTTTGTATTTATCTATTCATATTAATGTTATTTTTATAGTGTCAACACTGCTGGTATTACTTTAAACTACTTCAATCTTATTTTGGTGAATAATTGTCATGATATAACTTGGGCTGAACACAGTACTTCTTGCATGGACTCTAGCTCCTCTCTTGCACGTCGCTGCTCAGCAAACAGTTCTGTTTTGGCACTATCCAGCTGTCTGTCAATTTCCTCCCTCTCCAGCACCGACGTGATGAAACCGGGCTGTTTGTGGAACAGTGGAGAATTGAAAAAAAGTACAGTATTAAAAAAATTAAGCTGCAATATAAAAAGTTGTGAATGAATGTGCAGAGGTTTTTCTCCTGGGGACTTTTACCTTTAGAATACAGGACCCTCTTTGCCTCTGCCGATCGTGCACCTGGGAACTACAACACATTCATTGTTGCATTACTATTTTACAGAACTATCCTTTATACAGCACAGGATGACGTTGATTCAGTGTCATGTTACTATGTTTAGTGTAATACAATTATAGGAGTTTGCGTTTATACCTAATAGAGTCCTTCTCTGCCCTACTGTCTCTCAGAAGGAACTCCATATTCTTCTTCTCTTCCTCCATCTTTGCTGTCTCAACATTTAGTCGCTCTAATTCCTGCAAGGCATGCTGGGACATAAACTGTTAGTATTAGTGTTAGTATCCAGGGCTCAAGACTAACTTTTTTTACTAGGAGCACTGTCGCCCCTAACTCAGAATTTTTAGGGGCGCAGGCAGAAAATTTAGGGGCAAACATTAAATAGACCTGCAACACATCTATTAAAATGTTTCCCAATTTCAACTATATTAGGCCTATTGATATTGTATTGCTAGCATGTTTTGTACCACACTGACAACAGATGATACATTTAATTGTGTTTTTGATTTTGCATCGCCATGTGAAATTCTTCAGACATTCCTTTAGGAAAAGGATTTTTTTTCCCCATTTTCACCACAACCACTTCTACATCCAAGCCCTCTGATTGGCACACGGTGCTGTCTGCTGGCTGCTGCAGGAGTCCGGGGGCTTCTATCAGTGTAAATAGCCTCATTTGGGATGTCGCCGTCTTGCCAAGACCTGCGCAATTATGACACTCGTCTCAGCAAGACGAGCGTCATAGTTGCGCAGGTCTGAGCAAGACGGGTCCAAGTCGAACGAGGCAGTTCGCAACATGTTAAAGACGTGATGACAGCGGGACACTGAGATGAGAATAGGTCACGTGATCGCTGTTGATTGTTCCACTGATCTCTCTCTCTCTCTCTCTCTCTCTCTCTCTCTCTGCACTAATAATAATAATGATACAAATGCCGGAATTTTCCGGTCGCGCGCGTGCCCCTAGTTTTAAAAACTACTCGCACTGTCTCCAAAAATGGTCGCAAAAAGCGAGCATTTGGTCGCAGTCTAGAGCCCTGGTATCTGATAAACCACTATATACGTATACAGTATATAAAATGTGACACTTACCTTTCTTCTCTTTTGAAGTTCAGAGAGGGAGAGCTCCACATCTTTAACCTGAGTCTTCTTCAGCTGCAGTGTCTCCTCCTCTTTCTGACATTTCTAAAGCAGACACATAAGCCAGTTAAGTGCTCTATCATACACATTTACACAGGAGGATTTATACAGTGGACATAACACAGAATGATGAATATGATACCAAATACGCTGGGAGACTAGTTCTCACATGTTGGAGTGCATATAGCAGCTTTTTCATCTTAGCCCACTCAGACTGCATCTTTGATGCCCTATCAGTCCCGCAACTCATGCTCCAGTCAATCATTTCTTCATCTGTGTCCTTGTCATCGTTGCCAAAGGAACACACAAGTCTGCGACACACAAACAATGCACAGTGTAAAAGTCTGAAATATATATTATATATATATATTAAAAATAAGTATCATATATGAAAGGACCAATATGTTTGGTACGTTATTAAATTTTCTTCCTGTTGATTTACCTGTAAGTTTCTCTTTTATTACGCTGTGCCTTACAGACAGAAGGACTTCTGTTTTGACATCTGTTTCCATTGGAGGATTTCTGGCCTGAAACAAAAGAAGTAGATAAAGAAGAAATAAAAATTCTGAAGCATCTAAAGAATGAACAGCACCAGTGGTGTCACTAGGCTGTTTCAATCGGGGCTAAAGCCCCGGATCTAATTTGATTAGCCCCAAATCTTTTTTGTAAAATAAATAAAAATAAATTATAATATTTTTTTTTTTTTTTTGCTGCATGCAGAGCCTGTGCCGTATCCACACGTCGCACATGCTCCCATTGGTTAGGACACTCGCATAGCTAACTGCTAGGAATTTCTGTTGAAAGTTCCACTGCTCAAGATTTTAAGCCATGAAATGATGAACTTGCATTAAAGAAAATATGTCAGTTTTATGTGGGCTGTAAATAGGCCAATCTATGAGGCTAACTAGCATGCCAATATTGATGATTGATTATGTCAAGTGCATGGTCAAGTGTCTAAGGATGAAAGCTAACATGATTTGTTTCCAACTTTTGCCTTAAGTTACAATTTAGCTAACTAGCTAACGTTAGCTAGCTGCCCAACCTTTTCATTTCCAATGGTGGCTGTCATTTCATTACCAATGTAAAGTGTCATAAATAGTTAACACTGGTGCTGAGTCATGATTCCTAAAAAAATGTGATATGTTTTGAATGTGCAGAAAGTTTTGAAAAATCCAGGACGCCTGAGAGCCTTACTGCATTATTCTATTATAGATGATTCTTTAGGAACCTGAATGTTGTCTTTTCCTTCACAGCAAAAAAAAATTTCCATTATAAATTGATGCAGAAAAGGCACAGATAGACGAATAAAAATCCACCAGAATGCAGGAAATTAAGTGTTTGAAGCTCAAAAATCTCTGGGGGAGCACCCCCACCTATAATTTGTCCCCCTACATGTTGAAATGAAACCTAGCCTTTGACCCTGTACACCGGTTGTATACAATATATTCATAGGTATGTTGTTTTTACTTTTTGGATTGAAAAGAAGGCACGTCAGTAAACTCCATGTCGGCCCTTAGTGTGATTATCATATTGTAGAGTGGCCCTTTGTGAACATTTGTTTGACACCCCTGATATGGGTAATGTAAGGTCTGTCTCACTTGTATTAATTTTACTATGAAATAACTTGAATGGAACCTTAAATGTTTGGGGATAAGCAGCAGTCAGGTAGCTATTTAAAGCTATAAGTACCTGCCTATTTTGTTTATTTAGGTAAAGCATTATGAAAAAAAAAGTGAATGCGCAATAAAGTATACAAAAAATTTGCTGTGAGCGCTCCGCGCGCTCACTACCCTATTCCCTCTTGGGCTAAGCCCCGGATGTTTTGGAAACCTAGAAACGCCCCTGAACAGCACAGTGTGAACCCATATACAAATACACAGTCAGATCTGGCTTTACCTGATGTAGATTGAGCTTGACTTTCTTCCTGTGTTGGTGTCTCAAAGTCACTATTACAGTAGTCATCCATCCCTGTTACATACTGAATGACAGAGTGCCATCCTTTGAGGTGGGGGGGCACAGAAAATGATATCAACTTTTATTTCAGACATCATTTTTGTACACCTGTTACAATTATTATCTACAGATAAATAGTTTGTTGCAAGCATTTTCTATGTTCATCATTCAATATATCCATTGGCGCTGTCAACTGTTTTGTAAGAGCTTTTAAAATGAGATCAACTTCCCTCAACATTTCCTGCAGGATCTCACCTGGCTGCCTGTATATATGCTGCCTGACTTGCTCTGTGCAGGCTGAATCAAGGTCACTGTCGATGGACACAGTGTCAAAACTCCACACAGGTACTCCTATCAAATAAACATATAAGATCAGCCTACAATCACTGGTTGTATTGAATGAATGTCCAAGGGGATAAGCTAGGTAGACTTATGCAGTGGAATTTGTGTGTGGTACCTGCCAAGCACCTGGCCTTAGGAGAGTGGCCGTTGTTCTCCCACGAGGCATCATGCTCTGGTGCAACTTCTGTTCTTTTACAGACTGAAAGCAGAGACAAAACAAAGGAGTACAGGACCCATGGAAGAAAAGGGAATACACGTCTAGACAGGATAGTGTACAAACAAACAATATACTCATTATTGTTGTACAATTCTACTATTATACTACTCTTTGTTTCCAAGGAGAGTCCTCACTGCTGTTATCTTCACCAAGCCTCAGTGGAATGTTGCATTTCTCTCCAGCTCCCTCTTCCTCACTAACATGTGATGTGTTTACTCCATAGCTATCAGAAAAAAATTCCTCCACTTCCTGTCTTTGACGTGCCTTGTTCGGCTGAAAGTAGTGAGCAGTCTGTGTTTCTTTACTTTTTCTCCCAATCGTTTCTGTTCCTCCACGAGTGTCAATATTAAGACAGTTTTGCCACTTTTGTTCACAGTCAGATATCTCTATCCTCTCGGCCTCTTCTTCTTCTTCTGGCAATGCCAATTCCACCATCTCATCTCTGAAGCATCTGACAAAGTCCTCAGTGCAGACACTCTCTGAAGGAGGGTGAGTTTCTCCTGCCATACTTCCATCGTTACAGGTGTCTCCAAGCAACCTCTCGAGCCTCCACAAGAACTGCTCGCTCTGAGACTCTATTTCTTCTAGGTTTCTTGTCCTTCTGTCTAACTGTTGTTCAATTTCCCTGTGAGTTAATGGGCCTTCCCTGCAGCCTGTGCCCCTGTCTGGGAAAATAGAAGAGGAGAGATGGGGCAACACTTTCATACAAACAAATGTCGCTAAATTATGACACCTGGCTTACTCTAATATTATGGGGATTACTGGAGTGTGTACAAATTGTCATCATTTATCTTTTGGTTTTCATCTCTACACAAATCACGTTGACAAAAACATCTGATGAGCAGTATTTGCGGTTTATTTTACTGTGAGTTATTATCCTAACAACATTATTAAATAAAAAAAAATGTTCCTGTAATGAAGATGATATTACTGATTTCGAAATTACCTGATGTTTTCTCACTCGTCTGAGTACATATCAAATCAAGACAAGACATGGTGGTTTCATTTGGTTGAGTTGTACTTCCAAGGCCTGTGTCTTTGCTCATAGATTGACTCCACCTAAGAGAAGCTACACAAATACAGATTATCACCTGAAAACAAAACTCTCCAAAATTTGGTAGAGGAAATACTACATTTGTTTTGAAATCCATTACCTGCATCGCTGCAATCCCACTCTCTGGAAATTGCCTGGTGTTTATGGGGCTGGACCTGCAGCATATAATTGTCACACCCATTGCTTCAGAAATATATTTACAATTACACAGATATACAGACAGACAAAAAAAAAGGAGTTAAAAAACACAGACCTGTAGCTGACCAAGCTGAGCATCGATAGCATCTAGAAGAAGGTCACAGTGGTCAAGTTTTTGCAGCGGACAATCCAGTCCAGAAACACTGCTGTCGACATTGAGATCTGTGAGCACCGACATAAAGGCCAATAAGGGTAGGGTCAAGCTCATAAGACAGTGAGATGTACATGATATAGATGCAATGCTAAATAAACCTCAGACCAGTGTAAAGAAGCTCATCCGTGAGCTCTGCAGCTCGCTCTGTTCCACCAGGACCTCTGTCAGACATTGCTGAAGACAAATGTGCAGACATTCAAGTGCACGATAAAGACAGTACACCACCCCCGTGCTGACTGGGCCGTCTGAGAAAGAAGAGTGGGGGGTTTATGTTGCTCAGTTGTCCAGGAAACCAAGACAATTTAGCTTGTTAGCAAGCAAACAAACCTGACTTCTTTTCACTTAGGCTATGCAATTATGTGTCCTCCTGTCTCTTCCACTCCCCCGAAGAACAGCAGCTATAGGCCTACACAGCAGTCCACTTTAACACTGTGATGCAGGAGTTCCCCTCTCAAATGTGTAGCTATAGGGAAAAGCTAGTCTCGCACAGCCAGTCCAAACTACAGCTCTAGGGAAAAGCAAATGGCAAAACTATTCGAAACTATTTTTTTTGTTAAGATTAATGTTGACATTGGTGTACTTTAGCTGTTAAAACTGATCCGGTAGCAAAGTAATTGAACAGCACAACATGATATCTGAACAAAAACACAGTTCACAATACATCACAGAAGTCTCTCTGAAACCTACCAGTGAATAGCCTACGTTGAGCCTACAGCACGTGTAGCGATTCTATTAAGGAAAAAAAATTGGTTTAAATTATCTTGCTGACTCAAACATCCATAACCTTTACTTACTTTTAAAGGCTTTGAATCGATGTCGAACTTGACTAGTCTCAGCGCTGAAGTGCACAGTTGTTGCACTCAGCCCTGATTGACAGGACAGTCAGAAGGTTGCCGTGGAAACGGTAAAACAGCTCGCGACCCGCACAGCCCTATTTATCAATGCCCACAGCACCATGAGCACCAGCCAGGAGGAAGCACAACGCGTTAATATGAGCGTCAAGGACCAAAATGAACTCGTTAATGGATAAGTAAAAGTTAACCAATTGAATATCAATTGGACAATTAATTCCAGATTCATTAAAAAAGTATTATTAATGAATAATAAATAATAAAAAATAATGATAGGCTAAATGAATATATAGGCTAGTATAAAACAAAAAGGGCATTTAAAAATGACTTCCGATAGTAGATAACAATAAGGTCGTCAAAAGAAGACAGATTTGATTTCATTGTCGTAAAATCTTAACTCTGTGTAAGAAACACAGAGTGGAAAATTAAAAATGTACTTTGGTACCTCAAAAATTAGTTTTTGCTGAAAAAATATCAAAAGAATGAGATAAACAGTAATGTTGTTTCTGACTGAAGTAATTTGAGATGCTACAATTGCCCCTGTTACATGTGCCCCCGGTCTCCCCTACAGTGTGTTTACTGTATGGCCTAGCCCCATAGCCTACATCAAAAATGCAATATTTAGGCTATAGCATGAAATCACATTCTCCAAATGCTACCGTTTCCCCCCTCAGAAAATATGTCCAGACACCAGGCAAATATAATGTTTATTCTTGAAGGCCTACAACAACCTGATCACATTACTTCTCATCCGTCATCCTTTCTGTAATGTTTTCTTGGTTGTTTGGAAAGATGGTCAGATGCTGTTGGACCAGATAATGTGGCCAACGCAGGTTAGGGATGAAGACTGTGTTGTCCCTTTGGAGGACACATATAGGACCACAGCATTCCTCCACATACTATTTACTAAAACGTAAATTAATAATAACTTTTACTCAGGTTATTTTGGTCTAAAACTATGTAATGAGTATACAAAGGAATACATGTAGTTCAAAATCAAAAGGATGTGCTTCTGTACTTTCCTGTTTAACTTGTATGACGTACATTCCTTTTATAGATGCTAATTGTGTGTATTTGTAATAAGGTTGTTCATTTGTAGTACAACAGTTGAGTTGTTGGGAAATACAAAAAGTCATCGTAAACAAGTTTTCTCCCTTCAGTGTGGCAGTAACCGATCCTATGTATGTGATCAGCTCAGGTGGTAGACAGGTGAGGTGTTATGGGAGACCGTCTGATGCAAGGTTGAGTGAAAACATGTGAACCCTGTTGTCTATTGTGAATGTGTGTTATTTAAAGTAGCATAATCAGGAGGGGGAGACTTCCTCTCCCCGGTCTTATCTGTGAACACTGATGATGGCTCTTGTAATAAAGATCAATAGAAATCAGAATATTGTGCCATTTAGTTATATTAAATCACTCTGTATCTATTTCAAATAAATATTTTGGAGGGCAACAGCAGAATTTCCTCCCATGATTCTTTACCGATTGCCATCTAAAGTAAAAAGTGCAAAAAAGTTTTTAATGATGCTAGTCTATACATGTTCAAGTTTTACAAACATTTTGATACGATTTGTTCTCGCTTTTGGCAAACCAAGAGTTCTCTATCTCCCTCTGCGTCCTGCCATGTATTGATACAACGCCCTCTCCTGTCAAAGAGGGCAGTTGGATTCCCACCCGTGGTCGTTCTCTCCCCTTTTTGCCCCATTTCATCTCTCGGCACTATCAATAATGCATTTAAAATGCCAAAAAATAAAAATAATAATCTGGTAACTAACTAATTATGTGTAACTAATTATGTGTAATGTATATTTTCATCTCTTTAAAAAATAAAATATACATTTTGAAGAAACCCAGAAATTGAACTGTATATTTACAATTTACTATCACAGTGTATTTCTCTTTTTATCTGGCAAAAATGAACCATCCAAAGCTTCTGTAGGCCTACACCTCCCTCAGTTTACAAACAAATCCCAAGTGGAAGAAATCTATTGATTCTCAGCTCCACCATCGGGCCTTTTCACTTCCGTTTTGTTGAGCTTTCACAGACTCCGTGTGAGTTGCAAGTTCCTCACTACACACACACACACACACACACACACACACACACACACACACACACACAATCTGTTAAAATATATCTTTGCATATTTATAATGCATCTTTGGGGCAGCTTGGGTGGTTGTCCACTGGATGCAGGGTTGGTGGTTTCCATGCCAATAAAGCCCCCTACTCATTTGGGCAGCAGGACCTGCCCTTTCTCCTTCTCCTAGGAATATTTTGAGCTTTTTCTTTAATTGCATTCACTGCCATATTTTAATTTCCTGATGCTGTTACGGTTTTACCAGTGTAGGTATAACTCATGCAGCGTTCAATGATTTGTTTTTTTATGGTAAACGCATATGTGTTTCCCTGACATTCGGGGCATTTTTGAAAAATCTTCACATTAGTATTCTTCATATTTACTGCCCAGTTCTGGCAGTGCTTTTTTAATATGCCAGCAGTGCAAATGAAGACACTGCTCACAAAGTTTGTTTGTTTGTTTGACCCTGTCTTCCATGTTTCTCCCAAACCCCTGAATGTTTTATAGGTGGAGAGCTACTTGCCCAGGTCTTCACCTGCTCAAACTTCCAGGACATTAGACATTAGAAAGTGTGCTGTAACTTTGAAATACATCACTGTCAGAGTTTGGAATGGTCTAATGAGACTGTACATACATCAATGAAACACCCAGCACACCGTAGCAAGTTACACTTATCATCTTTCTTTGCATGCCAAATGTTTTTAGAGTTTGTATGTGGGATATGCCTAGTTCTGCCAGTGTGTTAGACTATTGAAGTAGCCTTCATACTTAAGATGTAGCGATGCATATTTGTTTATACTCCATGTCCATATCATGGTCCCTTTGGTTTATCCCATTGTTGGTTCAGTGAAATTGTTTTAAAGCAAGATAGACTTTTCCAAAGACAAAAGACAAACTGAGCTGTTGCGGTTCTTTTTTCATTACATTGTTCTGAAACAGGACACATGTTGTCTTAAGCCAATTCAAAATGGTTTAAGCTGTATCATAACTATTGTTTCTAGACTTTACTCATTTGTCACTAAAATTCCCATTTAAATGATTGTTCTACCAGTCAATGAAAACAGGTGAAACACAAATCTTACACAAAAAATATGTTCATCAAATTAGTTTATTGTTAATAGGTCAACGGTCTAAAGGCCATCGACAAGTCTCTGCTACCCGGGAAACTAAAGAAGTGGTTCCAACAATTTGGACTCCTCCCCAGAGTCATGTGGCCACTCAGTATATGAAGTCCCAATCACAGCAGTTGGAGCAAACCATCACTTCATATAAGAAGCGGCTTGGGGTCCCACAATGTTTGATCAACATCGGCATCTATGGCAAAGGTGTCCACTAGTGTGACAGAAGAATACAAGTGCTCAAAAGTCAGTCTCCAGATGACACTGAGGGACTCCAAAGACCAGACCATCAGTAAGGCATTACCGCAATTATCATCAGGGCAGAAGTGGACACCGGCCAAGGCAGTACAGCAAGCGTCATCAGCGTTGAGGCATAAATACATTGTGGGGCATGTTCAGCAGGGAAGAGGAGGCTAAGGATTGGGGGCAAGCGAACCAATTTGGCACAAGCAACAACATCAGAAAGCGGGAAACTGGTGGTCGAGGAAGTGCGCAGGCAGGAGGAGGCTGCCAGAAGGGCAAAAGCTGTCTCTCTTGCGAAACAGGGAATTTGGATGAGGTGGGAAGGCGTGGAGAGAAGAAAAATCAAGTGGAGCGAACTATGGGAAATGGAGGCAAGAAGTATTAGCTTCATCATCAGAGCTACATACAATGTGCTCCATCACCAAATAATCTTCAACAGTGGTATGGCAAAAATCTAAATTGTGCCCTGTGTCCAACTCCAGCCACCCTCAAACACATCATAGAAGGATGTAAGACCAGTCTCGAGCGAGGCCGCTACACCTGGCGGACCTCAAGTGCCTGGCAGCAGCTCGAGAACAGGCTAAGTGCAGCCGACTCCTTGCCCCCAAGTGTAACCAATCCCCTGAAGAGGACAACAACAACATTAATTTGAGAAGGAAAGGAACAGAAAGGCCCTAACATCCTCCTGCAAGAAACAGGGCACCTTTGCATGGCCCGTGACTGGACAATTCTAGTGGATATCGGCCAGCAGCTCATCTTCCCACCTGAAATAACCACCAAACTTTGGCCAGACCTGGTACTCTGGTCTCCATCACTGAAGGCGGAATACATCATAGAGCTCACAGTCCCATGGGAGGACAGTGTTGAGGAAGCCTATGAACGCAAGAAGCTGTGCTATGCAGAACTGGCTGTGGAAGCAAAACAGCGCAGATAGAATACCAAAGTGTACCCGGTCAAGGGAGGAAGCGAAGGGTTTGTGACATCTTCTACCACCAGGCTGCTCAATGAGCTGGGAATTCACGGGCAGGCTATGTGGCAGACCATCAGAGGAGTCTCAGAAGCAGTCAATGGATTTGGCTGAGGCAACATGACCCTTGCTGGGCTCAGAAAAAAAGTGTAAGCTATTCAAGAATCCCTACTCTCAACAACGTGGAGAAGCTCAAGACCAGGTGGGTACGGGACACACGCTCACTAGCTGGCCGCGTCTGGGGAGGGTGTATAGTGTAAATGGCCGAAACACCCAGTGAACGAGAGTAACACTACTAATGATGTGTCCCCCCTTATCTGGTCTTGAGAACACCCACATAAATACTCACTAAAAGTGCTGACCATCCATTGGCACAATGGATAAATAACATCACGTCCATTACAGTGGTGCATGCTTATTCAAAGTCTTCCCATTTAGATTTGAAGGAAAGAAATTATGTTTAGCCAAAAGGCTTAAAAGAACTCTTTGAGGATACCAGAAGATACCGTGTCAAACATGGAACAGCTGAAAATGCTGGATCTGTGTATTAGGACAAACAGGACAGTGTTCACCACAGGAAAGTGTGTGTGATGCTGAGGACACGTCTGGAGACACTCGTCCTCTCTGGAAATAGATGAATTACATACAATAACATTAATCCTTTCTTCTCCCGTCTCGTCCTCTTCTCTAAAAGACAGATAACAGATGAGGAGTAGTAACATTCATTAACTCCATTTGAAGTCAACACAACAACTACTGATCAGTGTCAAATATTGAGATAAAAACAAAGTAAATGTGATCTTATCTTTTTAGATTAGAGAGTACCCAGGGCGTTCTGACTCCTTGTCTCCTCCCTGTAAGAGACCGGTGGTGGACCGGTGGAAATAACAATTAATAACTCCAGCAATCAACAGAAGAAAATGATTGATGAATATAAAAACTCTGATAACAGAATAAATCAATATGGATCGTTGAAGGCGTCTCCCTTAGAGATCGGGTGAGAAGCTCAGTCATTCGTGAGGAACTCGGGGCAGAGCCGCTACTCCTTTGCGTTGAAAGGAGCCAGTTGAGGTGGTTCGGGCATCTGGTAAGGATGCCCCCAGGGGGCCTCCCTAGGGAGGTGTTCCAGGAGCGTCCAGCTGGGAGGAGGCCTCGGGGAAGACCCAGGACTAGGTGGAGAGATTATATTCCCACGCTGGCCTGGGAACGCCTCGGGATCCCCCAGTCAGAGCTGGTTGAGGTGGCCCGGGAAAGAGAAGTTTGGGGTACCCTGCTCAAGCTGCTGTCCCCGCGACCAGATTTCGGATAAGCGGTTGAAGATGATGATGATGATGGATCGTTGAAGATGCGAGGGTTCAAAGTGCTACTCTCCTGTCTTGTCTGGACTTCTTTCCTCATCGTTCCCTCTCCTCTCTCTGAAGACAAAAGACAGACAAAGGGAGACAATAGTTCATAAACAACTTTAGCAGGACATTTTGACCTGTATTAATATTCTGATAACATGAAGAAATATTAAATTGTGTGTTGCTCTGTTTTATTAGATGTTTCCCAGTGCATGCTGTCTCCTCCTGTCCTCTCCTCTTTCTCTCTCTCTGAAAGACAAATGGCAAAAGAGGACAAACGATTCATAATGAGGCACACACAGCACAACTATTTATCCATGGAGGAATTCTGACCATAACATGAAATAAATGTGTATGTATTCATCTAAACAGCTGATGAGGGAGGACATCAGTTTTTGCACAGATTGCTTGATTTTTAATTATTATTTTGCGCCAAATCTTATCAGAAATAAATATTGAACGATCAACTTGCGTTATGGCATGCAGGAGTCCCTGACAATTTGCATGTTTGGAAGCTGGGTATAGGTAGGCCAATAGAGACAACATATATTTATCTGTAGGGTGGACTCACCCATGTTGATTCTTGGTGTTTGTCACACTGTCCACAGCTGGCTGCTACAGTTAGCGAGGAGAGAAGTGCAGGTGGAGTTCATATCATCACTGGTTTCATCTTTCAGTCTGTTCTTCTTCCAGTCTTTGGTGGAAAAGAACATCTGATTTCCTTGAATTGTCTTTGAAAAGAGCAACGGTTTTAGTCAAGTGAGTTCCTGGAGTTTCACCATGTGGACACACAGGCCAGCTCCAATAAAGCACGGTGCATGATGCACCACAGCAATGAGCTGTATCCACCATGACCTGAACACATGTACAATATGAACAAAATGAACAAAATCTTTGATAAGGTGCAGCATGTCTAAACATGCCTGGAGTATCCAGTTGGGTGTCCAAGGGTGACCATACTTGACCGATGCTATATATAGATAATTCGGGTCAGTGGCCCCCAATGCAAGTCATGCTAGCAGGGGCCTTATGAGGACCCTGCATCAGACTCTGAGGCGTTTGTATGGTGCAGCAGACGGCAGGTTCTCTCCTTCCCTCTCCTTCCTCTTCCTGCTCTGTCTCTTTGCACACCTTGCAGAGTCTCTGGTGAAGCGACAGAGGACAGACATGAGCACTTGGCCGTCTGCTCGGTAGTGGCTGATTCTCCAGCGGTTGCTGAGCTTGGTGTCCTCAGAGCTGAAGACGGGGGAGATGACTCTGGTGACGGTGCCCTCCTCCATCACCACAGAGCGGATGATGTTCCTACGGTCGGCCCGCGGTGATCCCTGCTCCATGTGCTCAGGAAGCAGTGGAGTCAGAATGGGAGCAGGGCTGGAGCCAGCAGGGGGCAGCATCACACCTGATGGAGCCTGAACATGATCAGATGGAGGGCTGTTCTCCAAACGCTCAGGCTCCAGCTCCTCAAAGGGAGTGGCCTGCTGACGCCAGCGGAAGTTTCCTCTGTATGGAATGAAAGGGAAGTCCTGGGAGCCTGTGATCAGGTTGTGATACAGGCTCAGGACACAGTCACCCAGTGAGTCTGTGTGGCGCCCAATCAGAGGACGGTTCCTCAGGTTGGTCAGCATCAACTGGAGCACTCGCCCTGGTCGAGGCAGAGACACTAGAGGGACAGAAAATAAGACAAACATTAGGAACATAAGTCAGGACGGGATGGTGGGAGTCTTTAAAGCTCACCATAACAAGGGACAATAGCTTTGCATGGATGACAGATCATATCATTCAAAACATACAAGAGCACAAAGAGCTACCACAGGGCGTAGTATGAGAAAAATATTTAGAGATTACACATGTGCTGCATGCCAAGCATGACTCACGTAAAGACAACATGATATTAGAGAGCTCTGAATTCAATCCATCTTGTTTTTTAATTGCAAATGCTAGAAAGATTAGAAAGTTAAAACGGTCTGCTGTTAGATTCTGACACTTATGATATGTCACATACAAGTGACATGAATTAAATTATATTTAAATATCACTTACAGTAACTGCGTGCCTATCGTAAAGTTAAATGTACTTGTAAAATCTGATCAAAAGATGCAAATGCTACTTTTGCTATTAGGCTGTAGTCTTCTCTAAAGTTAGTTATGCCGAATTGAATTAAAAAAGCATAACTTGAAACATTTTGCACATTGAAAACATTTAGTGCTTAAAGGGACACTGTGTAACATTTTAAATAATTTATCAGCTAAAATCAATATCCTCATTCATAAATATGTCCTCATTGGTGTAAAATCACCTCTGCCAAAAATCTGAATTATCCTCCTGAGCGGAGAATTACAAATATTAATATGACATTTTGTCCATTGAGCAGGCAAGTCTCATGGAGGAATCCATGTTTTTGGAATGTCATCATGTTTTTGGAATGTCATCAGGTGCAATTTAGAATTGTTCTTGTCCTTGAAGGCCACTGTAGCTTCTGTTATTATTCGAAAGGGTTGGGGTTACCCAGGGAGCGTTGCATTCTGGAACTTTCTAGAACTTTCTTGATGATGTCACATTACACAGTGTCCCTTTAAGGTCAAGTTTGGTCTTATTTAGGCTATGCAACCACAATCAAAACAAATTTCTGTTCAAACTGTGTTAGCATCATATTTTACAGAGAGACTGTCCACAAAAAAAATCCACAGCAGAGTACCGTTACCAGAGCCGGCCCGAGGCATAAGCGAACTAAGCGGCCGCTTAGGGCCCCCGACTGCCTGGGGGGCCCCCTAAAAAAAAAAAAAAAAAATGTTTTTTTTTTTTTTAGTTTGTGTGTTTGATATTAACATCATACTATGCAAATGTGAGTTATCATACAAAAAAAAGGAATACAATGTTTTGGTCTAGATAATTAATAGCCTAAAAATGTAATCAGTTCATCTCGGAGGAAATCCGAAATTATCTGATCATGTCACGTTCACATCCATGCACAGTGTGTATTGAGTTTATTTAAAAACAATTGGAAATGGGGCTGCCCTCAGTTGCCCATGCACTGTGTATAGTCTATAGCCTATTTCAGCCTTGTCTGTGGAAAAAAAGATACAGTAGCTGGATAACAGAGTTCTTCTGCTTCGTTCCTCACAATGCATTTAAATGCATTCACTATATTACAGAGAAATATGTCCCGTAAAAGAAAAAGAGCTCCATGCCCAACCCATAATATTTTATTTTATATTAATATTTTTATGGAAAATCCATGTGTCCTTCTTCAATAGCTTCTAATTCATCTGACCCAGTGTCTCCAAATTATTTGTTCACACAAGATTTCTCAGATTTAGCCTCTTAATTTTCCTCTCAAAGTGCACCGGATTCATGCATTTCACTTTAAAAAGGTTAAAAAAATCTCCCGGGGGGGCATACCCCCGGACCCCCCTAGGAGGGTCTGAATCTCGGCTGTCTAATATTTTCGCACAGCCGCACAGTAAACACACAGAAAACACTGGGTGTGTGAATGATATTTAACAAAGATCTAGAGTTTCAGCAGCGCTAACATTGGAGGGGGGCCCCCTAATCATATTTCGCTTAGGGCCCCCAGAAGGCTTGGGCCGGCTCTGACCGTTACAGTTATGCCTCTGCTGCAATATAGGCCTATCTATGTAAAAACGCGTTGTATGGTTATAAGCGGTGAAGCCCTGAATGTGACCATGGACATAATATAAAGAGGATGTGACCCGATGTGACCGAACCCTAATCTTCCGAATAACACTCACTGACGTCACGTGTCTACGTCTGGAAAGTTCTAACATTTTACGATGTCGCCATGGCGCCATGGCGCGTGCATCGTTCACCGTTATATAAAAAAATATATATATTCACCTAATTGCAATGGAAACTTTGTATGAATTAGTAAAGATTAATATATTAATTTGTTGTGTAGGCTAATAAAAAAACAGCACAGCCAGCCTCATCTAACCCGAATTTATGTCAAATGTATCAACTTTAAATCTTCAGAACTCTGAACACACAATTGATTGCTCTCACCCCTCAAACTAACTGCAGCGTTTAACATATAATCAGAACTACGTAAACGTATAAAACGTTTTTTATAGCCTACGCAAGTAGGCTACAAAAAAAATTTAATTAAGAAACCTTGAAACCTTAAATCTTTCATTTGGATTGATATAACTCTTTTCTGATGCTGTTGCAATTGCATAGGCTATAGTAGCCTAAGCATCTGAAAAACATATTTTGAACTCACCCCCAAAATAACATTAGAAAGATTTTGTATTTGGGTTTACAGGGGCTTTAAATCAATGACCCCACTGCCACCAAACACAGTTTTTATATTTATACCTATCTATGATTTATACATATTTTTATTTCTGTTTTACCACAATGCAGGTGTAAGAGGCCTACTTGGATTTTGGGCTGGAGGAAATGTTTCCAGCAATACAATGAAATAATTGTCTCTTTCTCTTTGTTGTATTGTACTATTAAAGAATGTAAACATCTTATATTTCGCTCTATTTAAAATTTTAAAATGACAAAGATAAATGTCTCTATGTTTTACCATAGCGGTCATCCTGCAAATGGACGATGCCGACGGTGAGCATGTGTTTCTCACGCTTGAAACCAGAGGGGGGCATCTCTCTCCCTCCCTTTCTCGTTCTCTCTCTCTCTCTCTGTCTCTCTCTCTCTCTCTCTCTTTTCCTCCTGTCAGCAGCTCAACACAGATGTTTCTCTTAATTCGGACGTTTTCAAACTTGTTCCACAGTTGAAGAGTTTCACTTGTGAACAGCTCAGCTCCTGTCAGGCGCAGGTGCAGAATAATGTCAGAGCAGTGGCCTCTGTTGTTATTCGAGCCGGTCCTCATCCCCATGACTACCCTAATTATTTTATTATTTTGAATATATTAGGGCTACAAATAAGAAATAATACAGTTGTAATTATTCACGGAAGTTTAGATGTTGTATCAACTTTGGCCCTGAGGTGATGCCCATTTATGATAGGCCTAGTCTCGCAAAGCCAGACCAAACTACAGCAAGTAGTATGGTCTGGAAGCACTCTGTTTAGAGCCGTCTATTCGGGTGGGGAAACCGGGGGAAACTGGGCTAGCCTGTTTGTATTTGTTTAAACCAATCACAATCATCTAGGGCGGGGCTAACCCCGGGAAGCAGCAGCGGTGTCCTGCAAAATAGTGCCGGGGGGGGGGGACTTATTTTGATGGAACGTCTTCACGTCCAGAGACTGTCAGAGAAATGGCTAAACCCGCAAACGCCACACAAAAACTATTAAAGACAAAAGGAATATACATAGTGTGTTGCTTTCTAACCAGCATGTCAAGACACCATAGATTTTAGCCCCCGAGGAGCTCACGGGATAACTTAACCGGAGTTAACTAGCCACGTAGTGTTATCTCTGGTAACATTATCATCGGTGGTTGAGAGGCAAGGCTACGGCGGTCGAGTAGAATTTTTAGCATTCGAGAACTTATGTCACCACCTCCTATCGCTGTAGTCAGAGCCGTAGTCCGTCTGTTTACAGGCAGAACAGGGTTTTGACGTTGTGAGCGCTACACCAACTGCAGCAAGTAGCCGTAAGAGTTGTTAGGTGTTAGTGGAAGCCGTTGGAATCTTTCCCCGTCGCTAAAACACCGCTGCTTAGTCCCTAATTCACCAAAGAAAGGGAACGGCGGATCTTAATCTAGCTGGTTATAAGGTCCGGTGCTCAATTCAAACCCCCACGCTTCATTTTCCAGAGTTTATGAGGGTATTTCTGCCCGGGGGTAGTTGTACAATGAAATTGGACAGCTAGGCTAGGCTGTGTCCCGGACCACCGCCGCCAATATTATTAAGTATTGCCACACTTTATTTCTGTCTACAGTAATGTGACTTCTCACACCCTGTGTGCGTGTGTGTGAGAGAGAGAGAGAGAGAGAGCGCTGCACATAAGCACACGGGTTGACTGTGAGCGAATTGTTTCCGAATTTGAGGGGGATCACAATAGGGTAAAGCCAGCAACCGGAAAAGGAGGGGGCTGCGTCAGGGCTGCGTAGCTTGCCGCCGCAAGCGAATAGACGCTGGCGGAAGTGGTCATGCCAGACTATGATAGGCCTAATGCTACTTTTAGCCAATTAGTAGGCTATAGGCTACTTACTATTTATTGGCTTGATCTAATCAAGCCTTTCACAAACGTTTTTGTACCTAAGGAAAATTATTTCATAACATAAAGGTCTAAAAGCTGTTTAAAACTTCTCCAAACTGATGGGAATATGTGTTTGGTGGGGAAATATTTTTAAATTTGTGTCTTTTGCACTTACCTATTAGGCCTAGCTTAGGCTACTATTAAAGGTCCACTATGTAACATTTACAAAAAATTTACATTACGCTATATGCCTATTGCATATGGGTGAATGCACAGCAATGTAATTTGAAAAATTTGACTTGCCCTGACTTTCTCCTTCGCTGAAACCTGTAGTTTTTCTATGAAATGTGAAATGAAGATGTGACACCTTGCGTGTTCCGCCTAAAACAGGATAAGAAGCTGAACTGGCTAGCCACAACAGCATGTCAGAATCATAACGTTAGTCACACTAAAATAAAATAAATAATGCAACAGAACTTACCTGAGCTAACATTAAAACCAGTCAGTCAGACCATCTTTTGTATCATTGTTTTGGCCAGTGATTGCACATTGCATTAATGGTACACTGTTACTGCTGCAGTTACTGTTAAGGGTTGTCAGTTTTTTCATACTGTGAGGGTTTTTAGTACTTATGAAGTAAGTGTGAGAGTTTTTATTACCATCTTAAATAACGTATTTGAACCAATCCTATCTTCCAGGGAGAGAAAATTAAGCACACAGCGTCAACAATAACAACTTTATTATCTTTTTTAATTGTTGTGTCTTTATTGTTTAAAGAAAAAGATTCACAAGTATAAATTAAGGGAGAAAATACACAATTTAAAAAAGAAGAAGCAAAACCTCAGTTGAATTTGCAGTCACACCTGAATACAACCATGTGTATTTGGGGGAATATGATTATTAGTCGAGGCAGGTCAGTCACCTTTGACCTCCTGTACCAGGCCGCTGTTGTGATGTGTCTCTTAACTTTCATCCTCCTACAGGTCATTATCATCACAGCCGACTCACAACAAAGCTTTGAGTCATAGTCCAAGGACAAACAGGGTTGAGTTTATAGAAGGCAATAAAAATCTCCCTGTCTTCATTAGTTTACTTCTGCCTCAAACTGAGCGGCATTGAATGAGAAGGAAATGTGTGCCGCACATGCACACATACTCAGTCTCATTATGCATACAAATAGTATGAAAACACCAACGAAAGAATAATGGCACCCGTGAGAAGGTAGAAATCAGAACAGAAAATAAAAGAATAAAAAATAAAGATAAAGATAAAAATCACTCCAAAGTGAATTAAGGGTTGGGTGGGATGAAGTGAAAGAAAAGACGGCAGCAGGTTTACATTAAAACCCTCCGAGAATAGGGAAGGCAGATGAAGAGTTTGTTTATGCAGTACACTCTACGTAAACTTTGGTTGTTTCTTTCCCTTTCTGCACTAGGCCATGAACTGACTAATCTACACCTCATTGCTTTATTGCTACAGCTGTATAATACCGTACAGGCCCTCACAGGGACAACTTGAATCAGGAAGTCACCATCAAGTACTGAGGTCACATTATTTGGAAATACATTGATTAAAACATGAGATGAGCTCAATTATCAATCAAAATATTATATGTATTCTCAAATATAAAATCATCTCAAAACTAAAAAAGTAAATCTTAAGTAATGTCAAATTCATCCCTGCAACACCCTATGATTTGAAGAGTATATGACCTCTATCAATATTGGTTTATATGCGTGTTGAGTCTGTGACGAGAAAAGGCCAGAGGAGAACCAAAGCAGTAATTGGTCAAATAAAAGGCATAGTTAATAGTTTTTTTGGGAAATACGCTAATTAATCTTTTCGCTAAAAGTTAGATGAGAAGATTGATACCACTCATAACTATCTGTTCAACAATAGGCTTAAGACAGGGCCAGGCTAGCTCTTTCCCTCCATTTTCAGTCTTAATGCTAAGCTAAGCTAAACAAGCTTCTAGCTCAAGCCTCATATTCAAAATGAAGAAATGAGACGAACAGATCTTTTCGTCTCAATTTTGGCAAAAAAAAAAAAAATCATATTTTCACAAATATAAGAGATTTAGTGATTGATCAAACTGCTCATGACAAGAGCGAGATTATGAGCAAAACAATACATAAGATATAACACCCAGTTATTAATTCCATTACTAAATAATTAATTCTCACAGAAAAACAGATTATCATCTTATACCGTCATATTGAAAATGTCCTTCACTCTATCTATGTGAATTGTTATTTTTCCATTGTATTTTATACATCTCTATGGTCTGCACATCAGAGGGACTGCCAGAATTGTGGATGTATGAAGCCACCACTGAACCATTTTTGTAAATGTGCTAGTATCAAGGACTTGATAAAAAAATATTTTCAGTGTGTTAAGACAGTTTTTGGAAATATAAAACAAGAAATCTGCAGCCTAATTGAGGGTGCCTCAGAGTTAACATCCCTCTTTGCAGAATCAAAATCTGGATTAAAAGTTAAAATGTCAGCCAATCCCATAGACTCATTTAGTCCATTAGTCGGGATTTGAAATATGCTGTACAGATAATTTAACACTCAGATTAATATAGTTATTCTTCATTTACAATATCATTCATTTATCACAAAATATGCACACAAACAGACCAGATAGTAGATACAATACCTCCAGCCTTGAATTCTACATTCCTAACAGTAATTACAAAAAAATATTAACTGGTTTTCAAAACTCTTGTCACTGGAGACGTGTAGTGCACAGGTCAGGGGACTCTTTCAATTGTTCAAATAAAGGCAAAAGACTGAGGAGTCATGTCGTGAGCTGATTCCAGATCAGCATGTGCACAAACCCGAAATGAGATGACCACAGCTGTGTTGAGCTTGGAGCGGCGGCTTGTGGGGTGTCGTTTGTGGTGGGTGTGTTGGGTGGGGAGGAGTCCTGTGTGTCTGGAGTGGACTGCACATTGGTGTGCTACAGGAACCAGCCCTGTCTTCTGATATCAACTCTGACCTCATGTCAGCTGAAGCCACTCTGGAATCTCTGGAGTCTTCAAACTGTTGACTAGGCTGAAGGAGGCTCCGGAGCAAAGTAAACTTACTGGGTGATAATTACTGATAGCGTCAGTGGTTCAGTTACTTAGTTTAAACTGGGTGATCGCTGAGACTGGTGTCACTGAAAATGGTCACCAAGGATACGGTATGTGTTGTTGTCATGTGAGAGCACCAGAGGACAAGGTAAAGTTCACGTACAGAATGAAATATTCTCAACAACATCACACAGATATGTACTAACCTAACCTATAGTCAACCACAGTGGGAAGTGCCTATTTAGTTATTTGATGAAGATTCCTATTAGGGTGATTATTAGATGTTCAGTATTGCAATTCCACTAACGTGTTACTACTAAAGGACTACTGTAGAGTTTCACAAATGGAAGATTTCTGAAGCATATTTATATGACTAAAATGTATTGAAGCATGGAGGCAATTTATATTCAAAATATGATAAGAATATTATCTCTACATGGACAATAGTCTAACTCACTACTAGTTTCATGTATCTAGAGAGAAACTCCAACATTCACACCCAATCAGATATATTTCTGCATCAGTCTGCTAAACCAGCCTCCTTTGCCCCATCAAATATTGGCTGTTGTTTTTAGAGATACAAAACTGTAAATTAAATACAAGAATAAGACATAATGCATTAAACAATTATATAAATAAATATGAACAAAAATATGGAACTAAAAAATTGTGACATAATCAGATTAATTTGAAAACAAGGCTCATTATTATGAAATGTTATGTCATCCTGCTCATTTTCACAATGGTAGAGTTTATTTCTTGGCCGGTTTTATTTATTTCCAATTGTTTTAATTTTTTCAAATTGTCAGTTTTCCAAAAAGTTTGTATTTATTACATTCTCTTTATTTTATTTTTTCTACTTCATGAAGCTATTTTGCCTGTCAGCTCATTTAGACTGAATCCAGTCTTATATACGGCTCTGCCCTGTTTGTCTTGAATTCAAATAATAACAGATAATTAACAGGAAACTGAGGAAATTAAATAAAACTGACTAGTAATAAACAATTGTGCAAATGAGCAATATGAAATAACATGTAATACTTTAAAAGGAGTCAAGTATAACTTTTGTATTGAATGAATTCATGAAGTACATCATGGTCATGTTACCTTTTCTGTCTAAGTTTTTTTAAACAATATCTTCTTTCAGAATGTCTTATTTGTTGAATTAATTTACACTTTGTCTGAATGACTGATCATTCAATTTAATAGACATTTTCAGACATGTTTTTAGGCATTATCTATTTTTACTCACTAATAAGTAATAAGGGGAAGTAATGAGCACTTGAAAACGTTCCAGTGAAGTAAAAGAGGGAACTCGTTTAAGATTTCTAAAGCAGGTTGACGATAATCTCAATTGTGCTAAATAAAAACGGAGGATGAGGACACTTTTCTTATAACCTTCAACACTGCTCTGTTTCTATGTGCCAGTTTTATGTTTTTTTCCCCTGTAGGTTGTCACTCTATAATGCCGTGCTTTGATATGGGTTTTTTGACTGATTGGTAAAACTCTTAAATGGTGTGAACACATAAAAGTGCATTGTGAGTAGGATTTTAGAGAGCACCTGGTTTCAGGAGGGTGCAGGCAACTTTATTGTGTGGTTGTACAACTCCAACACCACTTCACGTCCACATTTTCTCACTGTCATACTTTCAGTGTTGTGTCAAAGAGAACTACCCAGGGAGTGGCCCTTCTTTTCCCCATGGAAAAACAGAATGAGAGTGCACATTTGGAGGTACAGTGTAATCCGAAAGTGTGTGTAAACACACTCTGAGGTTCACAAAAGGTCCACATTGTGCTCATAAGCCAGCTATGCCTCATTGCTTGAGGACCAGAGGCAGAGCACTTCCCTGTCCGATGAGGTTAGTTATCCGGGGTGAGTTTCTGGGTTAGAAGATGTCAGTACACATGCTCCAGTCCTGTGTCTCCTTTGCCTCCCAGTAGCCTCCCCTGTACACAAAGTTTGTCTCTCCAGTGACTGAGTCCCTCCTCTGGTGAAACCACAATGGTTGGTAGCCTTCGTATTCTTTACCTGCGGGAAGAAGCACAGGTGTCCCTCAATCACAGTCATTGTATTATACAAATAAAGCTTGATTAAGTTTTGATTTTTTTATTTGATTTGCATTCTAGTGGAGAAGCCTCACTTGCAGGCAATTTCGCCGTGCGATCAATTCCACCTGTATACATACAAGCTTGTATGTGGGAAGTAATGGATCGCTGCATTTGGGATAACTGAAAATGTGATCTAACGGTAAAGAAAATTTGTTCAAAGGTGTCAATCAAATAAAATGAGAACAATAAGTGGTATGCAAACACCTGAATCATTCATGTTGAAGGGGAAAATTAGAATCACAGTTTTGGAACTCCTCAAACTCAATAATTCGCCTTTGTCTTTGAACAGAAATACAGAGAAAAAAAGGGAAAAATTGCATTGTTGTTTTTCTTCGTTTTTGTGAATATTTGTAGAAATGTAATTGTCCAGACAGTACACTGGGGATGTTGTTGTTTCCTTTGAAGAAACAGAACACATATTTACTTCTATGAACAAACCATAAAGTAACTTGTTTACTATTGGTCAATGTGCCAGAAAAGAGCCCATAAGCCATAGAATAGATAGATGACATCCAGTGCAAATAAATCACTTGCAAACGTAGCTTCACCTTAGCACACTGATAATGCTCGGAGATTTTTTGGAGTTTTATCTGTTATTTCATGTGACAAATAATTGAGGCCAGTTCTACATGAAAATGTCACACATGCAGGAAAGAGTCTTTATTTTTTCCTGAGTTGTTAATACCTGGAGAAGTTGATATGAGAGGGGTATCATGCAGTTCCCACACAGATGCAGACCACACAGAAGACACACAGGGGATGGTGTCTGCGTGTGCTTGTGTGTGTGTGTGTGTGTGTGTGTGTGTGTGTGTGTGTGTGTGTGTGTGTGTGTGTGTGTGTGTGTGTGTGTGTGTGTGTGTGTGTGTGGGGGGGGGAAGTGATGCACCATAGAGGGGCACCGGGCAACCCCCACTCACCAGAATCATAATCACACTCTGACCACCAATGGAGGGAGGAAAAGAAAAACAAGTCATGGGTACATCAAATACAATCTACACTACACACACAAAGGATTGCCACAAGGATGAAACGGTTCTAACTGCTAACCTTTAACCTGTGCCTACGACAGATAGCTTGAAATACTTCAATACCCATGAGTCTCAGCTGAAATTGCTATAGAAAAGAAGCTAGCCAATACTGTGGCATGTCAAAAATATATTTTAATTCAAAATTGACCCATAATCTGCAAATGAACTGATTTAAACTGCTGAATTTATCATAAGCTTCCACCCAACAGCATTTCAGCTTTTGGTAGATATTTGTCTACCAAAACGCTTTGCATATCAGGCTTTCATTTC
The DNA here is from genome assembly GCA_026929865.2 of Hyperoplus lanceolatus. Lineage (NCBI taxonomy): Eukaryota > Metazoa > Chordata > Actinopteri > Uranoscopiformes > Ammodytidae > Hyperoplus > Hyperoplus lanceolatus. The sequence continues at coordinate 18,728,961 of CM049397.1, read as the reverse complement.
ATACCGTCATCCAAAGCGTCGGTGGCCTCTGCTTCCCTCCTCCTCCTCACAGCTCTTTGTTTCTCCTCCAGTCTTTGTTTCTCTGAGTTTGCCTCGTCCCATCGCCCTTCCTCCATCAGCTTCTGGTCTGGTCTCAGACGGCTGTCGGTCAATCCCACTCCTTCCTCCTGCTCATTCAGAGTCAGCGCCAGCGCCGAGAAGTAGTACATGTTCTCAGCGTTTTCCCTGAGCCATTGACAGGAAATGAATGCAAGTTACACAGTGTGATGCTATAAACTACAGCTATAAACAATGATTTGACTAAACATTGAATCTGTAATATAACCACTACTATAACCTATCAATTGTAATGTTCTGCTCTGAGGAGGCTGATGAGACGAGCGCTTACGGGAGAGGGTATTTCTTCCACAGCAGTTTGGGAGACAAAGTCTGATAGACAGTCTTTTGCTTGCCCTCTGATCCACTGCTCCCTCGGCTGCTCTGAACGATCTTGGCACTCTCTATTTTATCATCCCACGTACCAGAGAGGATGTAGTGAGCCTGGCCCCCACTGTCTGAGACCACACCTGTCACCTGGAAAGACAATAGAAGTATTGTGTTGATACTATTGTGAATAGGTAATAAAGGCAAGCTATCTTTCTGTAAGATGAATAAGCATGTCCTTTCCTCCTGATGCTAAAGACTTAAATCCATAGTCCCGTGGGGAAGACAATCACCATTACATTTGTATAAGCTTAGCCCAAATAAGGTGCTGCCATTGAAGGCAGCAATGTGTCCCATTTTTAGGTTTCTAATAGTCTCTTCACTGCAATGTGGCCTCATATATAGTGAGCTTATTCTGTATATCACTACTGTAACTTTTAACATATTTATTAGTACTGTCCAGCAGGAGGCAGCAACGCACAATTTAAAACCCTCATGGTATGATTTACATCAGCAATGTATTGAAAGGATGCATTTACCTTCCGTGGAACGTCCCTGGAGAAATAACTGTAGGGAGAGAACTTGAGTTGGCAGGTCTCCTTGGTCCTGTTATTTAAAATCTCAATGTCCCCCGACTGCACAAATACAGACAGAAACAGAGTGAGAGTCAAACACGACAGACAGAAAAGTGTGTTAACAGCAGACAGAAAAGTAGTGAAGACAAAGTAGATTACGTGCCTGTTTGAATGATACTTAACAACATATAACTTAGGCTTTATACGGGTTTATATTTAATAGTTTTGCACTAAGTCACAAATGTTTAATGTCATAGTGTAGAGATAACATATGGAGATTTTGACGAGTTGTTCAATAGAACAATGTTTTGATTGACAGGTACCCGTATTGTTTCTACTCTATGAGCAGAATAGTTTCCATAGATTGGTACTGAGATTTTTTGGCTGACCCTATTCTGCAGCAGAGGGCAGCAGAGTGGCAGAGTGATGCATGGAAATAATGGAAGAATTCAAAAGTATTAAATAGAGAAGGAAAAAAAATGTGTGAATATTGGTTAGACATCTTCTTAGTGTACAAGCCGAAGTTGGAGAGAGTTATTGAGGTATTGTTTTTTGCCAGACACCAACCTCAAATAAACATACAGATAGCAAAATCTTGTACACCAGCTTAATTGGATACATTAATACTACAACAACAACAACAACAACAACAACAACAACAACAACAACAACAACGTATAATTTGTTTTTAAATGAAATGAACACAACAGAAAAAGACAACAATCTAATCTTATCATCTCTTTGTTTGTGACTAGTAATGTCCCACCTTTCATGCTGTGTTGAGGAATTTAATGTATAAATTTATGTGTCGACTCCTAGAGTCAAAAAACAAAGTAATAACTGCACTCACTGACACTAAACAGAGTGATACAAGGTTCTCCTCTGGGTTGTGGAAACATTGGAATCGATGCTTGTATGTATTTTAATTTGTGTTGTCATGTATTTGTATTGTCTTTTATATGGAACGTTGAGTCCGGAATAAAGTGTTCATTCATTATCACTAAATGCAAACCATGGAGGTTTCAAAATGAACTAAAGAAGCCTTTGTATTTTTTTTATTATGAAATGAATGCATTCAACACAAACTCCACAGGACACCTTTAATCAGCACAAACACTATCAAAGAGATGTCATAACTCTTTAAGCTTTGGTTTAATACTTCAGAACTGATATTGCTATAATAGTCTGTGGCCAAGATGTATATTTATTTAACACACCAACCTGCTTCTGAGAGTCTTAATTCAGAGATGTAAGAGAATTTTCCACATTCTTACAAACAAACACATTCAGACTGATTGACATGCCTTACAGCACAAGCAGAAACAGGAAAAAGAAAGAAAAAAACAAGGTGTGGGAAACAAGAATAACAAACAATTCTGCAGAGATGCAGATGTGAAGCCTGCACCCCTCCCCCCTATATAACTGGGCCATCTCATCTCACAGATAGCAGAGGCTGTTATTTTAGGTTGTTAATAGAGATCAAAGCTGAAGATAAATCCCCAGAGATTGTGACGATCCTTATTCATGTGCTGTAATGCATTGCTCCGTTCTACACAGCGCTCTATTCTGTTGGCCTGCGCCACACATTAGTGCAACACAGGGGAAAAAAACATCAGCAGGCCACACTGGAAGATCAGAGGGATTAATGCTGGGTTGTGTGTTCGGAGCTCTGGGTGAATGGCTACCAATGAGATGTGCTTACAAACAGACCTGGTCAATCCACAGCTTGCCCACAATGATGTTGTGCACTGTGGAGGTGACCTTTCTCCACACGTAGTGGTTCCCGCTGGAGTGGAAATGCAGGTGAATGGCACCTGCGGAGGGACAGGGACAATAGGCTATAAGAGAAAAGTAATACAGATACATCAGATATCAAAGCTGCTTTGCTTCCAATCTGCAAGTACAGTTTTGGATTGTGTTTTTTTTGGATACTACATCCGTTTCAGAACATCGTCAATTCTTCCTGCAGCAGCTGAGAAAATGTCATCAAACATATTTCTTCCCTGAGCACAGGCACACACCTTCCCATCTGTTTCCAGTTGGAACATACACTGGAAGGTTGATCTAATTTATTTGAACATAAATGCTTCTCGCTTTAGAAGTTTTTTCTTCTTCTTCTATTACATGGCACCACACAGCAGGCACATAATAGAACATGAAATAGGTCAGATAAATACCACTGCATCCCTTGGCTAGACCTACCTCTATCAAATCTCTCATTTATCTGAGCCAACAGACCCCTGCTCTCTGCCGTCCGTCTGCAATAGAGAGCTCTCTTTATATCCATACTTTATGTGTGTGTGTCAAAAGGGCCAAAAAACCCTCTTGATTCATTCTCACACCCTTTTCTATGGCGTGTGTGGGATGCAGTGCAGTCTCCTACTACTCTCAAGTGGGAGTCCTGCTTATATGAACTCCGCCTGGTGTTGCTTTTCAATTTGCGTGATGGAACCTTTATTTACACTTTCTAGTTTGTTTGCTTCCCCACTGAATATGAAATGTCTCACCCAGAGGCATTATGGAGAGGTATTTGCCACGGAACTTGCTAGCGATGGTGATTTCCTGCCACAGGGTCCAGCCTCGTTGAGAAATCACATGATGTGCAGCTGCAGGGGGATGATGGCTCACCTTAGAAGAAAGATAAACATAAGAGTAAAGTTGAGTATAGGAAATGTACGGAAGAATATTTGTTTGTTTTTCATTAAGCACTTCAGGAATAAAGACGAAATGTGGAGAATAGAGTGGAATTACATTTTTGTGAATAGAGACAAAGAATACATTATCAATAATAAGATAAAAAGAATACAATGTCAAGAATAAAGACGAAATACAATGTCGAGAATTAACTCGACAGTTCAAGACTGTAGTGAAGTTAGAAAGACACAATTTTTTTTATCAAAACACAAATGATGCATTTTTGTTATCATCATAAGGCAGACAGTGGGCTGCAACCTCATCATTGCTTAAACGAGACGTCCTTTAAGCTACACTAATACTATATTGCTCTATATGTGCAGCGTGCTTTGAGACGAGAGCGACCGTCTAATAGGCCCAACACAAAGACAAAAATACTGTCACGATTGTACAGTGCAGTGCAGTTATAGGTCGAGCTTAGAGGACGTCTGGTTTCTGTTAAGATGATGTTGTAGCAAATGTGCATAGTTTGTGTTTTAAAAGCATTTTAATGATTGAGTAATTGATACAGGAAATTCAAACATGTCAACATATTTCCAACTTCACCTAATACTATTCAATAGAAATGTGTTCATTCATACAAACAGCTAATTCTTAACAACTTGTCTGGAGAATGCGGGCTGACCTTGCCCATCAGTGAGTGTGTTAATAAAAATGTATTAAAAAAAAGCCCTGAGGCCAAGCTGTTACCTGCTCACACAGCGAGCGGTAGCCAAACTCCTCCAAGCGATCGAGCTCGTAGGTCTCGCCCAGCAGGGGGTTGAAGGGCTTGGCTGTCCGGTGGACCGTGGTGGAGTAAGACGAGACGGAGAAGGCAGAGACCAGGCACATCTGCTCCAGGGAGGAGTCGCAGCGCGCCGCCTTGTCCAGAAGCTCGTGATACTCCAGGTCCTCTGTGAGACGCTGCAGCATCGACAGAGGCTCGTTGAAATTGACCTGTATGGGAGGATCGAGAGCCCGTCAGACAAAAAGCAGACTCTAGTAGATTTATGTAAACCTGTACGTGTTTGATTGCCCATTTGGAGGATAAAATAAATTCTTGGAGAGGGTTCGTAATGTGACAAATAAGCACTTTTTGATTTTGTTATTAACAGTATACACACACTTCACAAAGCTTTTGTTACGGTATATCAATGTGAGTATATTAATGGAAGTTTATAATGAAGGTTCTTTATTAAAAGTACCTTAAAATGCGTCAACATTTCCAGTATTTCGTTCCTACTTTAGCTAATATGGCCTTGACGTTGGCATTAAAATAAAAATAATAATATTAAGTGGCATTAAAAAGTCCTAAATTGAACTTGGATATCCCTGGTGATAGCCTGGGAGGGCCACGCCTCACACACACACTTACAGGCATGGGAATTTTGGACAGCTCCTTGCCGATGCAGTTCTTCATGATGCTCCACAAGTTGAGGGAGTAGTTGGGCTTGTCCGGGACACGAGTCCGCCTCTGTCTGCGGGGCTGCAGCTCCTTCCCTGACACGTCATTACAGCTGGAAGACATCTGGGATCAGGTGGATGGGGGAAGGAGTGGAGGATGAGAAGGTGATATTTTAACTTTGTATGAAAAGAATATTCGATACAAACAAGTTTGAGAAATACTTTCAACATTGTGGAAAGCTTGGCAGCATATCACCAAGTGCAGACAGACTGATAGAGCAAGTGAAAAACTGGAGAAGAGGGAACAGATGTGACTTGAAGAGAAGAAGAAGCCAGGTGGAGTTGTGGGGGAGAGGAGAGCAGATGTTCGACTGGTATATAAGATTTAGTGGAATGGAGCAGCTGTTTATCTTCGGCACCACAGGGTGACAACGAGGTAGAGAAAACACAGACGAAGGTTGCGCGCGTGTGTGTGTGTGTGTGTGTGTGTGTGTGTGTGTGTGTGTGTGTGTGTGTGTGTGTGTGTGTGTGTGTGTGTCATGGGATGGAAGGAGGTCTGAGAGAACAGCTAGTGAAGCCGGTTATGCAAATAAGTCAATGAGCTGTGAGCTTTAAAGCAGCACAAATGACTCTATATTGAGATCAGGCCTGGTTCTAGAAAGTCAGACTTGGGTGGGCCTGTAGAAATTTTAGGTGGGCACACTTTTCAGGGAGAGCGAAGATGCGAGCGCAAATTTTTTTGCCCTTGTAAGATCTCTGCGTCTGCTTTTTGGCACATTTACTGTGAACTGTGTAGAACACAATATGCAAATAAACTTTGAGTGCTGCTGTGTGGGAGATTTGATTCTTGCATGTTTTTTTTCCAAAATGTTTATGAATAACATATAATATACATTATATAAAACATAATGTATATATTCTTTTAATTGCAGTATTAACTGTAGGCAGCCTGAGCTGATTGAAGAGAAAGCTTTGGGACTGGGCAACCTGGATGGTGGTAGTCCAGAGCGATATACTATACACACTACTTTCCACTATTGCCTCTGATTTCTAGCTGGGTTAAGATAGTAGCCATCCGAGGTCACGACCCTGCTAGGGGGGTCCGGGGGTATGCCCCCCCGGGAGATTTTTTTTTACCTTTTTAAAGTGAAATGCATGAATCTGGTGCACTTTGAGAGGAAGATTAAGAGGCTAAATCTGAGGAATTTTGTGTGAACAAATAATTTGGAGACACTTGGTCGGATGAATTAGAAGCTATTGAAGAAAGACACATGGATTTTCCATGGAAATATACATTTGAAATAAAGTATTATGCAGGGTCCTCTAGGATGGGCTTGGTGCTCTTTTTCTTTTACGGGACATATTTTTCTGTAATATGATGAATTAATTTAAATGCAGTGAGAGGAACGAAGCAGAATAACTCTGTTGTCCAGTTATCTTTTTTTCCACAGACGAGGCTGAAATAGGCTATAGACTACAGTATACACAGTGCATGGGCAACTGAGGGCAGCCCCATTTTCAAATATTTTTATATAAACTCAATACACACTGTGCACGCCATGGACTTGAACGTGACGTGATCAGTTAACCTCGGATTACCTCCTAGATGAACTGATTCAATTATTAAGCTAATAACTATCTACCAAAACATTGTATTCCTTTTATTGTATGATAATTTACATTTACATAATATGATGTTGATATCAAACACACAAACTAAAAAAAAAACTTGGCAGTCGGGACCCTAAGCAACCGCTCATTTCGCTTATGCCTCGGGCCGGCTCTGCTGATAAGTGACCACTATAAGCGGGTGGGTAACTTGGAGGCAGGCTGTCCTGTCCACCCAATAATACAATTAGAAGCAATGCATGGTAATGGTATATTCTTTAGTATTAATTAATTAGAATTTTATTTGAAATTAGCCCCTGGCTACCGCCGGCCCTGATTGAGATAACAAATGTCAGTGGTGTTCACAAATGTCAGTCCTATTATTTAGACTTGTTAAGAGCACAGACACTTACATGGTCCACCTGGTTCCAGTCATTGGGCTGACCGCCGCTCGCTCCGCTCAAATTACTCTGAGATCGCCTGGAACACAATGAAAACATTCTCTACAATGAGCGGTGGACATACAGTATAAATAGACCCTATTGTCCCCACCTCTCTTTCTCTCATTTATCACATGCAAACACACACATAATACAAACACAATACAAGTACAATACACAAAAGGGGAAAAAAACAATTGCTGGGTATTACAGAATATTGCTGTCTCACACTTTCTATCATTCTGAGTTGATGCAAGAGTTGATCCATAACAATGATGAGGAAGCAAATTGTAAAAAAAAAACAACATAGAAAGACTCAGTAAGAGGCTGACTCCTATGCAAATAAGTGTGCTTTAAAATGTCACATAAATGGTTTATTTAGGTAATTCATGTGCACTCGCAGACTGAACTTTCAAACTTAACTAAACTCCCTGATTCGTTCTCTCTCTCATTCTCTCTCTGTCTCTCTCTCCTGCTGTTATGGATCCCGACTGACCTGTGCTGTGTGCTCTCAGTGGCAGTTACTGTGATAAATGCAGGGGAATCCTCCATGGCATCAAAGTACTCAGTATCCTCATCTTCATCACTCGCTTCTTCTTTGCGCAGCCTCTCACTCCCTCCTGTAAGGAAATATGCTTTTTTAAGCGAGGGCAAAACAGCATTCAAAACCAGCAAAACCATCACACAGCGAGTTCAGGAAAGAGCCACGTACAGTATAATTGCTAACCCATGGCGATTACTCAAGGAATAATCAGCTTAGTAAAATTGCCAATGTTCCTGCTGGTTAATTAACCTTAATAATGTGACTTGCTCAAGGCGGGCTTCTAATATTCAGTATCAGACATTCAATATTCTGTATGTTTAGTGATCTGTTATGTGCATAAACTAGAGCTTCCAAAAAAGAGGTGCAAATAGGGTTATAAGAACTTATTTTTAATAAAAAGTGGTTCTAATAAAAAATGTCAACTATGAAGTTCAGTCATCCAACAACCAACAACATGAATAAAATGTTCTGTTCTTTACTGCTCATCACGTTCTTTTAAAATCAGCCTGTATTAATACTAAATACCTGAACACAAAAAAGGGTTATGACATTTTTTTCCATGTTTACTGCCTACTGCTTCTATGGTGCAGATAAAATGAAGCATAGGGAACTTAAACAACTTGGGTACCATAATGAAAGATCTGTCACAACTTAAAATGTCTTTCCCTCACATGAGGAATGTCTAAAAGATTGAGCAAGTAAGTAACACACAGACAGTGGGCCTCACCCTTGTTGGTGGTAGTAGCAGTGGGTGTGGTGGAAGCAAGCGTGGGTGCTTCCCTCCACGCTCGCTCCAGGCTGTTATGCTGCTTGGCTAGCTGCTCAATGGTCTCCTCTAGGTGGGTCCGCTGCTCTCGCTCATACTGCAGAGCCCGCTGCCATCTCCTACTGTGAGTCTCTGCTAGGTCCAAGAAGTCTCGACACGCCTGGGGGGAAAACATGCACACAAATACATTAACACACAGACGGAACGGAACGTTTCAGTTCTACAATATACAGTACATCCTGAAAAAATGTAGGATACTTTTCACTTGCTATGACTAACAGCTCAGATGTTTTACATATAAAAACATCACAGCATCCTATAAGACTTAACAATCAAGGTTATTAAAGTTTTTCAAGTGTGCACTACACTTTCTTTAAAACAAAAAAATTAACATCATAAATCCTTTATGAGGACTTCCACCTTTTTTGAGTCAAAGGACAATATTAAACTGAACAAAAAATCATCAGCATACAATGTTTTCCTGTCAGCTCTCAACAATATGAAGGAGGAAACATTGAGATACAAAAATATGTAAAGGGGGGGGGGGGCCTTAGCTCAGTAGGCTTCCTCACCTTTACTGCTGAAAAGAGGTTACTTCAGTTCAAAAGCATATTTCATCATGTCAGCTATTGTTGGAACTTGTTTCCTGGTGCGCTTAAAGGTCAATGAACCCAAAAAAAAAAACACCTCACAGTGAACAACATGCATGATGAAAATGTCATGTGACACTCATGAGCTGTCAGCATAGTGGGTCTACGAGGAGGGTTTCTGAATAATCATTGTGAAACTACTCTATTGCAATCCAGCATTTTTTTCCCCACAGGAGAGGAAGTGCACATGTCCACAGGTGGTCCAATCAGTATTTGCAACACATTTATCTTTTAGTTCTCAGAGCCAGATGGGCAGCTGGAAGTGAGATAAAGTTGTGGCTGCAGGCAGCGAGCTGCTGGGACGAATGTGTCACACAGGTCAAGGGCCGCTGGGATGACCACTATCATAGAATATCTGTCCAATGAAAAAGTGCTTTTCAGCCCAAATCCAATTGCAGTCCATCTATCTCTCTTTCATACACTCACAAACACAATGTTACCATGATTCACTATTTGTTGTTTTTGTCAAATTTACATTTGATTTACATTAATAATCAAACTAGTAACTAAGTAACTAATCAGTAAATTTCTGGTTATAACCTATTATTTTAAATGGCATATGTATGTTAATGGGGACATTTTTATCAATTGATGATAGTGATGGAATAGCATACATCCACCTTTTACAAAGGTCTTAAATGTCTTAGAATATAATTCTATTTTGACTTAAACTCTATTTGCTCAAAAAATATATGGAAATCGGAAAATACCGGATAGTAAGAACATTCGATCGATCTCTTACCTTCAGCAGTCTTGCATCAAGTGTCTAAACATCTTTGTCTGAACCTCAGTTTAAATGTTAGAAGTACATGTGACGTTGTGGTCCACTTCCTCAGACATGACTTTGATGTGAAACTAAACACCATTTAAAAAAAGTATGATGGTTCCACTTTTTAACGCTGAGTCTCCAGTTCAAATACAGACTGCATGTGACTTCCGTTGAGGGGGAAACCGGGTTAATAGAGGTTACGTTAGTGTGACGTGAATGGGCATGCAGAAAGGGGAGATGTAAGTAAGAGGTGGCATCAAACAGGGTGTCAATGGTGGCAAATTAGGAGGCTTTCACACCTAATAGTCCAGACCAAGGTCCGAACCAGTATTAATTTTTATGGATCCACTGTGTAGATCTGCTTAGGTTTGGTTTCAAATTGCAGTTTTGCCAGCGCACTATAGAACTTTCCATGACATACCCACCAGTGGCGGCCTTAACGATCTGGGGGCCCGTTTCAAGACCTAGTGTGGGGCCCCCCACTTTTTAGTTTTCTTGAAAAAAAAAAATAATCTTAATTTTTTTAAATAGGCCTACATATTTCTTGTGAATGCTGTGCATGCTGCCCGCAAAAAGAAAACAGATTGTAGAATCCAGTTGGTCCGTAGACGGTTTATGAGATGATGAACCACTTGGTGCAGACTCTTAAAGGGCCCCCCACTCCTACCTATCCAGTCAGGTACACTGACTTTTCCGCACATATACAATTAATGGTAAAAACATATTAAGGAAGTCAAAGGATTTAGGGATACTGTGGGAGGAACCCTGGTCCTTGTTGGTGGGTCCGGGGGCATCCCGGAAGAAAATGTGTGCCTTTTGAATAAAAATGCATCAATCTGGTAGCCTGGCATTCCCAGACCTGCCACTAGGCGCTGGCAAATTAAATTTGCTGCGCGTGTTGGTCTGGACACGCTCCGTTGAAGCTTTATCAAGAAAGCCAGAGATCTGGCGGGTGGTTTCAATTGGTTCTATCTAATATGGGCGCACCAGAGCCCTTTATATGGTACTCTGGGGCGGACGTAACCGGATGACGACAGTGACATGCATGCGACGTCGAAGCCGTGATAGTAAACATCAAAGATGGCTGCGGATATGTTGTGTGAGTTTGAGACTGCTTTGGCCTCGACCCTTAACGATTTGGAAGACGGCACTCAAATCTTTCATTAGTAAGTAAGTAAGTGGAATGTTCTATTTTGCCGACCGACAACGGCAAACATTTAATTTAACAGTTTAACAGCTGTTTGCTAAACGAAAGGGGCTTACGTCGCCTTGTGCATCGCTCTGATTGGTTGTAGTGCTATCCAACTGCGTGCAGTGGCATTTGAAATGCACGAGTAGGAGCCGCCCCTTGAGTTGGAAATTACTAATGATCGTGGCCAGACCCTCTATCGTTCAAGATATCAGGGTCTGGATTTCCAGGCTATCAGTCTGGTGCACTTTGAGGGGAAATTTAGAGGCTATATCAAATCCTGAGATGCAGAAGGAACATTATTTTTCAGATTTTTCTTAATCAGGCAGCACTCTTTACTCTGCAACTGTAAAAACAGTAGATTGGTCTGCAGACTCATGTTCTATGGTGGAGTACTCATTTCAGCAGATACAGGGTGGATAGCTACTTTTTTATGAACAGTATAGAATTTACACATATAAATCTTAACACCTGTATGTGTGTGGGGGCCCTAAAGGCTCATCATGAAGCCCCTTAGACAGAGCTACTAATGCTGTTTTCTTATGCTTTTGTATTTCTCCCCTACTAGTTGAGGGGCCCATGATGATTTATTTCCTTATATTTAGGCTTATTCCTTTTTGGACCCTGTTATTGTCATGAGTGACTGAGCTCTTTGACAATGCAACATGAAAAGTTACTATGGGTATCTCCAGAGGTGGGACCAAGTCATTGTTTAGCAAGTCACAAGTAAGTCTCAAGTCTTTGCCCTCAAGTCCCGAGTCAAGTATCGAGTCAAGACAGGCAAGTCCCGAGTCAAGTCCCAAGTCAATGCTGACAAGTCTCAAGTCAAGTCCCAAGTCCTGCAGTTTGAGCTTTGAGTCATTTTGAGTCATTTTAACCAAAAAGTAATAATATATTTACCCACATCATGTACGCTTTTAAAATCTATATTTATTTATCAAAACAAGTGCAATTGAAAAAAAAAAATTGTACGGACATTGCACTTCCTAATTGCATTTACCAGTGATTTTTAACATTTAACTCATATTAAGCACATACACGCACAGACACTCACACATAGGCTACATTTAGAAAAGGCCCCAAAGTTTACAGGTTACAGTGTTGTTATTTCTTATAGTGTGTTAAGATGTGTTTTGTTCAGTGTGGATGACATTATAGCTGTCAGTTAGTGGCCGTGACGTCAGTCAGCCGGAGGGTCTGTTTAGTAAGTTTCCTTTTCTTCTCTCTCTCGGTCAGGCGTGTGAGCGTGCATGTTGCCGCAGTAGTCGATCATTCCACAGTTGAAACGTGTTTATTTGAGTTTATGTGAATCACCCATGTGTGAGTAGCCTAAGTAGGCGACATGCAGTCCCGATCGCTGTTATAAGTTACAGTTTATGGATGTTATTAACGAACGCAATTCGCAGGTCGCAACAGCTGTTCTAACGTCTCCTCACGAGCGGAATGTAAGCTTTAGTTCTTTTCCCGCGATCTATGCTGCTGTGCCTGTGAAAGAAGGAAAATAAAGAGAGGATAAACCATACTCCTCCTCTCCTAGTCTCACGCTTATAGTCTGACGCTTTTGGCCTTAAGTGGTGTTCTGGCCCCAGACGGCGGGGCCCCGTTCAATTGAATGGGTTGAAACATACACTCAACAAAAATATAAACGCAACACTTTTGTTTTTGCTCCCATTTTTCATGAGATGGACTTAAAGGTCTAAAATTCATTCCAGATACACAATATTACCATTTCTCTCAAACATTGTTCACAAATCTGTCCAAATGTGTGATAGTGAGCACTTCTGCTTTGCTGAGATAATCCATCCCACCTCACAGGTGTGCCACATCAAGATGCTGATCTGACATCATGATTAGTGCACAGGTGTGCCTTAGACTGTCCACAATAAAAGGCCACTCTGAAATGTGCATTTTTTTGCCTTATTGGGGGTCTGGGGACTCAGAACCAGTCAGTATCTGGTGTGACCACCATTTGCCTCATGCAGTGCAACACATCTTCTTCGCATAGAGTTTACCATATTGTCAATTGTGGCCTGTGGAATGTTGGTCCACTCCTCTTTAATGGCTGTGTGAAGTTGCTGGATATTAGTGGGAAGTGGTGGTGCACGCTGTCGTATACGCCGGTCAAGCACATCCCAAACATGCTCAATGGGTGACATGTCCGGTGAGTATGCTGGTCATGCAAGAACTGGGACATTTTCAGCTTCCAAAAATTGTGTACAGATCCTTGCAACATGGGGCCGTGCATTATCTTGCTGAAACGTGAGGTGATGTTCATGGATGTATGGCACAACAATGGGCCTCAGGATCTCATCACGGTATCTCTGTGCATTCAAAATGCCATCAATAAAATGCACCTGTGTTCTTCGTCCATAACAGATGCCTGCCCATACCATAACCCCACCACCACCATGGGCCACTCGATCCACAACATTGACATCAGCAAAGCCCTCACCCAAACAATGCTCCACACACTGTCTGCCATCTGCCCTGAACAATGTAAACCGAGATTCATCCGTGAAGAGAACACCTCTCCAACGTGCCAGACGCCATCGAATGTGAGCATTTGCCCACTCAAGTCTGTTACGGCAACGAGCTGGAGTCAGGTCAAGACCCCGATGAGGACGACGAGCATGCAGTTGAGCTTCCCTGAGACGGTTTCTGACAGTTTGTGCAGAAATTGTTTGATTATGCAAACCAATTGTTTCAGCAGCTGTCTCAGTGGCTGGTCTCAGACGATCTTGGAGGTGAACCTGCTGGATGTGGCGGTCCTGGGCTGGTGTGGTTACACGTGGTCTGCGGTTGTGAGGCCGGTTGGATGTACAGCCATATTCTCTGAAACGCCTTCACTGCAAAAACTCGAAATATAGACTAGTGTATTTTACTTGACTTTAGTGTATTTATCTTATCACACCATTTTTTGGACTTATTTACTCATTCAGGCTGAAGATACTTAAGATAATATTACTTGTTTCAAGAAAATTAACTTTGCGCCAACTAACTTAGATGATAAAAGTAATTCTAAGCTAATTTATCTTAAATTGTTTTAGAGTTAGCCTATAGACATGTTTACAACTCAGCCTAAGGATATTTTTTACTTGTTTCAAGACTCACATCAACCGGTTTTAAGAATGGAGACAAACTCATTAAGATAATGTAAGAATTGATTGTATTATTATAATATTTGGGTGTTTATGCAAATATGGACATTTTTAAGTCCCAGCAATGAAATGTGGGATTTATGTAAAAATTTGTCACATGATGCTTGATAAATATAAATACAGTGTTAAAAATGTATTTACCGCAAAAGCTTTACAGTATCTCACAAAAGTGAGTACACCCCTCACATTTCTTAAAATATTTAATTATATATTTTCATGGGACAACACTGAAGTAATGACACTTTCATACAATGTAAAGTAGTCAGTGTACAGCTTGTATAACAGTGTAAATTTACTGTCCCCTCAAAATAATGCGACACAGCCATTATTGTCTAAAGTGCTGACAACAAAAGTGAGTACAGCCCTAAGTGAAGATGTCCAAATTGGGCCCAAAGTGTCAATATTTTGTGTTGCCACCATTATTTTCCAGCACTGCCTTAAAGCGGCTACGAGTAACATTTAAATATCTTTTAAACAGCCTCATGTTTCCTCTGATAATCATAAATTACCTTTAACAGCAAACGAGACCATCAGTGCAAAGAAAGACGTTTTTAAATAGTTTTTATTACTGCTTTTGGTCTGGTCGCACACCCAGTCCGATTTTCGGTTCGCTCGTGCAAGCTCTATGGTCACATATCCGTTGGTCGCAGATTTCAGTGTGGCGCAGCAACGTGAATTGAGAAGCCTATCCCTCCAGGTGAGGGAAGGGGAGCGGGAGCCTTGTTTGATACAGTTATTTGTCGTCATAATGACTGATAACGGGGCTGAACCATCAAAGAAAAAAAAGAAAATGCATTGAGAGAAAAGCTAAAAGGGAGAGTGATATAGGCTATGGGGGGGACGAGGGCGTTGCCAAGCAACGTGTATACAATTTCACGAGAGCGAAACTAGACTGCAGTGTTTACTCCTAAATGAATGAGCGGTTGGTACTAACACAAAGTTTGCTTTGCTTCACCATCATCAGATAACCATTATCTGAAATAGTAATTATTTACAACAACATAAACACATTACCTCATCGTGATCCATACTAACTGCCGTCTCTCGTTCATTCGCTTTCTGTGAGGAGTCGGACACGTAATCTTTCAGCTCCGTAAGAGAGAGTAGTTAGGTGACACTGCTGCAATCAGGTGCGTGTGGCAGTGACTGGCATTAGTTCATGCAGTGTCAAAACCACTCTCACGGAGCCGAAAAGAGTCATCACACTTTCAACACACGGACATGCACTATGTTGCTCCCTTCTCAGTTCACACTCACGCGCGTGGCACGCGCTATAAAACAGCTTTGCGACAGCGGGCGTCGTAAAAATACTACCGCTTTTGTCCAAAGGGGACGCCAACGTGCCATGTTACTCGTAGTGGCTTTAACCCACTTTGGCATGGAGTTCACCAGAGCTTCACAGGTTGCCACTGGAATCCTCTTCCACTCATTCATGACGACATCAAGGAGCTGGTGGCAGTATTGCAACATGATAACGACCCCAAATGCACCTCCAAGACGACCACTGCCTTAAACTGAGGGTAAAGGTGATGGACTGGCCAAGCAGGTCCATCACCTTAAAACCCTATTGAGCATATTTGGGGCATCCTGAAACAGGAGGTGGAGGAGTGCAAGGTCTCTAATATCCACCAGCTCTGTGATGCTGTCATGAATGGTGGAAGAGGATTCCAGTGGCAACCTGTAAAGCTATGGTGAACTCCATGCATGCCCAAGAGGGTTAAGGCAGTGCTGGAAAATAATGGTGGCCACACAAAATATTGACACAATTGGGCCCAATTTGGACATTTTCACTTAGGGGTGTACTCACTTTTGTTGCCAGCAGTTTAGACATTTCTTTTTCTTTCTTTTTTCTTTTTTTCTTTTATTTCAGACATATCAAAAACAATACAAAACGAAAATGAAAAGCATAAAAATACAATAAACAAAATGTATGTTTAAATGACTTCACAAAAAGAAAACAAATTATCTGTATTGATGTGATATGCCTGAAAAGGAGCAGGAAGAAGTATGCACTTATTTAATCCTACCCCTTTTCCATAGTAAAAAAAATAAAAATATTTATTATATTTGCTTCTTGTAATCCATATAATCTCTATACAATCTATCTATACAATTGGCGATGCTATATTTGATATTTACGATCTATACATACATACAACTTAATATACTATGATTTTTTATATTTTATATATTTATACAATGCACATATCTATATCTATATACAATCAATATATCCATATCTACATACATATCTATACAATCAGTATATGGGTCAATGACGAATAAGGGTTGTCATGATGGTTTTTTGAAAATCTTTCAAAAATATATTTTAAAAGCATCCTTGAATCAATTTAAAATATAAATTTTGTTTTTCTGTTAGTTTTATTTCATGGGAAATGGGATTTACACGCTTTTCTACTAAAAGTAGGCCCAAATGGACCTGACAATGTCAAATGGTGTAACCACAAAAGATTAAGAAATATTCATTATTTTGTCCACCATAGTGTAATATGAGTGTAACTCATAAGAATAATAACTTCCATTTCAAAATATCACATGAAAAAAGATTTTATTTGGATAACCCCTAAATCTAAATGTTATGCGTTTTTGCAATTTTGAGTGGGACGTTAGCTGGAAACATCTTGTTTTCTAAATGATTGATGACCAATCGTGTTAAAAGTGTTAAAAATTATTTTATACATTTAAGAAGAGTAATCAATTCTGGCCTACATTAATTTACAGGTACATTTTGATTTTTTTAGGAAAAATACTGGTTACACCATTTGACACAAACCTGTTACACCACTTGACGGTGTTGCTTCTACAGCCAAAAAGTTTAATAAACAACACTGAAATCAGGCACTACAGTCAAGATAGTTACTGTGTTTGGACTTGCCATTGGATTTTGTTTTCATGTACTTAAAACATTGGTCAACAAATACCATTAAGGTGACTATGGAGTAATTATTCTATCTTTATTCACGAGCGTGGTCTTCTGGTTCAAGAGCATGACTTATTGTTTACACATTCAGATTTTGTAATTATATGCTCTTAAACCTGAAGAAACCACTCTTAAATAAAGATCTCCAGGGATGACAAAAATGTTCTAGGGTCAAACTCATTTGATTGTATTTATGGAAAAAATTCAATCAACAACAAAAAGTCTTAACAAATTGTGTGTTTGTGCGTTTAAGTGTGTCTATGTTTGTTTGTGAGAAAGAGCTAGGTGGATGGGTAGAAGAGACAAGGAGATTCATGTCTGTTAAGGGTCCAGCTCCTGCATGCCCTTTTAAACAGTGAATTCATATCTAGTTATATCTATCTGAAAGCAAGATATTATTTGGTTGACGTTATGCCTTGTGATCTGATTACATTTAAGAAAAAAGTGAGTGTGAGTGCACGCTTGTTTCTGTTCATGAAAACTACCTTTCCTGTCCTCTTTTTGCAAGGTAATTGGCTTGTTTCCTCTTTTGAATGTGGCATCTATTGTGGAGAAAGTGGCTCAATTCTGCAGCCTAAATTTGATTAACATTTTCTACTATTCACAAATTGTTGGAGATCTAGGTATTTAAAGCTGCTGTTCATCCTTCCACATTAGGTGTCAATTTATTCATGTATTATGAAATTATGTGACATTAAAATGAAAAGGAATGATATAAAAATATGCATTGAAGCTAAACATGAATTAAAAAAAAAATCACAAAATCATGCCACTTAATGATTTTATCCTAGCCGTACCTAGCTTTGGTGATAAAGTTGTGGAAATACCAACTATTTTAGAAGATACAAACAATAATAACCTAAAACTGGTTTAAAAAGTAACGGAGCTCATATTTCATTTTAAACCAGTATCTAAAACTAGTGCATTTTGAAAAAATTTGACAAAAACTGAGATGTTTGTCCAATTAGTCAAATGGTGTAACCGGTTACACCATTTGACATTTCGACTAAAAATCTATTTTGACAGCCATTATCATGGACTCATATCTGAGGACATGGTCTTGGTGTGAATAAATCAAATATAATTCTTAAAACAAATAATACTATTTATGAAAAAAATATTTTTTCAACGTTTTATTTGGGTTACACCATTTGACATGTAAGCCAAATGATACTTGACATACCCTAAAAGTGCAAATATCTTATATTTCTTGGAGAGCTCTTAACTTTGGAATGCAGCAGTCATGTTCATCAGGGGTCCTTTACTGTTCTTAAAGATTTGAACAAAATGGCACCTTGAATGATGGTTACACCACTTGACAATTCAGGACATTCGCTCCTGATGAGATTCCCCAAATTATTAGAACAAATATGAATGTTGTATAAAAATATAATTTATATACTCATAATGACCTCCATTTTAGGATAATGCCAAAATAGTTTATAGGATGTCATATTGAGAAATTGACTGTATTTAAGCAAGTTACATTTTGTGGTACGAAGTTTTGACGGTTACACCACTTAGACATTTTTGCCTTTTATCTCCAAATATTCTCTCAAAATTGAATAAAACCAAAAACTTTCGAATAGGGTCTCTAGAAATGAATGCGTTAAAGTAATGTGTAAGCTTTTTTTTTGTTTCCACATTTTCAAATTTAATTTAACCTTACGGACACAAAAAAATGGGCGTCACGTCATTGACCCATATATATATATCCATATATATCAATACAACCCATATATATATATATATATATATATATATATATATATATATATATATATATATATATATATATATACACACATACATACACACACAATACATACATACATGCATACATACATACATACATACACACACATACATACATATATATATATATATATATATATATATAGTGTGTGTGTGTGTGTGTGTGTGTGTATGTATGTATATATATATATATATATATATATATATATATATATACATACATACACACACACACACATGCATACATACATACATACACACACATACATCTACACATACATATACACATAATATTATTATTATTATTATTATTATTATTATTATTATTATTATTATTATTTATTTATAATTTCCTTCTTACTTCTCACCCTCATCCCTGTACCTTTTGAAAATCATTGATTTGAACCTTTTTTTTTAGACTGGATCATGTTTGGACATTGCTTTAGCTCCGTGCTCATCCCATTCCACAGTTTCACACCCCCAATTGAGATGCAATGACATTTTAAAGTCATGCGTACATCCAGTGTCTTAAAGTTTAACTGTTCCCTCAAATTGTAACCCCCCTCTCGGTCAAAAAAAAGTTTTTGAATGTTACCTGGTAGCAGTTTATTTCTAGCTTTGAACATGATTTGTGCAACTTGATATTCAACCAGGTCATTGAACTTTATGATACGGGAATGTAAAAACAGGAGGTTGGTGTGATCATAATATCCAGCTTTATTGATTATTCTTATGGCTCGTTTTTGTATTGTGACTAATGGTAGCGGTTGGCTGTGTGTCGCGTTATTTTGAGGGGACAGTACATTTACACTGTTATAGGCCTACAAGCTGTACACTGACTACTTTACATTGTATCAAAATGTCATATATTCAGTGTTGTCCCATGGAAAGATATTATAAAATATTTGAAGTAATGTGAGGGGTGTACTCACTTTTGTGAGATACTGTAGGGTGTTGGGGTAAACACAAATTATTATTTTTTTTTTATCAGTAATTACAACTATGCACAAAGCTTGCTGAAAACTAATTCAAATGTCTTAATGTCATAGAACTTTAAAAAGGAAACATTTATAAAATCTATAAAATGAACAATTTTGTAATCTTTTGCAGTAAGGACATGTGAGTAAGTAGCCTACAAGTGATGAAAACAATAATAAAAATAAACATTCTTCCCCATTAAATTCTTAAAAACTATATGCAATGTTGTGTACCTGTTTATATATATTACACACTCTGATGGTTAAAATTCAAATTCATTTAAGTTGATTTTTAAATTGGGGAAAGTCAAAAGTGACCTAGTTGCAGAAACAACCATTTAATATTACAATATTTTCAAATGAATTGAATGCTCTGTTCTGTTCTCTGCAGTCATCAATTCCACAAATTGCACTAACGTTGCTACTGAGTCCATGTGCCCTATTCATATGGCTTAAGAGTGCCGACAAAGGCAATGCAACACATCCAAAACAAATGACACAGCGCGAGCCAGCAGGCCAGCAGTAATCAAACCGGGTGTGGCTGTGGCATAGAGAGGCACCTATTTGCAGACACGTGGGGAAACGGAGCTCCACCGGAAATACGAAATTTCTTCTTCGTTTTTTTTTTACTGGCGGCGATCACCCAGCGTTTCTTCTTCTTTTTGTTTTACTGCCAGCGTTCACGTAGCGGTGAATAATAACAAGACACAGTTTCCACCGGTTATGGTGCTGGTAGATAGCCTGGTCCAACCAGACCATCGTAGTTCATTTCATTTGTACAGAAGGTCTGGAAGTGCTGTAATTGGCAAACGTTAACTCACTTGGAGGCGGGTGTCTGTCGAAGTTTAAAACTATTGGATCTGCCCAGTGCCACTCAGGATTAGCCAACCAATCGCATCACGTTTGGTCATCACGTGTGTCATGAGCCGGCTTTTGATGGCGCCTTCCAGTTGGACAGGGAACTCGGAAATTTCCGACTTCACTACATATTGTAGTCTATGAATCTACCGGTACCTGGCAACAGTAACTTGTTAGAGCCTAACGTTTAGTTATTTGGACGAGAAAGGTTTTAGGCGTCCATACTTTCGCGAGCAGATGCACTGGAACACAGACAGGTCGGAACTCAGAACTACCAAGTCGGAAATCTCCTTATTCCGAGTATAAAGGAACGCAGCATTCAACTGAAACTGGAGCGTTCTCAGCCACTCGCTCTGTTCGCTGATTGGACGATCGTAGATTCTCCGGAGAATCTGGGAAATGCGCTGTACACCCAGACTGACTACTGAAGGGAAAATGAAATTTGGCCGTAAGTAGGCGGGCGGGCGGAGCCAGGCTAGCTGGTAGACAGTAAAAGACAGTAAAATTCATGGTTTTCGACCAATGAAATGACGTTCGGGGAGGGACAACGCCTTTGACCAATGAACAAATGATATCTTTCTTTAATAGCTTTATAAAGTAATTGTCAACATACAATTATATGAACACCCTTCCATTTTACAGAAGGAGCAAAATACCATGTGTATATTTAAAGCTTCGGGTTGTTGGAAAAAGTTGAACTTTTATCTTAGAAGTCCTGGAAACAAATGCTTGTCTTTTCCTCTTAAACGAAGCTGTAAATAGTCTTTACGTAGTGTCAGTTGGAGCCTTGTTGTAGCAGTGCAGGCTAATGCTCACTGTGTTAGGATTAATAAACCTATTGTATTGTATGTAGCCTATCTCATTCTGCGGCTGCACGTGATTGTTACTGTTCACTTGCGTGATCACAAAGTCACAGACGAGCCTCGTAGCCTAATATGAATATAGAAATGATATAATAATTAAAACTGTGATCACTAGAGGACAATGGGTCTGGTAAAATCAATCAGGATCTACAAAGGAAACCGTCACTTCCCATTTTTTAAAACGTGTTGTTTATTTTAATGTGGTGACACTTTTTGTGTTTTATTTATAAGAGTTTATATTTATATGTGATTGACCTACTTATGATAATTGTGAATTAAAGAGACGGATTTCGGAAGATGTAGGCTACACAAAGCTTCGTTGCTTCATTCATCTTCTACCTCAACATCTACTTTTTACCACCGTCCTGGCCACTTGGGACCCTTAACAAACTGACTTATTTTACTGTCTACTACCATAACCGGTGGAAACTGTGGTTGCGTTCCGAATCGCATACTTTCTACTATATAGTATGTAGAAAAAAGATTTAGGATGTCCCGATTCTTGTGGCCAGATTTAGGATGGTTAGAAGTACCCGGATGTCCTACTTCATGCGGCCAAGATTGTTAGTGTTGAAAAGTGCCTCCTATTTGGGCGATTTTGACCCACAATCCAGTGCGCACGTGAAGTGACGTCACATCAACAAAGCTTATTATGAAAACAAACAGGGATGCGACGGATATAAAAGCAAGAGGCAAGATCAAGGCACAATGTTATGATGAAATAAGAGAGTAAAGTATGTCCCAATAGTATGCCTACTGCATCCTAACTAGATTCTTTTTATCGTCGGATGTAGTATGTAGAATAGAAAAAAGAAAGAGTATGCGATTCGGAACGCAACCTGTGTCTTGTTATTATTTATCGCTAGGTGAACGCCGGCAGTAAAACAAAAAGAAGAAGAAACGCTGGGTGATCGCCGCCAGTAAAAAAAACTAAGAAGAAATTTCGTAATTCCGGTGGAGCTCCGTTTCTCCATGGGTCTGCAAATAGGTACTCTTGTGGCGCTTTTCCACCGCACATGTAGCTCGACTCGACTCAACTCGACTCGACTCAACTTGGTTTGGTAGCAGCACGGGTTGTTTTCCACCGCAAATAGTACCTGCTGAACGTGCGCGGGGTCGTCGTAAGGGGCTGAAAGCCTACTCCGGAGCAAAGTAGCAAAGCAGAAATTACGAGAAGTTGTTGCATTATTAACTGAACCAACCGCCAAAAACACGGATGAAAAATGTTTAAATGTTGTATCTGTTTGCTAAAAGAAGTAGAAGAATATTGCTACGGGCCATTAAAAGGGATGGTTGTTGTCCCGATGTGTGACTCTGCCACACAGTCAGCTGTAGGGATGCGTCACGTACATCCCTATGCACGTAAACACGGGCATGATAAAGTGGACTGTTTAGTGCTTGTTTCAGGATAGGTGTTTTCAAATGCAAGCCGTGTCTCAGCCTGAATATTTTATTGAGGTAATCAGTTCAGTCCGAGGCTTGTAATGTAATCGCTCGCTATCATGTCTGTCCCAGCTGGCTACTATTTAGCCTAGCTGCTAGCTGCCCTACATGTCTCCTCTCGTATGTAAGTAACTTCCCCAACAACCAACACTGGGTGAGCTTAGCGAATATATGGAAAATAAATTCGGATCTGTGATGCAAATCAAATGAAAGAGAGCCAGAGAAGGCTGCACGCGGCGTAAATACACTCAAAAGTCCCGGAGAGTTGGGGAGAATAAACAACAGAATGAAGGCGGTAGTCTCTGGCCACTGATTGGCCAGACAATAGTCTCTGGCCAATCAGTGGCCGGCCGTCTGCCGACGTCACCTTTTAGCATCGGCTCAGCTCGCTTGGACCCTAGAGCGAGGCGATACCAAAAAAGCAGCCGCTACGTGGTACCAGGTACCATGAAATTGCGGTGGAAAAGCCAAAAATGCGAGTCGAGTCGAGTTGAGTCGAGCTGATACCATGCGGTGGAAAAGCGCCATTGGAGACATACGGTAGCAGGTCACGTGCTAGTTCACGTCTTTTTGCGCGCGCGACAATTCCAAATCAAAGCCATAGGGGTGGCTTTTATAATGCAAATTACTTGCCCATAAGGTGTCTTTACTAAATAGGGGATATTCTTTGCTCAAAAACACACATTTAATATTTATGACTGAGGAAACCCTACTCTAGCCCTGAAATAGTTCGTAGGGTTTGTTTAATAATTGTATTTATATGGCTCTGCCCCTCCCTATTCAGACCTACTTGGACTCGCCCTCTTACTACCTCAACGTTTGACTCGCTCGACGACGGACGGTCATTTGAAGATAGAGAAGAAGAGCACGCTAACAATCAAAAGGTTTGAACTGTCTGAACATTTTACAAGAAATTAATGAAGTTATGGGTAAGATATTATTCTCTACGGTCTTAAGGAGTAGTTAAAGGTTTAAAACCAATGGCCGTTTGCAAGGTTTTAGTAGCCCAAGTCTGCTTTAAAAAAAACAATGCTAACAACTTCACGCCATCTTTTGGGAAATAGCAGTTACCTGCCCTAGAAATTACACACGGTTCATATGCAGTAAAACATTAAATGAGCAGGATTGATTGAACTGGCAGAGGAAAGCTATGGATAGTTTGTATCCAATGATTTATTCAGGTTGTGTATGTCCAGTTTAAAGACATGAGCAAATGTAGTTTCGATATCCCTCCCTGTGGGCCAGTGCAGTTAAGCACACATTTGAAGGATTTTAGCTTGAGTAATGTCACTTGCCCTCCCACTCGCAAAGAAAGTAGCTGAGCTAACATTACTGCAGACAACAGGGGGCCTGCACTAATTTAACCGACCAGTATATGTTAGGGGTGGGAATCTCTTGGCACCTCACGATTCGATTCCGATTCAGAGGTCAACGATTCGATTCAAAATCGATTTTCAATGCACCTCAATGCAAAACATTTTTTATGTACATACCCATGTGTGAATTTCAAAAATATATTTATATGCACATCTGAGTTTGCTAATCACTTCCTACTTTTGTGATGATCATTAAAGACAATCAACAGATAATTGCCTTCTCTAATATTGTATTAAGAGAAAAGCTTTTCTTGTCACAAATATGACTTTCTATGAACAGTGCAATAATCAATGCAGCTTGCATTTCAACACAATATGGAAGTATGTAAAAACTAAACCGATTCAGTTTTATTTTATTTCTAATCTCGTAAATCATGTTTCTATAGGATTTCTATTCTATTATCTATTATTTTCTATGTCATTTCAACACATTGTACAAAAAGTATGGCTTGGAATTCAGCTCTCATACAAAAACGTAAACAGAGATAAAGCCGGTGCAGGTCATGGGTTTGCTGCTCTCAGCCCTTTTGAAGCAACTTTGGAAACAACTCGCACAATGGCGCAGGAAGTACGATTATTAACTTTTCTGAATCGATTCAGAATCGTCCGAGAGAGAATCGATATTAATCGGAAAATCGATTTTTTTTTCCCACCCCTAGTATATGTTACACCTATTTCTCTTGGATCAGCATGAATATAAATATTCCTACTGCCATACATGCATGTCTTGCTTTAACTAAACATTGGATTTATTATTTATGAGTTAGATTGATTAATTGGAACTATGTTAATAAAGTAAGAGTAATATTGAAGCTATTTGGGTGATTCTAGACAAGGTATAATGCTTAAAATTAATTGTTTCAATTTCAACAGAATCCTGAATGCCTTAGAAAAATTGGACCAAGTGGCGAAAGACCAAGTGGCGAAAGACAAAGTGGCGAAAGACATTCTAGCAGGTAAGAATGATGACCTGGTACTAGTTAACAAATTATATTGGGTGTGGCAGTCACATGATTTTAGGTATACATTACATTATTAGGGGTGGAATGGTACAGTTACTTGATGATGTGTATCTCCTGTCATCAGTATTTTTAATATAAATTGACTAAATGGATACACAATCGGCCACTTAATTTTTCTGAGAGGAATTTGTTTCCAGTCTGGATAGAGGGAATCGTGATCTAGATAGTGAGTAACTAAGTATGATAAACTTATCAACAAATTTGTATTGAACATCTTGGAACTAAATGGTTCCGTATGAATATCTGTACCCTTGCACCCCTAACCAACAAAATTACATGGCTAGTTTGTCTTAGTAAGTCCATGTGTTTCCCTAGATCTTTTTAATGATTGCTCATGGTCTTTGTGTTTCATGTTTCACTTCGAACTCTATAAGCGACTGAACAGAGGATGCAAAACATCAGGATTCAAATCCCAAGGGGCTACACCAGCAAGGGGAAAAAAGAGACGCCTTGAGTTTGGAGCCACAGAGGGAGAAGATGAGGAAGATTGTGACTCCTGCGCATCCACTATCATTCTCTCCCCAAGTTGCAGTAGCACCATCAGCAGCCAAGACAGTGAAGGGGATCACCAAGTCATAACCAGCACTCCAGTCAAACAGGCTGATGTTCTTGGTAATTGTATTAGGTTTTTGTAGCCCCATTCATTGAAATTACACAAGATAAATCAGCACCGTACAAAGTTCCATTTCATCCAGAAGGGCACAGACAAAATCTCCAGCTATTATTAAGATATTTAACTGTTAGGCTGAATAGAAACAAGACTGGGCAAAAAATTACAAGGCCAACTGCCAGAAAATTCTCACGTCTACTATTATTTGTCAGGGGGCTGAGAATTTTGACCTAGTAATTTTTGTCTTTTCCTGATTCTATTCAAGTAATATCAATGAAGGTCTTCATTAAACGTAGTGGAGATTTTCTTTGTTCCAGTGGAAGCAATAGTAGCATGAATAACATTAGCAAGCAACAAATAATTCTGAGCTCTACTGTGTTGTAATATTTTCTCTCTTTAACCTTTTAGTTGAATGCAGACAGGACAGCCGGATGGCCCAGGCTAGACACTACACAACTCTGCAGCAGCTATATCGCAAGACCAAACAGAACAGAGACGATGTGGCACAACTTCTCGACCTGGAGTTCGAGGGGAGGAGGGCCTTCATTGATTCGGATACAATAAGGGAACAAGACAGACCGGCAAAAGTATTGGAGGCATATCCATGCCTAAGAGATATTGACCATGTAAGTATGATCACAATTTACACTTCAGTTCAGCAAACATGTTCTTTGGAACATTCGAAGCATACTTCTTTAGCACATTAAATAGCTGTTTTAGACCCCATTTACACGTAGGGAAAACCTATGTATTTCCATGCGGTTTGATGTTTAATTTACACAAAAACAGAAGTTTTGTCCCTGAAAACAAAAAAATTGGTTTTATTTCAGCATGTAGACAGGGAAAACAGCATTTATGCATTGTGACAGGATTTTTCCTTGTTGAGAATACCTGATAGTCCATCTGTTTCGCAACACAGCTGTCTGTCAGTGTTTTATCATCGGTGTGAATGGAATTATCTCCACAAATGGAGGAGGGGGAAAATACAGTTTTTAGAATACCTTGCTAAATGCAAATGTGGTCTTAAAGTGATGCTTGAACTAAACTATCATGTGTTGTTTATTTCCATAAAGTGTGTGTGTGTGTGTGTGTGTGTGTGTGTGTGTGTGTGTGTGTGTGTGTGTGTGTGTGTGTGTGTGTGTGTGTGTTCTTCCCCACCAAAGGTTCTTGATGAACTTAGACGAATACTAGACAACAACTCCAACTACGTGGAAGAACTAAGGTGGTTCAACTTCAAATCTAGAGTAAGCTTCTACGGGTTTACAAGAAGGCAATGAAACCTCCAGTGTCACTTTCAGCTGGTAAGGACAGCCAACATAATACCAAAATAATATGTATCGGTATGTTTGTCTGTATACTGAGAAACAAATCTTTAATTTTCTCTCATCTTTTTTTAGAGGAGCAAGCGATAAACCTCTTGACCGTACTGCCAGCTCTGTACCCATCTAATGTTGCTGTGCCCAAGAAGATGACATCTGCCTCTGAAGCTCTCATCCATGTTCTTCTGGTAAGTCATAAACTTTCATATAAATACAAAAAATACCTGCTAAACTTTCTCCAATATGGTTGTCCCTGCTGTTGGTCCACTATTTGGTCCATAGTACACCATTGTTGTATGTGGGTGGGGAATGCAGGGATGGGATTGCTGTCCCACTGATGTTGTGTTTTTATGTTCAGCCCACAGAGGACCCTGAGACTTTCCTGAACAGAAGGCCCCTCACTACACCGCTCGTTTTGGTGGATGAAAACCAAGAGGCCTTTCTCTGCCTAGGAACCGAAGCAATCGCATTACCCAAAAGGTACTTGGGGGACGCAGCAATGTATATAATTGCATACTATTATGCATTCCATATGACCTACCCCAAATGTGTGGCCTGTGTTCTTTCCATTATACAAACCGAGGTCCTGGGGGACTCTATCCATGAGAAGGATGCCACACCGGCTTTCAAACGAGCAAGGACTGATTGAAAGGCCTTTTTTGCATAACTTTGTAAAATGCTGTCTCCCCTGGTAACACACCACACACGCGCAGACAAACAAAACTAGTGTTCAAGTTTATTTTCAAGTTATACCAACAGCTTGTTGTTATCTGTTTTCTTAACTCTCCTTTAGACTTTTGTTTTCTCTTTGGTCCGTTGGTCCCTTTGTGCTGCCCTGTAGGCAACAAAATGTATGTTGCACTGAGACCTGTGTAAGTGATAATTGTGACTGAATTACAGTTGGCACAGGAGGAACATTTGTTGTCAAATAAACGGGTATTGATGTAACTGATGTGTCATTGTGTTGTGATGATGCCAAAGGTTGTGGTTTGCCGAGATTTTGCAGTAAATATATTAATGTGTTTGTATAGTATACCTAAAACTAGACAAATTCTTAAAACAAGAATTCCTAATCTAAGATATTTTTTACTTATTATGAGATATTGAATGCACTTGATACAAGCAAATTCATCTTGTTTTCGACCTATTTCTGACATATTATCAGAAATATTTACTTATTCCGAGATTTTTTTTTTAAACAATACAAGCAGGGCTGTACAGTGCGACAGTTTTGATCGCATTTGCTACTGAAATTGATCAAGTGCGATGACGAATACAAGTACACTCGCACGAGTGCTAATGAGCAGATGCTGTCTGTTTGAGACACAGAAGAGTGCTGCTCAACACTGCTTAGAGGGCTCTACATTAACACTCTCCAAATTCGGGTAAATGTAGTCTTAGGCAAGTAAGTTATTGAGTCCACCCTCCACTTTGGCTGGTGAAAGATGTGTGCTCGGGACCGTCCATGCTCGGGACCTGTGCTTGTGCGGCGATTATAGCATATATACACTTTACCAACGGTAATAACCGGAAGGAGACGGCATGCAGTTAAGTTAGCGCGTGTGCAAACAGAACATTTCCTGTGCGCCTTCACATTAAAAGCATGTTACTAGCCAAACGTGAGTTGACTTTTTTGAAGCCGGTAAGAACAGGAAGTTCGCACTTCACAGCCCTGCAGTGCGCTAGCTTGAAAATCAACTGCTTCAGCTGCAGAGAGCAGTCAACAACAGTAGTCTATTTAAACAAAGTTTGAAATAACTGATAAGCCACTGAAGAACTACTCCCAACACATTCATAACAACCTATTTAACTTATCCTAAATTGTACCAATATGTATACTTATTTATTTAATAGGCTATATGTTTTAAAGTTATAGGTTTTAATTAACAGAAGGACATTTACCATAAATGTTTATTATTATGAATATAATAATGATATGTATATACAAAAAATATATAGATATTCATTTTATGGGGAGAATTAATTCTGAATCAGCAAAAAATTGCAATTGGCAGGCAGGTTAGATTATTTTGTCTAAATTACAATCAGTGCACCCCTATTAATTTTTCTACAATTATTACTGCACACACTAGGATATGACATTTATTGAGAATTTCAAATGAGACCAAGATGACAGGCTAAAAGGTAATTAGAGCTAAATGCATGGGTTAAGGTTATGCAAGTTTTCGATCATACTTTGTGTGCTACTGAATTTATTTTTGTGCTACTGATTGTTTTTGCTTGCTAGCACCAGTGCTACCACCTAAAAAAATAAGTGTACAGCCCTGAATACAAGAAAATTCATCTTGTTTTAATCTTCTTGCTGACTAGTTTTGAGCAAGCTTGGCTCTAACCCAGTTGGTTTCTAAGCAATAATTCTCCAAAATAAGACAAAAAAAACTTGTCAAGAACACTAAATATAAGTATTTCCATGCTTATAATAAGATTTTTTGTTTTCTTGTTTCTAGAAAACTTAATAAGTGGAAAAATCATGATCCACTGGCAGATAATTTTGCTTGAAACAAGTAAATTTCCTCTAATAGTGGCTATATTTTCTTGTTTTTTCAGAGCCAGTTTTTGCAGTGGAGACGGCTTATGGTGGAGAAATGAACAGTCAATGCACGAGCAACAGATCTGGTTGACATTCCTGCAGTCAGCATGCCAATTGCACGCTCCCTCAATGCTTGTGGCATCTGTGGCATTTTGCTGAGAGACAAAACTGCACATTTCAGGGTGGCCTTTTATTGTGGACAGTCTAAGGCACACCTGTGTACTAATCATGATGTCAGATCAGCATCTTGATGTGGCACACCTGTGAGGTGGGATGGATTATCTCAGCAAAGCAGAAGTGCTCACTATCACACATTTAGACAGATTTGTGAACAATGTTTGAGAGAAATGGTAATATTGTGTATCTGGAATGAATTTTAGATCTTTAAGTCCATCTCATGAAAAATGGGAGCAAAAACAAAAGTGTTGCGTTTATATTTTTGTTGAGTGTAGCTAAGGCCGCTACTGATACCCACATCCTGTGTTTATTACCTACATGGGCCGTGTCTCCCTATACTGGATATTGAGTGGTTTATAGATGGCCATGCGTCTGACGTCTGCGTTTCTAGTCGGTGGTAAAGCCTTCATCAGTTTGAATGAATGAATGAATGAAGATTAATTTCCTGCAGCGATGTAAAGTTCAGGCAGCCGCCCAGACAACGCACACCTCCCGACTCGACCACCGTTGTATCCAAACAAAAAGATTATTTAAATCGCCTGTCTCCCGTCAGCAACCCCCCGCACCCGCATCAGCTGCTCATTTCTCCTCTTTGTGACTGACAGGCGATAGCCAACCAAGACTTCCTGTAATTGGTCCAAAAGTCCGAACCATCCAAAAACTGCCCTCACACTGGACACAAACCCAACCATGGTTCAGTACAGTCCGGACCGAGAACAACTCTTTAGGTGGGACCAACGCCCCTTAGCAATGAAGACGATGGACTTCTGTACAGTTCCAAGTGGGAGCTGTGCAAATGCATGCTCACACACAAATAGGCCAGAGACAGGATTCAATTACACATGTGAGAGAAAGTTACATCACCAATAAATAAACTAGGGCAACCCTCTCCGCAGGCCAGGATCGGACCACATAGAGCATGCAACCGCTCCTCTATCCTTTCAAAGAAGAGCTATACATGCATTTGTTTTGACGTAAAAACTACAGTTATGTTTTAGAGGAAAGTAAATGTCTCAACAGTGGCTGAAAACATTGCTGCAAAAATTAAAGTACCAGTATCCTGCGCTGCTCTCTGATAGAAGAAAACCATTTACAAGAGCTAGAAAATCATTAGAGGGAGTTTGTGGCAGCACTTTTTCTCATTAGAAGCACATTCTTGGAAAACCTAATGGCATTTTAATGAGTCAGGCAATACAAGAGGGTCTATTTTATTGCTTGTCCAGTGACTTTCCATTTCCCTAACCAATTAATTATAATAAAGAAAAAATTAATGACAGAGAGAAACGAGAGGCTCATCATTTTGAGAAAACAGCCTTCCACAAAATTGAAGTGCAATCTAGTTTTTTTTTGTCATAACACCATGTCTCTTAACAAGCTTTATCAGCAAATTCTTAAGCATGTGGGGGGTAATCATTTCCTACCGCCTGATTTCAAACCTGACCTCAGGTCAAAGTGCTTGCAGGTTAGCTAAGACTTGAGTCTAACTGAATTATTTTACACCTAACTGCCAGACATTTAACAGAAAGATCAACCAGATACGCACTACAGAAAAAATATACATCCACTACTACAAAAAATAAACAATGATATCAACAAAGCCACAGAGAGAAGCAGGAAGAGAGACAAACCTTTTAAGATTGTTTGGCTTTAGTCAGAGCAGGTCTGTCTTTCTAACTGTAGTCCAGAAGGCTCTGACATTTCTCGCAAGGCAGGGAGGGCTGAGGGGGAACAAGGGCTATTCCTGTCTCCCCCCCACCCGCTAGTATCACTCTTTCAGGTTATCAGCCCTCCCCAAACTCTCATTCACTACTGACATACCGTAAAGCCTATGGTATTTACCATTGAGCAGACCAGGACAGCGCCAAACTTAGAGCGTGACGCTGGTAATCAGATCCAACACACAGTGGCGACTAAATACCTGCTGATGTTTGTTGTTGTGTTTTTTTAATGTAGCTGATAAGGTGAAACATATGGCTAAATTGCAATATGTTATTTTAGAAGAAGATTTCATGCTTTTTTGTTGCCTTTGAATTTTTTTTCCTAACCAAATCAAAACTATAAGGATACATTTGCCTCATACCTGTATGTCTGTAAAGACTTTGAGGAACAAATATAATTTTGCAATTTTAGACTACATAAGTAAAAACTGAGTTTACTTATGCAAACAGCAGCAGAGATGTTGGTATTCTTAGCAAAAGCTGCAATCACAGGGAACCACCATCACAACTGCAATTACAGGCTACCACTTTTGAATGTCTTTTTTTATACATTAAGTTGGAGATTGTTATGTTCAATACAGTAGGTTTCCCAGGATCCTGCTGGGTTTTTGAATGCTTTGAATGTAATCCTGCGGCCCCTCCATGCTTGCATCTTGCTGACTGTCGCTTAACACGCCACACTGTACAGTGATCCCTCATCAGTCACTAACTGGGCCATTATAGCATTGTGGCCTTCCTGTCACATTGATCATGCAGAAGCGTACAGGGCCGCAGCTCACTCTCTGCTGCGTCTCTCCCCGGCTACTTACATTGATCATAGCATTGGAAGTGATCCTGAAGAGGGTGGCTCGCTCATTGACTGCTTTGATCTTCTCTCCTCCCTCCACGGGCACTTTCAGACCCTCGAGTTCACTCAGGGACCGCTGCAGGGCCGCCCCATGTTTGGCGATCAGGTCATTGCATGTGCTGAGGTCATCAAGCTTGCTGACGAGTATCTTCAAGGTGCCCTGAATCTCACTGCGGTCTGACTGGGATCTAGGCTCTTCGTCCCCCGAGTCATCTGGAAGAGAGAGAGATAGACAGACAGACAGAGAGAGAGAGAGAGAGAGAGAGAGGGGGGGGGGGGTCAGAGGTCAAATGTACACACTCTTGAACAAGAGAGGGTCATTAGGACTTCTGAGTGCATCGGTCATAAAAGAGACTCAAAAAGTATGAAAAAACCCTCCCTTATCACCCTTTTGATGATAAGGGTATTTCCCATCAGAGACACACTGACTTCCTAAACTACCATGGCAAACAAGTATCCAGCTCCTACATTACTCGAGATAAACATCTATGTTTTGGTTTGTTATTTGTCATTAGTCTCTCAAGGATAAATAAAAGTTAAATGAAATGAAAATTAAACATTACACACATGTAGGTATGTGCACATTCCATACACAAACGCAAACGCACGCACGCACGCACGCACGCACGCACGCACGCACGCACGCACGCACGCACGCACGCACGCACGCACGCACGCACACACACACACACACACACACACACACACACACACACACACACACACACACACACACACACACACACACACACACACACACACACACAGAGACAGAAATACACCCAGGACGGAGCAAGGTCAATAAACATTCTGAAGGCATTGAAAAAAGGAACAAAATCGTTTTTTTATAGAAAACGGAACTCCTGATTTTATGAACCAAAGTATATGAACATACATTAAAAACACATTAAAATAAAATAAATTCTCTTGTGAAGGTATTTATAACAGCATAACACCAGGTAATGTGCATGATGGAAAAAATATCTGCACACCTGTGTATCAATATTTCCAACAGGAAATCCTGGGTGTTTTTTTATTTTTTATAATTCAAGCTAACATTACTTACAGCTTAAATATTAGCTTCCTTACTCTTTAAACCTTGTGACCCTCTCCTGGTCTGATGTGTAGAAGCTGTTCTTCTGCTGTCTTCTACACTCCACTACAGAGTATGCTTTGACACATTTGAAAAAGTCTGAAATGTAGCTGATAAGAGGGCCGCCCACACTCTGGGTGAATGGCATCCCCTACACTACAGCAACAGCACGACAGTATCAAGAGTAGACCCAGATGGAAACTTAGTTTGATATATTGTGTAATATACATTTTTCAAAAAGCACACATAACGTCTATTTTTTTAAAGAATTTGCAATGATTTTTAGCCAGGCTAGCTGCTTTAAGGGTGGCAATGTTGTTCAGTTAGTTTACCACTTTGGTCCAGATCTAGTGCCACATGGTGGTTTACAGTTCTAGTGAAATGTAAGCACAACTGTTGAATGGTTTGCTTTGAAATGTGGATCAGACAGTTATAACTTATGATCCCTCTCAAGATAAAATGTAAAAACTTTATCATTCCTCTGACATTTTTATGAGTCAATATCAGGACAAAATTGATCAATAGTTTAGTTCATGGCCAAATACAGAACCTGAAAAACTACTGACATTCTCAGCTGCACTTTGCCTTTAAGGCTTAAACACTATGCCAGGATGGTAAATACGATTACATTTACACAAAATGATACCTGGTTACATCAGGATTCTAGCATTTTTGTTAACAGCGGATAAGTATGCTAATGTTAGCCTGTAGCTAAAAGAGAGAGAGAGAGAAGAAACCAAGAAAGGGAGAGCAAAGGGGAGACAGAGAAGGGGGAAAAAATCTCTCACCATGTTTGCATTCCTGAGGATCCATTTCCAGAGGTAACCAAAGTTCATCAAGAAAGAAGTACACTCGGGCCAATGAGCTCTAGCCTATGAGGGTATGTGTGAGCATGTTGAATTGGCCCTCAGGGAGACACAACTATCTGGCCATTAGAGGGAAGAGACTAAACTCAAACGGTCCATCCGGAGAAACCGTATAACAACAATAAATCCTTCAGGGAACATGGATCAGAAAAAAATGACACTAGCATCTACGCAGTAACAGCCAGCAATGGGTGTCAAATTTCACACCATTTCATAAAGTCACTGCAGAGAAAGGCAGCTAAGGAAGAGGACAAGGTTGAGAAGGTTAAGTTAGAAAACTGACCGGAGGAAAGCAAGAGACAAGAGATCCATGAGAAAGAGAGAGCTGAGGGGATAATGAAATAAGCCATAAATTGATTAGGTATGACTATGGCAGAACAGCGTTAAACAGATAAGATGGCTAATTGGAAGTTTGAACCCCTCGAGCAAACAATTAGCAGGGCATAAATGTATATTTGCCTTCAGGTTTAAAATGAGTCATGAAAATGATTGTTATATCAGAAAAGAAAAAGTGGATTTTTCTTTGAAACAGGCCTATCTGTACACAAGAGGCTACTGTTATGAAAGTGAAAGAACACATAGTGTAAACCCTTCGACATGATACTATTTTCTGTTCTGATGAAAACCAAGGTCACTGAACGCCAATCATCACTGACTGTCAGTGGTGACTGAGTTACAGTAAATTCTACCCCTGTGCTCGGCACCCCATCCACATTTCAGAGTGTGAAATTACAGAGCAGGGACTGGATAATATTAGGACAACATGCAGTATACTGTGTTAAGACATGTCAGAGGTGCTGGGAGGAAAGAACATGAAGCTCATTAGCACTGCAGCTGAATCTGTTCACATGAAAAACACCAGTGGATTGGCTCAAGTGTGTTCAATAATATGTAGAGTTGGTGCTTTTAAGAATAAACTAAAATATGTGGCTAAGCAGCAATGCAGTGAAGTCCCTCTTATTACTCACCCTCATTCTGCCAATGAGTTAAACAGCACAAGCGAAAGCCACTTAGAATAAACTGTCACATGTACCGAGGCATATTTGTTTAGAACAGACTTTGCTTATACAGCACGTAGCCTGCAAAATTAATTATCTTACCGGAACCTCACTGAGACAAGTTGTGAGCTGCGCAATCACACATTTTGCCTGTCGGCTCCACTCTACAGTATAGACACCCTTAAACATCAAGGAAAAACCCAGACACAAAGCTTTCTTGGATCAGTAATGAAGCCTCCAAAAGTATGTCCGTTATGCCCTTTCCACTGAGCCAGACCTCTATAGAATGAATAAAATGGCAAGCACTGGTAGACAAGTTTGAATGCTGGGATGGAAACCCTGTACGATCCCTCCCTCAACATGTTTTATCACCTGAATAAAGCACACAGAACTGGGTTTTACGCTTAACCTGGATCAATAGAAAGCCAATGTCTGTGCATCACTGGTTAAACTTAACCCGCCCCCTCACATTCCCGCCCCCTCTCTTCCCAACAACAGATGTGGATGGATGGCTCTCCGTAGTGAAGTTGACACCACGAGGCGAGGCCAGGAGCACATTACCACACCAGTCATGCCTCAAGGGCGGACTACTACCTCCCACCCCCTCCACCTTCCACAGCTAGCCACCTCAGAGAACACCCTGCAACGACACAAAGGCTTGTTCCAGCTCGGACACGGCTGGAGCTGGAAACATGCAGCTGAAGCCATTCTCTGAGATCTGATGATGAGATCATTTGAGCAAATATCTGTGTCTGAGGCGTGCAGGGGCACACATTTACAGGGAACAGCTCATCAAGTCACAACACACATCTATCCGTCTTCCTCCTCAGCAGCATAGCTTATTTTGCCCTTTACTCCTTCCATTATTGTCCATATCTCAGTGTTGCGCACAAAAGGGTGAGGAAGAAAAGAGAGAGAGAGCAAGAGAGAGAGCATGAAATAGGATGTGAGGGAATGTAATTGGTAGAGCAGTACTGTCAGGGCACATCTCTGCCTGTCCCTGAGGAGAGGGTGTCAGGTTGTTGGACCAGGGCCTCCAGCTGAGCCTGACAAGACGTTACCCTGTGGCAGAAAGACATACACGTCGAGCAGCCGAACACATGGGCAAAAAAAAATGCCACTATGGAATAAAGATGGGATTTAGACGCACAGGAAAGCCCAATCAAACTAATGTCAGAAAATTAATGTTTTCCTAATTTAATGTTTACTACAGTTCATTTTTATAGGTCAGGTTCCAGATATGTTAATTAACAAGGTCTCCTCATTTTGTTGAATAAAAGAAAACATACTTTAAGCAACATTATATTTCCTCCGAGAATGATGTAATTATATATGTATAAATTCTACCTTTGGGAATTTCCCAAACGGGAAAAATAAAGTATCTATCTATCATCTTAATTATACATATTGAGAGGTGCTGATTCAAAGTCATGGTCATTTTGAAGGTTGTTGTTTATTAGGCTGTTGAATTATAATGTGTTCTAATGAGAGGTTTTTATTCATATATAGGTTACCCTCATTCATATACATGCACATGTGGTCTGAAAACCAATGTATTTTCCGCACGGAGAAATAGAGAGTGTGTACCTGTGGTGGGAAAAGATTTTTTTATGCACTTATGGCAAAGAAAGAGGCAGCGGAGGTTTCTTAATGGAGTGTGCAAGAGAAAGGGAATATATCAGAAGTATAAAAGAAAATGTGTGATTGTGTGTCGGTGCGGAACGGTAGAGTTTAAATCAATGTAATTTAATGTTAATTGTGTTAATTGGGCATTCGTACAACCTAGGGGGGCGCTGGGACCAGGCTGGGACACGAGAGCTTTTTTTTTTTTTTGGGGGGGGCTAGAGTATCTCGGTAAGGTTAGGGGGCGTTTGCTCAAAAAAGGTTGAGAACCACTGCTCTAGCAGCATCTGAAGTCTTCCTGCATCCACACTATTCGCACTTTACTTTAGTATTACCATGTAATCACCTGGTCAATGATCAAATTCCTTCGTGATTTTCTCTACTTATGACATCTATTGCAGTATGTTCGTCCTAGGAGAGGGATCCCTTACTTCTTCAATTTTTTTTAATCCCGGTAAAGGGTTTTTACTGGGAGTTTTTTCTCAGCCGAGCTAAGGGTGTAAGGACAGGGTGTCATATTGTATCATATTGTATGAAATGTAAAGCCCACTGAGACAAATGTATTTGTGATTTTGGGCTATACAAATAAAATTGATTTGATTTGATTTGAAAAGAAAGAAAGAAAGAAAGAAAGAAAGAAAGAAAGAAAGAAAGAAAGAAAGAAAGAAAGAAAGAAAGAAAGAAAGAAAGAAAGAAAGAAAGAAAGAAAGAAACAAGAGAAAGGGGACGGGTCTCAGGGGAGAGTCAGAGGAGTGTAATTCTGGACAGTAATTGCGAGCTTGCTCCAAACCTCCCAGGAGATACGTCACATGGAGAGAAACAGAGGAGACAGCAGGGTTAAATGCAGGAACACAGCACTCAGCTCTCCACAAGCAAATGAGAAACTGTGCAGTGCAACTCATCACTGTCCCCGAAGCTCCGCAGTATACAGCTCCACAGTGTATCCAATCGAATTCTCTCAAAAAGCAGCAAACTGCAACAACTCAGCAATGAGTTTGGATTCAGTAATTTATTATACATTTTATAGTGTGCTAGGGTAGACAAAAAGAAAAATTATCTGTATGCCAAGAACTAAACTGTAGATTTATATATTCTGGGGTAGATTTTATAAATTCCCAGCTGGTGCATCAAACCTGTGAGAGTGAAATGGCTCTTGTGTACTGCATAACTCATATAGTCTGAAGGTTGAGGTCATTAATTATTCTGCAACCCCAGAAAACTAACTGATCTCATCTGCACAAGTCTGGTCACTGTCACTGGATTTCTTGGATTTTACTGCAATAATAAAGAAGTAGTTGCTTAGAGGGACAATGAATCACATGCAATATGTGAAGTCTGTATTTACCATTTAAAACAGTCTACACTGATATCTTCATTGTCTGAAGTATATTATAGGAAGTGAAGAGTTTTCATCATTGAAAGGCAAAGAGCTTCAATAAAACCCATTTAAGCATATATTAACTGAATGCATGCTCATGCACACAACTTCTTAATTTTCAGCTGCTCCGGCTGTGAGAGGAGGAGGGTTTGTTGACTGCTGTATCGGTTCATGTAGAACATGAAGGCTAGTTTATAAAATAATACAGATTTTTTTATTAAATGGGACTGGTCTTATTGACAGAGAACAGTAACAACTTCTGATTTTAAATGACAAACTCATCCTTAAGATGCAGCATTATTGCTAATTTAATGTTTAATATTTTAAATGTTCATGAAATCAAATTACTGACTATTTCTCAAATGATTTTTAGACAATTCTATTAG
This sequence comes from Hyperoplus lanceolatus, assembly GCA_026929865.2. NCBI lineage: Eukaryota > Metazoa > Chordata > Actinopteri > Uranoscopiformes > Ammodytidae > Hyperoplus > Hyperoplus lanceolatus. The sequence continues at coordinate 18,689,961 of CM049397.1, read as the reverse complement.
TAATTTATCCACTAGGGCTGAGCGATTTATCGATTTCAAATCGCAATCTTGATATGAATTAATGGAATTAGCAAATCCCAAAGGGTGTGATTTAGGATGTAACATACAATACTGTCCTCCTTGTGTACCAGTCATTTTCACTAATCAGAAGTGTTTAGAACCACCCACAAAAACAAACAGGTTAAAATGCAGGGAAACATTACTGTGGTGCGAAAGAATGACCTCAAGCAACATTGGAAAATTGAGTATTCTGGGTTTGAGATAAAAGATGTGCAACAAAGAAAGATATTTTAAAAGGCCTATTGTGGAACAGTTGCCACATCATGAAGCTAACTGACAAGTGTACGGCTGCAGGAGAAAGTAATGCTTTTGCTCAGACTCATTTCAGAGCTGTTTGCAACTGTTTCTCCATATGAAACATCAGTAACATAGGCACTGTGAGGTAACCAATGCCATATTGCACTACCTTGCTCAAAACACTATGAGTATTCTATTAGTGATTCTTCAGATGTGGGACAAAACAGGGTGCAATGTTGAAAAAATACAAACCCTATGTTTAGGCAAATTGAATTACATGTATGTATCCAACATATACTAAGCTACTGAGCTAAGCTCTGACACAACCTCCCAGCTTTTGTCCTTTTTATCAAAATGGGCTTTTTACCTTGCCATTCCTTATTTTATGCCAGCACCGTGAGACACCAAAAACACAAATTAATATTCCCTCAATTTATGCTAGATCCATGAGATGTATACTGATCACACATATTCACCAAGACTGACAGAAGAATGCCACAAAAAATATTTTCAAAATGTATATGAATATAATTTTTTTTGACATTTCTTAAACAGAACAAATGGAGTTTTTCTAGTAGCCATTTGGTTTTTCTGTTGATGATAGGTGCTAGTATGAACTACTTCAGGAATTTAAAATGATCAAAAGATTTCAAATAACTTCTTCAGAAATTGTAAGTCGGTGTTGACGTATCATGGTTGTGACGCATGATTTTAAAGATTTGGAATGTGGGGGCGCCTTTAGCTCAGTTGGTAAGGCGTCCCCCTCCCAGGCCGGGCCCTGCAGCAGACCCGGGTTCGATTCCCACCCGCGGTCGTTCTCTGCATGTCGCTCCCCTCTCTGCCCCATTTCACCTCTGTCTCTCTGCACTATCAAATAAAGCATAAAAATGCCCAAAAAATATCTTTAAAAAAAAAAAAGATTTGGAATGTAAAATACTCTAAAACTATAACACTTATCAGAGCCTGTCTGACTCTAATGTACTCTGCAGAGGTAGAATGTGACAAGAGGTCCTTCATAGTGACAGCTGCCCCTTATTTTGGCTGTTTTTCTTATATTTTAATGGATTGTCTGACGGTGGTGACAAAAGGTGTCCCACCACTTTAAAAACAAAATATAACATGCGTTAAAGAAAAAAGTTTTTTTTTATTAATATTAGAGATTATTTAGTGTTGCTTGTGATGACGAAAACACTTTTAATCATTAAAGTACATTTTTAATAGGTTGTATTGCGTATGAAAGATTGAAACCCTCTCTGTGGACACACTGTTTTGGACTGATTTGCTACAGACATTCTATTCTTAATCCCTAATAACCTCTACAATTCTAAATATTTTTATTTTTAAAGATAACAGCAGTTACATATGGAAGACGGCCTTTTGACCCGGTTCTCAAGAATCACTGATATCACATATCAAATCGTAATCATAATATCTGTCAAAAAAATTGCAATGAGATACTTTCTCAAAATAGTTCAGCTCTAAATATTACCAACTTGTACTCAGCACTGCAATAACAACTCTAAAATATTGATTCTCCTATTTGACAGTTAATGCTTTTGATGAAAACTCACTGTTTAGTTTGTGAAACTGTCTCTCATTGAACACACTAATAAATTAGAAAGATTTAGCAAGATCGTGATCCATGACTCAACAACCCCTGAAAACAGCAAGATCATTATCCATCACACTTCACCAATTAGATAATGGAAGATAATGAGCTATCAAGGTAGTCATCAACCCAGGAAAAAGGTGACTGTCTTGAAAGAGTTAAGGTGTCACTAGAGTACTCTCATAAGGTATATGAGCATTAGTATTTGAACAATTATAAAGGATAAACGCAGAGCAAAGTCTCCAGTTTTCAACCCTGAGTTTTAAAACTTCAAAAAAATGCATACAGTATTTGTTTTGTTACCAGGGAGAGATACAAGGAGAATGTCAACTGAAGTTTCATCTTCACAGGAACACAGCCATACGTCACTAACAACTGGTCATCAAAATGATGTGGAATCTCACATGGTAGTGCAGTTCCAAATTAGGTTCTCCATGTCCATAAAGCACTCAGAATAATTTGGTTGATCACAGCCGCCTAGTTACGCCAACAACTTGCCACTGAGAACATTTCATTGTCCGACTGCAACTGTCACCGATTATCAATGAGTCAGCCTCCAATTCCATAAATGCATTTTTCTTTTTTTTTTGTATGTGGAGGGACTAACGTGTCCATTAAATAATAGAATAGAACAGGAATAGACTGATGTGATGTTGCTAAATAGTTTTTCTGGGATCAATGCAGGCAGACTTTTTGTGTGTGTGCTAAATGAGAAATGTGCTTTTGATTTGATTTTGGAAAATAAAACTTAAACAACTGCCTGATTATTTTACTAAAATTTAATTAGATTAGATTAGTAAATCACAAAATGTTTCAGAGGCTTGTCATAAAATGCGATCCGGTTTGTAAGCATTAAGAATATACAAATGTTTGTATAAAGTAACAATTGCACTTTGTGGTTGCTTTTCCTCCCCTATATTTCACACTTCCTCCTTAAAACTGGAGCAATAACTTTATGTAAGTGACAATGACAAGGGTGTCAATATAATATTAATATTTGGCATGTGTTTGCCTCCCAGTATTCTTTATCATGGGGAGTTGAGCTGTCTCTCTAAGGCATCTTATAGCTGTTTTATTTGTTACTTGTTAAAGAGCTCTCAAATTTACTGAGCTAACGTGCTTTCCACTGGCCCTGAGCCACAGCTTAACCATTGTTTCTTAAGTAATTTACATTAAACTAGTGCTGTAGTGTGTGCTCTACTAAGATCTGATCTTTATTTTTAATTTGTATGTTGGTTTACTTGGTTGATAAGGACAATGGGCTCTGATTTACGATCATAAAGTTAAGAGTTTAAATTTACTTATATTATCGACTACTACTTTTTTGTATAAGGACAAATCAAATGTCTTCCAAACTCACACAATGTATCCCTTTGGAGGCTATGCAAGATTTGGGCAACACCCATATAAACTAGGGGTTATTAAACGGGTAAAAGCACTTTGACACTATTTGAATATCAGTACTGATCCATAAAGGAGGACACAATTATGAAGGCTTTTTTACATCGTGCTGTGACACTAAGAGAAATTTGAGACACTTCCCTATATTCATATTGTGGAGAGTGTGCCAGAGCCCACTTTGAAAAGTCTTAAAACAACATGGCTTGAACAAACAGGCATAGACAGAGAGCCCTGGGCTCAAGAGCACAGGTGTCTAACTCAACATTGTCCAATTTTGCCATAGGAAAGATAACAACAGATGAAGTAAGATAAGTGGAAAGATAGAATAGGAGGGGACAATGAAGGGAAAAGTGTGATAGCTAGCTTACACATTTCTTTATAGTTCCTTGAAAGGTTACAACATTATCATATACAGGAACCATGGAGTACTGTGTATATCATGCCATTGACCTGCAACAAGTAATAGAATATTGATTTGCTCTGTATTGTTATGTTATGAAGGGAGTGGACAGTGCATAGCTTATTAATATGTAGCCCTTAAGAAAGCCCTAAGAAAGGTTTGCACTGAAGGACAGGTTCTAGGACCCTGGGACACACAGCACGTCCCATTTTTACAGAGTCTGATGGTGCAATGACCTCTTCATTCACTATAGGCGGACACAGACGCACGTTGCCAACACAACACGTAGGCCTGGCAGACTCTGACTCATCCATATGTAAATGTGAGGTGGAGCAGGCGCAAAAAAAAAAGAAAGGAAATGAGTGTGAGCGAGAGCAGCAGGGGAGAACGGAAGGGACGAGGGAAGACAAGAGAGAGGACATACTTCTCTTCTTAACGCGTGAGATGCTCACTGCATCGCGAGGGAGGCAGCAGACGTGTGAGCATACATAGCGACAAATGACAGATGCCAGAGAAAGAGCAAGAAGGATGGAGGAATGCCAGCTACCTTTTTGAGACATACGATGAGGAGGGGATAGTGAGGATGAGGAAGGTTTTTGTGGTTGGACAGACAGAGAGGAGTGTGACAGCTCCGTGCTCCTGTATATATAGCCGTATATAGCCGTACTGACCCTTGTTGAGTTTACTCAGGCAGCCCGAGTTGCAGAGGGAGCGGACCGCCCCTGACTCCCAGCAGCTCCGGCCCTTCATCCCACTCTCTGCAGGCCCAATCCCACTTCACGCTCCCTGAGACGCAACGCTGCCCCGGGCCACTTCATAATCCCAGCGAGGTGGGGCTGGGGGGGGCTAAGGCACCGACATTGCAGCGTGAACACACATACATGGGGAGTGGTGCAGGCGCTCCCGCCTGTAGTTGCTATCTCCTCTCCTGCATTGCTTCCCTGTCTTCCGGAAACACACGGGCGCTCGTTGTACATAGGTTCACAAAGCTCGGCACATTTACAATTCTCCTCCACATGCTTCCCTAAGTGCAGTGCAGTTTGAAGAGGGACGGAGGGAGGGAGGCAGAAAGGGAGGGAGGGAAAGAGTGAGTGAAGATGAGAGAATATAGGACTCGGCAGCCAGCGGTCATACACAGAACTAGAATGCATTGCTCGCCCCCCCTCCCGCCTTTCTCCTGCTTTCGTATTTTGACAGAAAAAGCAGACTATTGAATGGCAGAGATGGTGTTAACTTAAGGCAAACATGGAGAGCTTGTAGAGCTTATGTACGATGAGACACAAGAGATGAAAAATGTTTAAGGTACGGCATATTAACTCATAGTGGAGCCACCGGTCCAAGGGTGAAAGGTCAAATAAAGACATCCTTTAATAACAAGTCTATTTCCTCTCCCATGATGGTTGAGTCCCTCATATGTTGTCTTCTGTCAGAACCTGTATAGTGCTGATCACCTGCTGTTAATGGTTCAATTCAAATCTGACCTCGCGCAGATGTCACTGTCAGCGTACCAACACAGCACAATTCTTGCTGTAGTCAGCCCCAAGCTGCATTACAAGCCTCCCTCCCTTTTCAAGGCGAGTGAAGGTTATCTTTTCAATATTACTGCCGGAGAACATATCGCACTGTACTATAACTCAAGGTCACCTTGTCCACCTGACCCAAGTCTCCTCACCTAAAGTTAACCGAGGGCTCCAGTAAACGTATGCTTTACTAATTCTAAATAACCCACAACATTCAATTGTATATCTAGTCAATGAAGCAGTCAGCTCAAATAAGTCAATAAGTCCAACATCTTTAACTGGGTCTATTGTAATAAGTAAGTAAGCAAGCACAAGAAAGGAAATGTCATGCACTGTGGTATTAAAATAAACTTTAGTACCATATATACTTTCTAGGGCTGTAACAATACGTGTATCGAACTGAGAATCGCGATACACAGTGCCACGATCCCGCATCGTGATGTGAGAAGGCAGAATCGCGAATTTAATTTTCTTTTTCTCTTTTTTTCAGGCTTAAGTTTTGCATAAGAGGTTTGGTAAAGGAAGCTGTAGCTGTTCAGTGTTAATTTGTTTTCTAACTTGATTTTTGGTTTACAGCACAGTTCAATATTTTCTATTTTTCAAAAGTATTATTTTGTTACAGAGAAGAGAGAATCTATAAATAAATATCTTTGGTTATTTATTAATTCATGTTCTATTTGTACAAAACTGTTCAGGTACATTAAGTTAAATGTTATTATAAATGTTATTTAAATAAATTGTTTTTCAAATTTCAAAAATCGTTGTATGTATCGAATTGTGGGTCAGAAATCGTGATACAAATCGAATCGAGAGTTTTTGTATCGTTACAGCCCTAATACTTTACTTTAACTTCATTGATATAAATGTGACACTTTTGTTTTATATTTAAATGTTTTATTGTTTTAGATCATTTCAGATAATATTGTTCAGCACTATTCAGACCTTGTTGAAAGTGATCTTTAGTAAGTGTTTGACCTTTTAATAACCTATTGTGAAGAAACAGCTTGCAGTTCAAACATAGTCTACGGGGTACATTTTAAAATGAGGTTAAAGCCATTGCAATCGTTAAGATAGTGAGTACAGTGTTTTTGATAATAATCAGTGTATTTTAGTTGGCATATACCATATAGGATGCCAAATCACATAACAATGTGAAACTGGGGACAGCAACACAGCCTCTCTGTTTTTTACACTGAAAGAATCTTACCTGTATCAGTATTGTAATGAATATATCTGGACCATGGTTTCAAGAAAAACATAGGCTGTAATAGTTTCATGCTACAACACCAATTCAATGTATAACAGCATGGATACATACAGGAAAACAGCTGTGCAAATTAGGCCAGCAGTGTACCAAGTCTCTCCCTTGATTGAAAACACTGCTAGCGTATCACATGAAGCGTATCTACTATATTGTCTGTGTTGCAGGGGAAATATTGGATAACAGCAAAAACAGGTAAGAGGGATGGGGAGGGGGGCTGCCATGGACTGTACGTGAGGTCGGAGAAGTGCTGATAGGGAAGAATTGTTGGACTGTCAATAAATAATATTCCCTAGACGTCCCGGGGGATGCTCAAGGGGGGTATTGAAACCTCAATTAATTCCATACTTGACCTTTATCACTTCTTTTCATACAGTTCAGTTTAAGGGTGTATTCACACATGGCGTGTTTAGTTCGGTTGAAACGAACTCAGATGCACTTCCGCCTTTGGTGCGCATCTTTCAGACATGTGTGAATACAGCAATCGCACTCGGGGGCGGACCAAACAAACGATCCGAGACCCAGCTGAAGAGGTGGTCTCGATGCGGTTCCATACGCACTCTGCTGCAGTTCGTTTGTGGTGTGAATTTGTCCGGACTCGATCCGACCCAATTGCAGGAAGCACTGTGATTTTTCTTTTTTAATAAATCACCGTCAGCTTCACGTTATGGGAAAGTGTAGCCTTTGTTGGGAAGATTAGTTGTGGTTTGACCGGGAGCCCCGAGCAAATATATTACATTTGATCGAGAGGACGCGTAAACATGCTGATGTGTTCAGCGATCAGATGAAGAGGGGGCGCCCCCGCACAGTGCCAACAGGTTCACGCTACGCTTTGTATGAAGTGCGTGTTTTTATTTTGCTTCCCATCTTACGGGACCGTCAATACTATCCCCGTGTCAGTTTGGAGCTGAGCTGCGCCGAACTCACACCCAGCTGACACACGGCAGCTGTGTGTCAGCTTGAGCCTATTACTCGCGAGCCGCGCGTCCAGCAGCAAAAATACAGTAAACATTATTTTTCACTTCGTAGGCTACAAGCCACACATTGACACAGGCCTACATTTTATAACCATATGAAACAACAATAATTTTATGTTTTTTTATTTTATTTATAGGCTAGATGTAGGCCTATTTATTTATTTATTATTTTTAACCCCATATCGTATCAGTTATATATTTCGCAGTTTTCACTTCGTGCTTCCTGCTTCTCTCCACCCCAGAATGTCTTTCCAATGAATGAATGACCTCAGATCACGTGTGGTTTTACTTCTTAATGCTGGTTCACTTGCAAAAGGGGCAATATGAAAATGGACCACACCAAAAGAAAAAAATCTAAACTTTATTTGGTCTGGACCAAAGCAAGTGAACTAGCGGACCTTCCCAGTGTGAATACACCCTGACTGTACAAAGAGAGTCAAATGTGACTGGAGATAAAAACAGGCTAAATGTGACATTTGTGCTCATTTTATCAACACCCTTTAAAATAAATCATCACTAATTTTTGTATTTTGTATATTATTCTTAATGTAAAGCATACAGTTAACGTCCATGTGGTTCTGAATGGCCAGTTGGCATTATAATATTGTATTTATTAGGTAATACACATACATAAATATCCAATATAGAGTATACATAGACTATACTTTCGGGAACAGGTGTATTTATATACATACAAAACAAACACAATATATATAAATTGAGGTTATATAAAAACAATGTTGAAGCTATTTTCATTTTATAGGTCAAAAAATTACTACAAATACAGCACTCTAATTTCCAAATATAGATGAGTCCAATCTATACAGTATCCCCTCCATGAGAGAGGCCGAGATTAAAAATAAATATGTTTTAAAGACTCAAAATTAAGCAGTTAATCCAACCCTCATTTCATTTTTAATTAACTGAAGGAGAAACAGTTTAAGGACAAACCATCTAAAGGTCAAACTTAAGAGAAAGGGGGCGTTTACTGTTTATAGCAAGAGTTACAGTCTCATTAAGCCAAATACTGAATTAATACCCAGGAACCCAAACACTTCCCATAACCTGAATGCACTAATGATGGGCTCATTAATTACCCAGTTCAAAAAACGTCCCAATTCAAGAAAAACTGTTTGATCGTGGGACGGAACGGGTATAGCAGGAACATTACTTTTTAGAAGTTACAGGCTGCGCTCTTCCAGCAGCAGTAGCCATATACAGTATATGTCACTGGACTAATCAATACCAAAATATCAAATTATGCTAGACTCGCTGTAGCTGAGGCAACCCAAGACAACTTACAAGACTTGCATACAAGCATGAAACTAGGGGCGCCTAATGGTCTTACACTCCTCCTGTGGTGATAACAACCTGCTTATCCAAAGGAGGTGGAAGATCTTTAATTACCCACAAACGTAACAGTTAAGAGTAATGACTTCCAGTGGCAGCCTGCACTGGCTCATAGTGCAGAAAACATGCATCAAGTGGATGAGTTAGTAAACACAAACAGACAAAACTATTCATATCATAACCCCATGCAGCAGAGTAAAATAACAGCTGAATCTCCATAAACTGGGGTAATGAATCATCCAGCCCCATGTGCACTTATCAATGATGAATAAACTCAAGTCTACGTGGCATCTTTGCACTACAGCTGTTGGTGCTGGTGGGACTGCAAGTACTCCTGTGTGTTGGCTGTGCATTTAAAAGGTGAAGTGAGCGATATATTTATTCTAATATATGTGTTAAATCGCTTTATATTCATACAGTGATCAATTATATAGTGTGTGCGTTTCATAACACAGGTCTCTCAGTTACTCACTCTGCATGTAATTGGGGAATAAACTTTTCTGGGATCCCACAACCTGATATCCAATAAGAAGAGAACGCTACAAACCGGCACCCCTCTCACTGCTGGTGCAGCACAGAGAGTGACAGAGGTGTGAATGTTTTTGCGCCTACAATGGCGGAGCAGTAAAAATCCTTCACAATGTCTGTTTTGATGGTTATTATCATGTTTGATCGCACTTACGGATCTGAGATGATGCTAGATGACCCGCTGCTTGAAGACCGCAGTGCTTTAATGTGGTGACGTAGGGATGAGGGAGGGGACTTCTAACTGCAGTCACTGACAGGAAGTTAGCTTAAAGAACCATTTTGCTCACAGCACCTTTAACATTTTTTTAGGTCTTGAATACATTTGTACTTAAGTATGTGAAGAAGTAGTTAACTAGTATCAACTAACTGACATCGCTGCTGACTAGAGTTAAAGAAATGAGGTGAATGTTCAACACTTGCTCATTACATAATTGTTTCAGTTCAGAGTGTGTGGGATGTCTTGTATGTACAGTTTAATAGGCTTATGGTCAGGTCTCGGAATTTCCAAATAATGTAGCAAAGTTTCAACAGTGAAAAAATGCTGTGGAAGAAACTTCTGTGCTATGCTATTTTGTGTCATGAGTCATTATCACATTGTGGGACCTGACCACTCTTCAACAAATTGAATAGCTCTATATGTTTATTTTTTTATATATATATTTATATTAAAGATTTATTCTAGAATGAGGATAGATGTGTGTCCAACCAATCAGGGTAGTTTACTGCTAGCAGTTAGCGAGCTATTTATCACAGCAACACCAAGTAACAAGTGTGTCAGTAATAGGTTTTATCTAAATGTGCTACAATGGCTTAATTAAGAGCTGGTAGATCAAATACAATATATTGCTAAATGCTGACTTACTGTAAGGTTTATTTTAGCTGAAACAGAGCTTTAAACCAATCATTTTGTGTTCATACAGTATATATCTGAGCATTGTTACTAGGCAGCGCTCCACCTCTTATCTCCACAAACATAAACGTATCTCCTCTGACTCCACTTGCTCTTGCCATTTGAGTTTCTTTCAAAGGTTTTTTTATTAAATGTTAATAACAACGGAATTGTAGCACAGCGAGTACACATTTTTTCCCCTTTTTCTCCCGAACATACCCCACCCACCTCCCAACCTCACACCCAACAACACAAAACACACACCACAAGAAACAAAAACAAACAATCAATATTTAAAAAAAACAAAAAAAAAACACATAAAGAAATAAAATTAAATCAAATAAAAGAGGGGAGGGGGTAGCTACTCTTCTATAATTATTGTTGTTTTTTTAAAATAATTTAGGAAGGGGCGCCAAATTCTGTCAAATTGATTCTCGGATCCCTAGGTAGTGTACCGTATTTTCTCTAAATTCATACATGCCATAATGTCTCTAATCCAATGTGAGTGGGAAGGAGGAGCAGGATCTTTCCACTTGAGTAAGATAACCCTACGAGCAAGTAATGAAGTAAAGGCCAGTACCTTCAGCTTCACTTTAGGCAAGCCCGGATTTGGAGCAATGCCAAAAATTGCAGTGAAAGGGTTCGGCTCAATTTGATGCTGAATTACTTCAGAAATTGTTTGAAAAACTGATGTCCAGAACTCAGTCAAGGTGGGACACAACCAGTACATGTGAAAGAGTGATGCCGGTGCGCTCTTACAGCTATCACAGGTCGGGTCTACATCGGGGAACATACGAGCTAATTTAGTTTTAGATATGTGGATACGATGTACTACTTTAAATTGCACAAGAGCGTGTCGGGCGCACATGGAGGTAGAGTGTATCCGATCCAGGAATGAATCCCACATGTGCTCTGTGAAGGCAGAGCCTAGGTTCTGCTCCCACAGGGCTCTTATAGCTGCTAAAGAGGGGCTATGCAACTTTGAAATAAGGTTGAAAAACACAGAAATTGACCCTTTTAATGTGGGGTTTACAGAGAGAAACAAATCGACATGATTGGCTGGCGGTTTATAAGGGAATTGGGGAATTAACTTCTGCGCAAAATGCCTGATTTGCAGAAATTGTAAAAAATTTGTGTTTTCGATACCAAAATGTTTAGTCAATTGGGAAAAACTAGCAAATAGATCATTAATAAATAAATCACCGATGCATTTTAAGCCTTTTTTATGCCAGATCTTGAATGCATCATCCACCGTCGAGGGAATAAATAAATGATTAGCTGCAATTGGGCTGAAAAGTGAAAAATTCTGCATTCCAAAATTCTTCCTAAATTGGGTCCAGATTCGAAGGGAGTGCTTAATCACGGGATTACTGTTGGGAATAGCCGAAGAGAGACAATGGGCTAACAGCGCTGGACTCCATTGTTACCCATACTGGGGCTGAGTCGTCAAGGTGAAAATGCACCCAATACACTAAAGAACGGATATTAGCAGCCCAGTAATAGTATTGGAAATTAGGGAGGGCCATTCCGCCTGTTTGTTTTGGTCTTTGAAGAAATGCTTTCCTCAACTGAGGGTGTTTACCATTCCAAATATAATTTATCATTAAAGAGTCAAGGGCCTGAAAAAAGTATTTGGGGAGAAAGATGGGGAGACATTGGAATAGATATAGGAACTTTGGGAGTAATGTCATTTTAACCCTTTGAAACCCAAGCATTGATTTTGTTGATGTCGGTATGATGCACAATCTAGAGGATCTTTATCCTTTTTTAACAACAGGGAAATACAGGCCTGGTAGAACGAAGGCGGGAGTTTACCTGAGTCAAATGAGTCTGAGAATACTGAACATAAAAAAGGCGATAATTCGGCTGAAAATTTCTTAAAAAAGTCAGATGGAAGTCCGTCTGGACCAGGAGATTTGCCTGATTGCATAGATGTTATTGCTGCAATAATTTCCCTCTGAGTAATAGGTGCCTCAAGGCTATGTCTCAGGTCTTGAGAAAGGGAAGGCATGTTTAGGTTACTGAAAAAGGTTTCCATCACCGCTGCGTCTACTGTACAATCAGAACTATACAAATTTGAATAGAATGTTTTGAACTTTTCGTTTATCAATTTCTGATCTGATGTTGTACACCCACTGTCTGTCCGTATTCCAGGGATGAGTTGCTTCGTTCTAAATCCGCGCAGTTGATTGGCCAGGAGTTTGCCAATCTTGTCACCATGCTCGTAAAAAGTACTTCTGCTCCTAAGCAACTGGTCAGCAACCTGACGAGAGGAAAGAAGGTTGAATTCTGTCTGAAGTTTTAAACGTTCTTTGTAAAGTTCAGATGAAGGTGAATTAGCATATTGTCTGTCTATGTTCAGAATCTGATCAGCTATTTCAGTTTGTTTCTGTTTTGTACACTTATTTTTGTATGCTGCAAATGATATAATTTCACCTCTCAAATAGGCTTTCAGGGCTTCCCAAATTGTTGCATTGGACACATCTGGTGTTTTATTTATACTCAAAAAAGTTTTAATATGTGTAGAGATGTGTGAAAGAAAACTCTCATCTGTGAGCAACAATGGATCCAGTCTCCACTGTCTTCTTGTATACTCAACGTCAGAGAAAGCCAGTTGAAGGAGCAGAGGAGCATGATCTGAGATCACAATACTTTCATAACTGCATGACTTTAGGTCTGACATCAATGAATTATCAACAAAAAAATAATCAATTCGGGTGTAAGTGTGGTGGACATGTGAAAAGAATGAATATTCTCTTCCTGTGGGGTATAAAAACCTGTATGGATCAGAGAGGCTATAATCAGCAAGGAATGATTTGATATAACCTGCAGATCTGCTAAGAGTGGCAAGTTTGGGGGAAGAGCGATCTAAGACTGGATCTAGATAACAATTAAAATCCCCACCAAGAATAAGAGAATGGGAATTGAGATCGGAGAGTTGAGAAAAAAATCTCTTAAAGAATTCTACATCATCGACGTAGACGTTGGCCAAGATGACTGACTTATTGTAAAGTTTGCCTGAAACAATAATAAAACGTCCATTTTTGTCTGATATAATGTTTGAGGACTCAAAAGGAATATTACTATCAATAAGGATAGCTGTGCCCCTGGCCTTAGCCCTGAAATTAGAATGAAAAAATTCTCCACGCCAGCATTTACTTAGTCGCCCATGGTCAGAGTCATGTAAGTGGGTTTCTTGAAGGAAAACTATTCCAGCCCTTAGCTGTTTTAGGTGGGTTAAGACCTTACCCCTTTTCACTTGGTGATTTAGCCCCTTGACATTCCAACTAATTAAATTAAGATTGCCCTTCATCTAGCTCAGTTATAGTGAGAGTAAAAAGAGTTGCTCCGATAACAAAAAGAGTAGCAAAATACAGAGGGAAAAAAAAACACACAAAAAAAGGAAAACACAGATAACTGAAAACACAGCAGGTGATAACCCATCAGCTAAACCCCCAGTTGACACCACCCCATCCCACCCAGAACCCACCCCATATATTGCTCTAAACAGCAAACCCCGAAAGACCCTTACTAGTCTCACAACATTCCAAGCCTTAACTTTCTAACCTGTGCTAGCTTCCCACATAAGTCTTGTACAATTCACCCCATATCAGCTAGTCACAGCAGATCTTTCTCACAGCTGATCTTTCTTCACAGCTGATATTTCTTCACAGCTGATCTTTCTGTCCTGCTTCATGAACGTAATGCGGCCTGGGCAAAGGCAAGGAAGTCAGTTACTGAGGCTGACTGGCTTCTCTTTCGTCAGCTGAGAAACAAATTTACTTCTCTACTCAGGAAAGCCAAATCTGAATATTATCTAACCATCACAACAGAAAATTTGAATGATCCGAGAAAATTCTGGAAAGCAATAAAATCATTATCTGCTTCTAAAAACTCATATGAATTACCTTCTTGTATAGTCAAAGACTCCATTACTGTTCATGATAAGGTTGAAATGTTAAACTGTTTTAATGAGCATTTTATTTCTTCTGGATTTCTGTTCAATTCTGCCTCACATTCTGCAGTGAAATCTGTAAATTTGGGTAACAATGCTAGTGATGTACACCACATTTTTAATCTTACCCCTTGTACTGTTGCTGAGGTTCACAAAGCCTTAAAGCATTTGAACCCTAGAAAACCATCTGGTCCGGATCACTTGGAACCAAGGTTTTTGAAATTAGCAGCAGACCTAATAGCGGAACCATTGACAAATCTTTTTAATCTCTCATTGGCTTCAAACAAAATCCCTATGATCTGGAAGGCTGCTTATGTTCTACCCCTACTAAAAGGAGGGGATCCAAACATTTTAAATAATTACAGACCACTCTCAAACCTCTCAGTGTTATCAAAAGTCATGGAATCCCTGGTTAGTGAGCAGGTTGAAGATTATGTCCATACTCATCAAATATTATCTGTACATCAATCAGGGTTCAGAAAAAATCATAGCACCACTACTGCTGCCATGAAAGTTTTAAATGACATCATAGAAGCTCTAGATAAAACACAACATAGTGTATCTCTCTTTATTGATCTATCTAAAGCGTTTGACACTGTGGACCATCAAATTCTGATACAGCAAATTATTAAGATTGGTTTCTCTGATCATACTGTGGGATGGTTTGTCAACTATCTCACTGACAGAACTCAGGCTACTCAGTTTGATGGATTTACTTCAGAGATGCTTACAGTGCGTAAGGGAGTTCCCCAGGGTTCAGTTCTGGGACCGCTATTATTTACTTTGTATATTAATAGCCTTGGACAAAATGTCCCAAATGCAGCTTTCCATTTCTATGCGGATGAAAGTGTAATTTATTGTTGTGCATCCAAAATTTTAACTTCCCAAGGTAATGAAATTGAGGTTGTAACTACTTACAAATACTTCGGATTTATGATTGATGACCACATCTCGTTTAAAACCCACATACAAAACCTGGTGAAAAAACTGAAACTAAAGTTAGGTTTTTACTTTAGGAATAAGTCATGTTTCTCTCTCGAGGCCAGACGACGATTAGTCGAAGCTACCTTCTTGCCGGTTCTTGACTATGGTGATCTGTTGTACATGAATGCATCAGCTCACTGTCTACATATGTTGGACACTGTATACCATGGAGCCTTGAGGTTCATTACAAACAGCAGAGCCTTAACCCATCACTGTACACTGTACTCAAGAGTAAACTGGCTTTCTCTTTTTATGAGACGACTTAGTCACTTGTATGTTTTTATTTACAAGGCGATCTTAGGTAAACTCCCCTGTTATTTGTCATCGTATATGTCCAGAAAATGTGTCCCCCATGCGCTAAGGTCTCAGGACATGGTGCTCATGACTGTTCCTCAAGCTCGTACAGAGCTGGGTAAAACAGCTTTTAAGTTTTTTGCGCCCTTGTCATGGAATAACGTGCAGAAGCAGCTTAAGCTTCAGGAACTAGTAACTCTAAACGAATTTAAGGCTGTTGTTGCAAGAGTTTGAAGTTGGACTCCATCGGAAATTGTGAATGTTTTTAGTTAAGAATCTTATTTTTACAACTTTTACAACTGTACTTAATATCGAACTTGTATTTTGTATTGTGTTTTATGTGTAACTGTGTTCTGCTGTCCTTCTTGGCCAGGTCTCTCTTGTAAAAGAGATTTTAATCTCAATGAGACTAACCTGGTTAAATAAAGGATAAATAAATAAAAAATAAAAAAACACTATGAACAATCCAGCAAACTGTCAAAATGACAACACACTAAACAAACACACCGTGCTCAACCAACAAATTCGAAATACAAAAAAAAGAACAAGGCGTGAGTTAGACAATCTGTCCAAATGGCAAAAAATAAATAAAAATAAAAATAAAAAAAATAAAGAACAGACACGCTTATCTAGCCGTTTTAAAATAGAGATACAAAATAAAAAAAGCGAGTGAGCTAGACAATACGTCAAAATGACAAGCAACAAAAATGTCCCGTTCACCCAGCTAATTTACTCATTTTAAAAAAAAGGAGAAAAAATGCGTATAGTACCATCAGTCTGAGAGTTTGGCTGGGGATATGAAAAGAGCATTTGTCCACATTGTATACTCACAGCAGGCATTCGTATTTACTACGGACTCACACCCAGTGTAGATATGTAGTTGGATGCTTCAGAGACAGACCGCAGCCACTTTCTCTCGCCGCTCTGGAGAGTAATACAAAGCCTCGCAGGATGAAGAAGAGAAGGACGGAGACCGCGCTGATAAAGCTCAGCCATGACCCGCTTGTGTTCAGCCCGCTGCTTCACGACCTCCGCGCTGTAGTCCTCGTAGAACCGGAGCTTGTGGCCGTGGTACTCCAGCTCGCCCTGTTTACGTGCCTCTTTCATGATCAGGTCTTTAGTCTGGTATCGGTGAAAGCGGATAACGACTGATCGCGGCCTCTCATGCGGGCCCGGTTTGGGTGCCAGAGTGCGGTGAGCCCTGTCCAGTTCCGGGGGAGAAGAGAGAACTTGACCACCAAACACCTCGACGAGGAGCTCGGAGAAAAAGGCGGCGGGACGCGCACCCTCAAGTGACTCTGGTAAGCCCACAATATGAACGTTCTGTCTCCTGCTTCTCCCTTCCAAATCCGATAGTTTAGCTTTCAACAGCTTGTTATCTTCCTGCAGTGAGGAGCACGTAGCCTCAAGTTGCTCCAGGCGTCCGCAAACAGTTTCTGCATTCTCCTCGAGATCGGTTATACGTTTCCCCTGGCTTGAGACCACGGCCTGGATGCTGTCCAGCTCAGCGTCTATGCTGGCGAAAGATGATTTAAACTCGGCGGCTATCGCTGCTCTATGCTGTTCAAGCAGATCCGAAATGGAAGCCACTGAGCTAGCACCAACGTCCATGCTAACCACGCTGTCCGAGGACATATTTGACTCTGCCGAATCTCTTTTTGCGTTTTTCTTGCTTCTAGGCATTTCTCCAAAACAGTATCAGTGTTACCGGCAACACAAGCACAAAAAAAATCGACGAGAATAGGGTTTAATCAGTTAGGTCTGAAATATTTTGTGGGAGCTATAGAGCGTTCGTGCCTACCCCATGCTCTGTAACCCGGAAGTCGCCATTTGAGTTTCAATATGTTTGAAATGTGACATTAATTCAACCTCGCGTTACTGTAGAATTTCACAAAACTATCAGGAATTCACCAGTGGCTGTAAGTTGCTCATACTATTGAGCGAGCAAACCACAAGGCCCTGGTATTTGTGTAGCCATCATGTTGAGAATCAAAATGTTCCTTCAGAAAACCAAATACTGTTTAAAATGTTCAAATGAACAAATAGAAAATAAACACCTTCAGAGATTATTGAAGGTTTCGATTTGTCTATTACTGTATCACAGTGACTGTACATTACTTTGATCCACTCCAGTATATGTCGTTGTGGTTATAATGTATTTGTTTCGACACATGGATCAATTGACTTAGATTAACGTACCCTAGATAGAAATGGCTATTCTATAGCTTCACACACATGCAAACTTGAATGTCAACGTCTTACAAATGACCTTAAAAAGTACTGCTATTTACTTACCTATTTATTTTTTGTGTTTTAAGCGTATACATAAATTAGAGGAAATTATTGCAAACGATGATGGGAAAGATATAACATCAGATTTTCCTCTTTATATACTGCACCAAGTCTTGTTGCACCAGCTGAAGTAGCATTCCTGAACTAACCGGTACAAAGGTGCCGACAAGTAACAACGTTACATAGAAAGACATGGACAATGCCCCCAGCCAAGGAGACCAAAAAAAAAGTCCTTTTCCAACCCATTACCATTGCTGCCTGATTCAGGATGCTACAAAGCCTGACTCTGCTCTTAGCAACATAAAATGGCACAAACAAGAACTAAAGGAAAGGAAATAGTCGTGAGAACGCAACTGAAAGCCACCATAAGATATTTACAAAACATGTTTCCCTTTCCATCTCTCTCCTGATAATTATATCATTATAATCTTCTTTGTTTACCGGTAAGCCACAGACCCGACAATTCTAATAAAATGGGTATTAACATAAATAAACACAGAAAGTGTAAAGTTGTAGCTCCCAATGTTCAGCTTAACTATTCTGTCATAAGTAAACATATTGAATCAGGAGCTTGGCTGAAAGGAACACTTCTTTATAGAAATCATTCCCCACTGCTCTTTCCATAAAATGCCAAATGGACAGTTACAACCAATTTTGTTCACAGAGAACTCAGCTTACGACAGTGGCAGTCAGTTTCAACAAAAACAAAACAAGATCATGGGGAAAATTATTTTAGCCGCCTGTGTGGAAACAAACAGAAGTTGGCATAAAGAGCAGCACCTGAGAAGTGAAAAAGAAGTGTAGCAACTCAGGAATCCACTAAGCGAAACTGAACACTGAACTTCTATTGTACAAGCTGAATGCCTTCCAAATCATTTAACTGATTGATATTCCAAAGACCTGCCTGCATGACCGTTTTCAATTTCTCAACTTCTCCTCGCTGCTGATAAAGCAAAAATCTACAGCGTGAGCGACAGAAAGACTGGGACACAATGTAAGCCTAATAATGAATTCTAGTTTCATGCAGTTTACAGCAGGTCATTGGACACACTGAGCCATTCAGAGGAGACCAATCCCAGAACAACAAAGGGGCAGTGCAGTCAAACTAGTGATATAGTGTGGATTGTGTAACAACAATGCAGTATTTTAATAGCACTTTCCACTGACTGTATTGAGTCCTCCTGATAAACATAATCTTTTAGATTCATCAATTAAAGCGGCTACGAGTAACATTTAAATATCTTTTAAACAGCCTCATGTTTCCTCTGATAATCATAAATTACCTTTAACAGCAAACGAGACCATCAGTGCAAAGAAAGACGTTTTTAAATAGTTTTTATTACTGCTTTTGGTCTGGTCGCACACCCAGTCCGATTTTCGGTTCGCTCGTGCAAGCTCTATGGTCATATATCCATATTGGTCGCAGATTTCAGTGTGGCGCAGCAACGTGAATTGAGAAGCCTATCACTCCAGGTGAGGGAAGGGGAGCGGGAGCCTTGTTTGATACAGTTATTTGTCGTCATAATGGCTGATAACGGGGCTGAACCATCAAAGAAAAAAAAGAAAATGCAATGAAGAAAAGCTAAAAGGGAGAGTGATATAGGCTACGGGGGGACGAGGGCGTTGCCAAGCAACGTGTATACAATTTCACGAGAGCGAAACTAGACTGCAGTGTTTACTCCTAAATGAATGAGCGGTTGGTACTAACACAAAGTTTGCTTTGCTTCACCATCATCAGATAACCATTATCTGAAATAGTCATTATTTACATCAACAACACAAACACATTACCTCATTGTGATCCATACTAACTGCCGTCTATCGTTCATTCGCTTTCTGTGAGGAGTCGGACACGTAGGCTAATCTTTCAGCTCCGTGAGAGAGAGTAGTTAGCAATCAGCATTGCAATCAGGTGCATGTGGCAGTGACTGGCATTAGTTCATGCAGTGTCAAAACCACTCTCACAGAGCCGAAAAGTCCTCACACTTTCAACACACGGACATGCACTATATTGCTCTCTTCTCAGTTCACACTCACGCGCCTGGCACGCGCTAGTAAACAGCTTTGCAACAGCGGGCGTCGTAAAAATACTACCGCTTTTGTCCAAAGGGGACGCCAACGTGCCATGTTACTCGTAGTGGCTTTAAGAATGGTCTATTACCATAACACCTCAGTAAGAGACTAAAGACTAGACAAGAAGCGGAATATTCAAACCTGAGGACACACACAATAAATGACTGAACTCTGATCTCTTTGTCTCCATCTCCCTCGCCATTGGGGACTGAGCTGATCTAGCAAATCGATCACTGCCGGCACACACTCACTGCCGGCACACACTTTAATATCCAAGATACAAACAAGGGCACGCAATTTAGTTGATGAGGATAAGCATGCCATCTGTCATTTCTAAATGTACTTTCATGAGCTCAAGAGGTAATGCAGGCAGTAAAAATACACAATTCGAAAACAGAATTGAGATAAATACACTAGAAGTGAGTGTGTTCCGTAGCAGTCTAGCGAGAGCGACGTCATTTAAACATCTGTTATCAGAAAACACTGGACACTTTATTATCAAAACTTAAAGCTATGTTGTGGGTCATAAAAAGGATGAAACTGTTACTGTATACATTTGCTGTCTGAATGTATTGCCATGCAGACTGGTGCAATAAAACTAACGCAGCACACACTCAGTCCTAAAACCTGAGACTCCTGCCCTGCAGAGAAAGATTCATCCCTTTTCACCAATTGAAAAAAAGAGCAAAACAATAAATACAAAAACAAAATCAGTTTCTAACTCTATCTAACTGGAGAACCATTTTTCCTGTTACTGTATTTTTAAAATAATTTTCCAATGTTTTCCAATTCCAAAGCGGAATTTTTCTCCTTAATGAGCTTAGGTCATTTCCAGGACATACAGTATCTCTACCTCTGTCTAACAGACACAGCCTCTGTCTAACAATGATGATTATATACAGTATATACTTGATTTATCCACTGCAAATCAGCCCATATTCACCAATAAACTGTGGTAAAAGCATTTGTACATGGCTGCATCTAATCATCTACAGATACATATGTATACACATAAAGACGCGCACACACACATACACACATTCCTAATGGAAAGAAAGCTGCATACTTACAAGAGAAAAATTGTGCCTTATCCTGTTTCTATTCCGCCCTTCCAGAGTTAAATAAATTAATGTAGGAAGCAGAGGGTCATTCCATTTGGGACTAAACCCGCTGCATGAAAAGCAGAGAAAACTGCTTAGTGGGAGAGGAGGAGGACAGAGATAGAGGGAAGGGGCTAGAAAACCTGACGGAGAGGAAGAGAGAGTGCTGGCGAAAATCTTGGGGGTAGTAGTAGGAAGACAATCGGGACCAAGAGAAGGGGAAAAAATTTCCTTGTTTGAGGAGGTTGTCCAAATCTGTCCTCACAATGTCCCCTTTAATAGTCCCATTGTTTCAGGACCATGGACAGAGCCCCACCTTACTTACTACCTTACTTAAAAGGGAGTACAGCAGGAGATACAGAAGAGAAATAATAGAAAAAAATAGAAAAATAATCCAAGGAGGAGGATAAACGTAAATATCTGTAATAATTGAACCAGTGCGGGTAGCGTTTTCAGTACACACATAAACAGAGTCCACTTTAGCAAAAAATACTTAATTGCCAGATTGACTTACTGATCAAATGCTGATGCAGAACAATTCACTCTTCGAGGTCAGGCTGCTGTTACTCTCCTGCCAACCTCAGCCGTATCCGTCAGAACTCAGCTACACCCAGAGAAACCAGTGACCAGATGAGTGCTTCCAGCATCTATGTATTTCCTGATTTTTTTCCACCAGCTTCCACTAAAACTCAACCAATCAAGCACATTTTCACTTGCGTTAAATTGAAATAGGAGTGCATGTTAGGCTCGCAAATTCAAGTCACCACTGGAACAACTGATTGAACGGGCTCTGGTCTCTCTTTCACAAGCAGATGCAAAAACAAGGCGGGCAAAACCCTTTCTTGTTGAAGTGAGGGGAAACACTGCCACCTGCTGACCGTATGCCTCAGACTACAATACACACATACACACACACACACACACGCACACACACGCACACGCACACGCACACACAGTATAGCCTCAGTAAGCTGTTAGAAATCCAATCCAAGACTAAATTAGAACAAGATGCACTCGTGGAAGGACAGGCAATTTACAAGAGACTACTTTATAAATGGAAAGCCTGTCGAAGTGACACCGGCACTAATGAGAAATTCAAGTAATTGATTTGGGGTGCAGGTCAGTTGTTCATTGAAAAGAATCTCATGCCTGAAGAGAGATATTTTAGATTTTGAGTCTCAGGAGCCTTGCGGTGTGTTATTGGATTTTAGAAGTCAAAACCTTCTTCTACGGCTAAGATGATAAAAGTTAAAAGCACGAGTCAGAGATGGAAATGAAATTACAAGCCATGTCAACGATATCAAGTTCTGACTTTGGTCTTTATCTACATCTACACACATGATTGTGGCCAGGGTATACACTGTGCTTTCCACTGTCAAAGAGGGGAGGGCGGGTTAATGAATGTAGACACCCTGTCACTATTCCATGTTTGTCCAACACCATGGATAAAGAATGGGATGTACTGAAACAGCCTGATGGCAAAGTTATCTGAAGTTACACTTCATTCATATTGGTATTGAAGCATTGCTCTCTGTAGCATTTGCATAAACAGATACTTAAGTTTCTGTAGATTAGACTAACATATTCCCTTTACTCACATCCTCTTAAATCCTCCTCTCACAGATAGATTAGGTGTGAAAGGAAATGTTAGTAAAACACAAAGACTCGCAAAAATTTTTTCTCTAAGCTTTCAAGCAGTTACTGTTAAAGATTTCCTATTATACTACTTTTATGGTCTTAATTTCTCATTAATGACTCCTATAGAGCAACCTGACACGAATCACAGCACAAAAAACTATGTAGATTTTCGGGAAATGCTTCCTCTGATCTGGGCGCTTTAGCATTCTCTGTCCACAACCGGCTTCGTCCTTCTCCGCCCCCCTCGCCCCCCTCCTGCCAACCCCACTCCTTTGTGATTGGTTACCTTCCGGAACACGAATGCGATCCGGTTTTGTGTTTTTGTGTTTTTGAACACAGGTTCTGAATGACAGTGGTAAAATCTATGCAATGTAGGCAACAGTGAACCTGCTATGTAGAATGGCAGCAGCCTTACTCTGCAACATCTTAGATACACAGAAGCAGGTAACTTTGTGTGATTTTAATGCACTGAAATCTCTTTGAGATTCAGAAGTTCACTGAGGATGGTGGGATGGAAAATTAAATCTTAATTTTGTCAGATTACAGATTGTAATTCTAAATGTATAATATTCATGTAGCTGGAACGCATGCTGTTCCCTTCACCTTTCAAACACTTACTTTTTTTGTTAGTTTGTTTTACAGAAAGGCATTAAAGCTAATTCCTGCATTTCATCATTTCTAAACTCAATCACTGGATCCTGGAATGGGTCCAATAGGAATATGCATACAAACAAGGATGCTCAAATTAAATATGTGGGTATTTACATAGCCTAACCTTTTGATGATACAAATATACCATCATTCCTCTCCTGCTTACTGGAAGTGGTGAGCTAAAAAGCCTTCACATTATTTCCCAGTCTATATTTAGTGATTTGACTTTCAAATGGAGGCCAGAGGAATACATAGCCTGTCTCGGTCTCTGTAGACCTGTCTGTAAAAGACAGGCTTTGGGATGACGCCAGGGTGAAATGTGAAGAAAAACGGTCCTCCCTGGCTTTTCCCACAACCTCTGACCAGCAACACTTAATACAACCATACAATAATAAGTCCCCTTGGAAGGGAGTGAGTTCCGTATTCAGGAGGGAGGTGAATAGAAGCCCTGTTTTTACGGTACCATTTACATACTTGTGCTTTCCACCTTGACCGAGCAGACGGCGCTGCCCTCTTCTGGCTTGCATTGGAATCCGAATTACATTAGGGTGTGAGCTGAAACACCAGCTGTGCTTAATATCAAATGCCAGGGGAAGCTTGAAAATCAAATATATGAAAAAGAAAATATGCAGGCTGGCCTGAGGACCATGCTGGAAATGGCAAACCACTGGTGAACAAACATGTCACTAAACTAACAAAGTGAATCACAAGATAAACATTCACTGTATTTTTGCCCAAGACTGTATCAGCCCAGCCTTTTTTTAATCAAGGTTAAACCATGAACATAATTACAGTCATCAGTGCGCTATAGGTGTATCGCACTGTTTCAGCTTGCACTATTAAAAAGCTTGACATGCAGCTTAAATTTTCAATATGAGTAGCTCTGCTTGATCCAGCTGGCCTTACCGGACTGGTCGTTCATCATGCGGATGGCTTTTGCTTTGGCCAACTCCAGTGCCGTGACCCATCTCTGCCGCTCCACTTCCGTGCTAGCCTTCAGGTGGTAAGTGCGGCCCCCGCTGCTCAGAACAATATTACAGGCGTCCTCTGTGTCAATGTGTGCCGTGGCCAAGTTGATTGTTCCACGACACGTGTGGGCCATCTCTGCCTGCGTCCTGCCATAAAAAATACCAGGAAGAAAAAGAGTCAGAAGAAGACAGAGAAAAAGGGAGAGAGAGAGGACAAACACAAACAAGACAGAGCTGAGGACCTCATTTGTCACCCCTAGAGTATTGCAGGTTGGATACAATAGGCATTTCTATGGCAAATAAGCACAAGCAGGGAGGCAAGGAGGGACAGAGAAAGAGTATGCAAGGATTTCCTTTGAAAAGCCAAGCAGCAGTGGAAGTATTATAAGCGTTATTGCACTGAACATACACCTTCTCCATTGCACATTTTTCCATTGGTGAAACCTAAACGGCATTAGTTAATATTAAATAAACAAATGGAATGGTTTGAGGCTTCTTATTCACTCAGTGTGACCCGCCTGCCCGCTGTGAGTGTGTTGTATTGTGGGTATTCTGTGTAGCCTCCACGAAGGCCAACTGTTGCACATTCAGTGGGACACAGTAGTCTAGATAACAAGGCCATTGTCTGGCTCCAAAGCCTCTGTAGTGAACCAAACCAAACAAAGAATAATTGTGTGAACAAAGAGAGAACAGAGTGCTAGAGGTGGCAAAAAAAGAGAGGGGGGGGAGCAGCGGACAGAGCCAAAGCAGCAGAGCAAGAGATTAGGACAAAAAGCAACGGCATGAGACTGTCGTACTTACAGTATGTGAACTATGCAAGTCTCAATGGCTTTACAATGTCTGCAAAGCCTGACAGTGTGCACAACAGCAGCAAACATGTTAATAATATTGAACAAAATCTAAAACAAAACAATACTGTAAGCTAGTAAATCGTATAAGTATTAGACATTTATTTTACATTATGACACTATGATGTTTTTAAAGTAAGTAGTTCCTTCACCCTCAACTGCTCTACTAGAAGATTTAACAAAAACTGGGAACCATTTACAAATATACAGCATGTGAATAATTCACCCAGCCTGGAACTATGCTTTGGTGTTGATAGTGATCTGTCCAATTTAATTAAACAGACTAGGATGCACACGGTTGTTTTGTCATTTTGTTTAGTTTGTTTATGCGTGTTTCTCTTTTGTTTATACATTTTTTGTGATCTGTCACTTTTCAGATGTTGTTTGGTTTTTTTCTGTCTCGTATCCCTCATCTTCCTGTTAATATTTTTGATGGTAAAATATGCCAATGTGTCGTCTGATAAATAGAAAATTCTCAAAAAAATAAAGTGATTTAAAAAGAAAAAAGTAATAGAGTTCCAACAACAAATAGGATTGACTGACAAGATGAAAATTCAATAGAAAAATTGCATTCACAATTCTGTGTGTTGGAAAGCTGGCTGCCTCTCATTCTGTCACATTTACACAAGCTGAGTTGCAGGGGGGATGGACCACCATGGCCCCTCAGAGAGCATAGTGCATGCAGCTCTTCACTGCAGCAATACACAGCTGATTTAGCTGATTAACACCCTCAACCAGAGAGCGGCCACTATTCAAGGAAATCACATGCTGTGGTGGTTGTTCCAATAAACATATCCATAACCCTCAGTGTCACATGATTGCCCATCCATGCTCTTGGAAAACAGCCACTTTGAAGCATGCAGCAAGGCAATCATGTGGATGTGTCTGTATTGGTCTGTTTGGATGCTATTCATTCGTCCTCAACGAGCCCTCACTGCCATGAGCAGCTGCCCTTCAGCAGCACTAAGCTCTAAACCAGCTCGTCTCCATTGACACTGACAAGGTGGATGCAGCCTTACTTTAGTCAGAGGTTGAAGAAGTGTAATGATAAGTTCTGCCAGGCAGTGATTTCCCTTGTCTTGGCTATAAGTGGGTCAACAAACTGTACGTGATTGTGATGAGTAAGAGGAGCTCCACGCCAATCGCTGCTTCTGCCCTGTGGGAAGGCGAGGCCATGCAAAGGCCGGGAAAGTCAAACAGTAAAAGGAAACTAAAAAAGCTGGGAAAGAGAGATAAGGACAACAGAGGCAAGAGTTTGAGAGGGTGCAAAGGGGAGTGGGCACAGCGGAGGGTATGACAAAGAGGGTCCCGCATGTTGTGTTATTATGGCAGGAGAGAATTGCAGTGCTTTACCTGTCAGTCCCCTGAGCACATATCCTTACAAAACACAAATCCACCGATCTGGAGCATGTAATGACAGAACAACAACCAGTGAACAACACAGAACAGACGGCCACAAGCATGAGGAGACAAACACAGAAAGACAGACAGGGGGAGAAAGGACATGGTATCCAGAGCATGAAAATGTAGAAAGGCTTTGTTTTGGTTGGGGGCCAGCTTAAACATCACAAGACATGTAGGGAGAGATAAACGCTGGGGAACATGTCGTGCCGAAGAAGACGGGAAGGAAACACGATACAGCAAAACCAAAGCAATGATACTGCAACACAGACAGCATGACATGACCTGCTGAAAGACTCTTTTCTCTCTCTCTCTCTCTCTCTCTCTCTCTCTCTCTCTCTCTCTCTCTCTCTCTCTCTCTCTCTCTCTCTCTCTCTTTTACACACACACACACACACACACTTACACACACACTGTAGCCTTGTGCTAAAACCAACGAAGAGCCCATTAACAAGATTAGATCACAGCATCCACATCTCTTGCTCCAGACACTCTGCTGATGTGTCAGTCTAGCAAACCGGGCTCAGGCCAGGCTGCTTTACCCTCCTGGCAAGCTCGCGATCCTCGCCGCCAAGACTCCCTTCTCCCAGGAGCTGAGTGTGCCGGAAGTGACGCCAAAACCTGACACAGAAAAGGTGTCAACCCCCCCACTGAGCACTTTTGATACTCTCTAGTTACTCTCCTGCAGCTGAGAAGGAAACGTGGCAGCCTGGGCTACCCTACTATGAAAGACACGGCCGGGTTCAAGAATATGGAGTCTCCAATTGCACTCAAAGCTTTTCAAGCCCTGTAATCTTCCCTGAAGTCTGAGAGTGTTATAATGGGAAGGAAAAGTCAATTAGGGAATTAAAAAATTAAAGAAGTACAGTAGGAATGAGGGGTAAAAATAACTTGTTATTGGTGGTTGAATATGGCACAAAATATATCTATAAATCTATATCTATAAAAGTCATGACAATTTAACAGGCACAAGTGCTGAGTGTGTCGATCTGTCCACTATAGTCAAAGCACCGATTATGGTCCTCCAATGCCCTTTGCCTTCTCAGCTACAAGTATTTATCTAAGCCTTTACTTTCACAACAGCATGTGTCCCAGCATGGGAATTAAATAGATCCCTCATGTTATTGGTTGGATGAGTCACTATTAATTTAAATATAAACTGGCTGTTTGAAAAGAGAAAACAAAATACTGACCCCTGAAAATCAAACAACAATGCATGTTGGGCTTGGCTGTGAAAAATCCTTCCCTTAAGGGTCTAATCCATTATGAAATGTCTAGCCATCAAATCTCACCATACACTTAGATGACAAAAGGGGGCTACATGTTTCTTACAGTGCTTCAACTATGTCCAAAGAATTGCAAAGACTGAAAGCAGCAATAATATAAGGCTACGGATGACACATATCTCTGTGTATCCGCTATCCCTCTTATAATTGTGGAACGAGATGTCCTGCAGAAGTGTCGTCAGAGAAGCAACACAATTATCGCTTGACATACAAAAAAGACACTTTCATTGACATTATCTGATTGTTTCCCTTTTACTTCGCTCACAATAAAATGTGCAGACAGTCGGCCATTGGAGGCAAAGACAGTGGAACACAAAGCCTGAAGTCAGACAGTGTGGTCTGCCAGGAAAAGATCAGTGGAGGGGACGACCGGCACGCTTCACTGCCTCTGTGCTCAGATGTCGACGGGCTACCTTTACTTCAGGGACAGCAGTCACCTAACAACATAATGGACTATTAATAAAGGGTAGCGACAACACAACAGGCTACTTTCCTATCTTCTCTATCCAATCTGAACATTTATATTTTTAAAGATTGCATTTATGAACCCCTATACTGACAATAAACCGCTCTGCATTTAAACATGGCAATAAATCTTTTCCTGTCCCATGGCTCCATGTTGCACACTTACCTCCCAGCGGAAAACAACATTTGAAAAGAAAATGATCATAGAGCGATCTGCTTTGTGTCAAGTTAATGATTGTTATTACTTCAAGCGATTACAGTTAACATCAAGACATGAAGCTTGAAGGTACACATTTTCATTTCTGATTTGTGAATACATTTGAATTTGCAGTCACAGCTTTGACTGATAGTAGGCCTACTGTTAGCAGAGAAAGAATAACTCTGATGTGGACCAAATGTGTGTATGCAACACACAGGTCGTCCTGGGCTTTCTGGTGTGGTGGGATCATTAATTATTTCATACTCATAGTGCAAAAGGTTCAAATGTTGGGCCTATTAATTAATAGGAAATCTGGGAGTGGTTTTGAGAATGTTGACATCGCAATCAGGTGGCTGGGAAGCAAACATGCAAGAGATTATGGCTCCTTTTAGAGGTTTCAACAGCATCTGACTGTCTTCTATACAGCAAAAATGAAGCTGGCGGAAGCTCAGATGAAAACTCTGACAATGCTCTGACCTTTAATTTCGGACCATTTTGTCATACATGGGCCTACTCTTCCCAAGGTCAGGACTACACCCTGTGACAGGTATCCACCTGCCAGCAGGGCTGTAGTTGACCGAGAATGAAAAAGTTCTTGCTGCTGCTGCTGTTGTTGGGGAACATTTAGTTTGTTTATAGTCATTCAAGCCCAAGACTTGTTTGAACACTCAGCTCTATGTTGGTCTTAAGTTACACAGGTTGGTCTTATGACATATTATAGTCTATAATAATTTAAATGAGCCCGTAAAATATACAAAATGTGTTAAGTGCAGGCAGAAAGACTAAATCTACTTTATGTAGGCTAGTCATTGTTTCCATGTTGTGCATCTTGAGACAGACACACACACACACACACACACACACATAAGCGCGCACCGTAGAAACTTGACTCCCTGCAAGACGCACCTGAGCCACAGGTGTTAGGCTACTGTGTAGCTAGCGTTAGCTTACAATTACTTAACTGATAATCAGAGTGATAAGAGTGAAGACACGATAACAATAGCGATATGTATCATAGCCTACTTAGAGGATTGGCTCAGCTCTAATGCAACAATGAGTGGATATTCTGCGCAAAAAGATGATACTCATCAAAAATAGAAGTTTGAAACAGTGACACTGGCATGCAAGTAAGTAATTAGGAGGCCGATACTGTGCTTACTACATGTTTACAGACCGGTGGTCGTGTTGTGATGAGGGGACATCTAGATCTTTCAACTCTCACGAGCCAGCTGGCCAGCTGCTGACTACAGCTAGCGGGCTAGCTCAGTATGCTAGTCACCGTTGGTACCTCCTGTATCCACATTTCTGCCACATAACTGAGTTATAAACCTTTGCTGACACCGCTGCTGATTGTACGTCTCTCTGTGTACGTGTCGTTCAGCAACATACAGCCAGTCAAAGTCAAACGTGTGCGTGTTTGTCGCTGTCAGCGTGAATAGGAGGAAACAGACAGCTGACTGTCCGTTTGACAGCTAGCTTTCGCCTGGTGCTGCTAGCCAGCTGTAGTGATGCGCTGACACACGCTGTGCTGTCCCGTTCATTTTTAAACAAATAATTCTGACACACCGCGTCTGCAATTTTTTTTACCTGTAATAGGAGAGCAGGCCATTGCTGAGGACAAACCATCGCCGCTGGTACCCTTTCAAATAGTTGGTCCATTTAAAAAGCCAGCCCTTGTAAGTGTCCGAGCCTGGTGTCGGGGCCGCGGAAGACGCGGATGCCGAGCCCTTCCCTTGCTCGCTCATCCTCCGCTCCGCCGCACGCAGAGGGCTGCAGGATAAACCGGGGACAGGGACACCACACCACCTGGGCGACGACGTCAGCACTGACCGCTGAGCTCGACGGAGGCAGGTCCGGTAAGGGCGACACAGAGACCACCGTGAACCCCACTCACATGACGACGGAATGGACACCAAAGGGAAGGACGAGAAGTGATGCCAAAACACTTTGCTGATGCAGACTGCAGCGGACCCATAGCACAGAGCTGCAACGGATAGAGAGGAAACCCCTTACATGGCCTCCGCTTACTCCAATAAGGCTGCCTCAGGTCCATGGGCTACCTCCAAATCAAGAAGGATTTCCATGGCGACTGTGCCAAACAGGTTGTGGCGTTAATCGTATGAAGGTGCGGCTGCCACCCTGGCCACTCGTGCAGTGTTGGAAATGGCCGCTCTATCTATTCAAGTCTATGATTCAGACCTTGCACCACGTGATGTTGTTATCTAAACATTCCTAAACATTTGGCATGCTGGCGGCTGATTTCAGACCATGCCTGACACAGGTGGGTAGACAGGTGTAAGATAGATAGCCTACCTAAAAGTACACACACACACACACACACACACAGTCAATGATCACAGCATGTTAGTTATTTGATAGGAAGTTCGTCTTATTAGGCCTATTCAGTGTGGAAAAATGGATTTCATAGACTTGAGGTACGAACCAGCCTATGGTGATGGGATCAGGTGTCTTTGTTACTTACACACTGGATTACCATGCGGGTAAAGCAGACCATTTTCCTAGGGGGTCTTAGGTCCCTAATGTCCCAAGGGCCTATCCTGTAGATTGATTTTTGATAGTTTCCTTCAGTAGCCTATTACTTAATCGTTAGGCTTGCAAGTACTCAATCATTTTAGTTTATTTTGTGCTTGCATGGTCCACCTTGAATACAATCACTCACTATCACCACAAACTGACTGACATTTGTGCACTTAATCAGAAATTTGGAAGGAATTGTGCACAAGCCTACATGAAGCTGTAGAGGTGTATGGGAGGGGTACTCCCATACTCCTGTCAGCCAACCCTGAGTCAGGTTAGTACCATAGACAGTGACTTATGTAGGCCTATTACTCAATTAATTATTTGATTTGTTTATATATTGTCTGCTGTTATAAGGTGAAGTAGGTGAGATACTACTTTGGTGAGACCACCGGATGATCTTAGTTTTGTTGAATATAATCATGTAGGCTCCAATTTAAGCACAAATCCAATCATTGGAAGGGGTTCAGTGTGTCATGCCTTTGATAACATCGCGTTTCCACAGGGTGGCAATGTTGTCAAAATGATCTCCATGTGTGGTGTATTTGTTGCACAGGATTGAAAAGTGACCACAGAGAGGTTGCTGTTTTCAAATGCATTTTAATAATCCATCATGTGATCATGTGTCCAAAAATAATAATTACTCACAGTACTAACAAAGTAAAAATAAATACAAGTAATGTTTCTGATAAAAAACTGTAGCCCTTTTTATTTGGAAACAAGCAGCAGACGAACAGATGATCATGCTACACACTGTTGCTTTCTAGTGAACCTCTGTTACAAATCTCTTTGTATTCTTTGCTAGAAAAAACAAAACAAAAACGAATACAGCCATCTGCCCTGATTGAAGGGTTTGACACTGCATCTCGGAGAAAATCATGTCAGTGAAAAAACGACCATTACATTCACTCCACTCAGCTGCTCATTACAGTGTCAGAAAACCATGTATTACAAAAATTAAACACAATATCAAATTTAAACATCAGTGCAATTAAACCCTGACCTGTTGGCTCTACCAACAAAAGCATGCAAGTCAATAACTCTATGAATCACTCTTATATACAATGGGTCTGCTTACTTTCAGTGCAGCAATGTTCACAAACTACCTAGCTAGGCCTAATCAAATGAAAAAAACAACTGTAAATCTCAACACATTACCATTTAGATCTATTCATTATGATAGCTTTATTAAGATTCCCTGTGTGTCTGTGATGCACTCACGGGGTGTTTTGTGGAAGCCATTGAGCTCTGTCTCCTTGTTTCTGCAGGATATCTGAGCACGAGAGTATTACATCTACTTTTTACTTGAGGCGTTTTTAATAAAATATGCTGGCACAGTCCGGATTTCGCTGTGGGATTTTATTGCTCCTTCCTAATCCAAAGCGCCAACATCTGTTGCTTGTCTCACCGTGTCTGTCCTTTGCATGCCTGAATGTCAGCTATCAAACCTGCCTCTCTGTTTCCCTTTCCCTTACCAGCTTTCTCCCTCTCTCTCTCTCTCTCACACACACACACACACACACACACACACACACACACACACACACACACACACACACACACACACACACACACACACACACACACACACACACACACACACACACACACACACACACACACACACACACACACACACACACACACACACACACACACACACACACACACACACACACACACACACACACACACACACACACACACACACACACACACACACAGGATGGTGGTAGGATGGCCTAGAGGTAAGGTGGCCGACCAGTAACCATGAGGTCGCTGGTTCGATCCCCGGCACCGGACAGGGGGGTGTTAGTTGTAAAACTAGCAGAGGCTGGTATTGCGTCTACGGTGCCCACCATCTCTACCATTGTGTCCTTGAGCAAGACACTTAACCCCAAAACTGCTCCAGGGGTGCTGTACTATGGCTGACCCTGTGCTCTGACCCCCTCCAAAGTGTGGTAACTTGAGAGGGGATATGCGAAAAGACGAATTTCAATGTGCCTCGTGTACAACTGACAATAAAGATAACTTAACACACACACACACACACACACACACACACACATGTAACATTGCATGCACACGTTCTTTGTTAAGGGTCCACAGCCTCCTCCAAGTCTCCAGCTCCCTGGATTTAATGTATTCATCAGAAACAGACACATAGTAAGGGGAGGGAGCAGATTAAAGGCCTACAGTACATCATGATAGGGACTGCAGCATTTTCAGCTGCAAGACAACCTTAGTTAAAACCCCCTCCATCGGAAACACACAACTTTTACTGTAGCCCACGTTTGAAACAGCGACAAGGAAGAAAGAAAAAGGCTAGTTCTTAGAATGTAAAATGAATCACTATCTAATCGTATATTTCCATTCTGAGATAATCTCTCCAGAAATGAAGCTATTTTCCTCTTTATTATTCTATTTTGTTGCCATTAACCAAACAGCCTCAATGCAATCCAAATATTTCAGTTATGCACCTCTGCTGTCGACCTTACTGAATATGACAAAAGGAAGACTCGATGATGATATTGCTGCCTCTCCGTTTAAGCCTCACAATCACAGCTTCCATCCTGTCAGGCCCGGTTATAGCCACGTGACAACCCTTAATAATTCCTTCTGCTGTCTAGTTCATGTGAGGGGAAATCGCTGTGCAATTCTAGTCATATTGGTTTACATCACATTCCTCTCCCTTTACCACCTTCCTTGCACCTACACACTTGGCAGAATCTGACTTGGAAGTGGTTGGATGACCAAGGTGTGGATTGTTGTGTCTTTTACAGCGCAAGAGTCTAATAAACCTCAATATGAAAAAAAAAACAGCTCAGTAAAGCAGGAGGTCACAGAGTATATTTCCAGCCATTTCGATAATAAGTCAATTTCTCCGCTCTTGCTCCGCTCCTGAGGTGAGAGAGATTGGAAGAGGCTCTCGGGGTCACATGATTGTGCAGCGATTCCTCTGTAGCGCCCCCTGCAGACGGATGGAGGTGTGGTTCTGGCGCATGTTCCGCGCCACGGCGATGCCCAGCAGCTCTTTGAAGAGCAGGACGACATGCCAGTTGAACTTGGCAGAGCACTCCACATAGCCGCACTTCCAGGTTTTCTTCACCAGGACCGACACAGCCCTGCGAGGCATGAAGCGCTGCCGCTGCAAATCTCTCTTGTTGCCCACCACCAGGATTGGCACCTCACTGCTGCTGCCTTCCCTGCATAGGAGCGATAAAAAAGAAAAGTAAAAAAGGTCATTTCCAAAAGCACAGTTACCACCTCAGTGTTTCTCACAGTGGTTGGCTGGGCGTGTACAATATGTCTGTGCGCAGTTTCTCCTTCTTTCTGAGGTGTGTGGGGGCGGACTGGAGGATTACAGCTCACAGGCTCAAGGGGGCCTCCCACCACACTCTGCAGGAACCGGTTTAGAGCATTATGAAGTGTGAAACAGTATTGCAAGCCAGAGGCAGGCATACGTTAGCGATTCAAGACTCGTGGTAGACCGTCAGTGTTATTGAAAAACATCAACCATCTAGTCAACCATTTCCAGTGACACCTGATTGGTGGTTTGGGAATCCAATCTGGTGCTTTTCCTTTAAAGGGTTTACTACAGCAATGTAGAAAACAGTAGCTACCAGAAAAAATTCTGGATTAGATTGAAGAACAAATACTATGAAGGAAAGAAGGCTGATTATACAGCATAAATCGGATTTCTAACAATGAGATATACAGTGGCTTGCAAAAGTATTCATACTCCTTGAAATGTTCTACATTTTGTCACGTTACAACCACATACGTACATTAATTTTATTGGGATTTTATGTGATGGACCAATACACAGTGGCGCAACATTGTGAAGTGGAATGAAAATGAAACGTGCTTTTAAAAAAAAAAATTATAAATAAAAAACTGAAAAGTGTGGCATGCAAAAGTATTCAGCCCCCTGAGTTAATGCTTTGTAGAACCACCTATCGCTGCCATTACAGCTGCAAATCTATTGGAGTATTTCTCTACCAGCTTTGCACATCTACAGACTGATATATTGCCCATTCTTCTTTGCAAAATAGCTCGAACTACAGATTCAGCATCAGATTGGATGGAGAGCGTCTGTCAACAGCAATTTTCAAGTCTTTCTCAATATTCTCATTTGTTTTTAGGTCTGGACTTTGACTGGGCCATTCTAACACATGCCTATGCTTTGATTTAAACCATTCCATTGTAAATCTGGCTGTTTAGGGTAGTTGTCCTTCTGGAAGGTGAACCTACACCCAGTCTCAAGTCTTTTGCAGACTCTAACAGGTTTTATGCCCTGTATTTGGCTCCATCCATCTTCCCATCAACTCTAACCAGCTTCCCTGTACCTGCTGAAGAACAGGACCCCCAAAGCATGATGCTGCCACCACCATGTTTCATGGTGGGGATGGTGTGTATAGGGTGATGTGCAGTGTTAGTTTTCCACCACACATTGCATTTAGCATTAAGGCCAAAAACTTCATCTGAATAGAGCACCTTCCTCCAACCCTTGCCAAAAGCCATGCATAGTCAGATGAGACCAAACGTCAAGTTTTTGGCCTGAATGCAAAATGCAATGTGTGGTGGAAACTAACACTACAAACCACCCTATACACACCATCCCCAGCATCGTGCTGTGGGGGTCCTGTTCTTCAGCAGGGACGGGGAAGCTGGTTAGAGTTGATGGGAAGATAGATGGAGCCAAATACAGGGCAGAAAACCTGTTAGAGTCTGCAAAATACTTGAGACTGGGGCAGAGGTTCACCTTCCAGAAGGAAAACTACCCTAAACATACAACCAGATCTACTATGAAATGGTTTAAATCAAAGCATAGGCATGTGTTAGAATGGTCCAGTCAAAGTCCAGACCTAAAAACAGTTGAGAATATTGAGAAATACTTGAAAATTGCTGTTGACAGACACTCTCCATCCAATCTGATGCTGAATCTGAACCTTGAGCTATTTTGCAAAGAAGAATGGGCAATATATCAGTCTGTAGATGTGCAAAGCTAGTAGAGAAATACTCCAATAGATTTGCAGCTCTAATGGAAGCAATAGGTGATTCTACAAAGCATTGACTCAGGGGGCTGAATACTTTTGCACGCCACACTTTTCAGTTTTTTATTTATAAAAAAAAACACGTTTCATTTTCATTCCACCTAACAATGTTGCGCCACTTTTTGTTGGTGTATCACATACAATCCCAATAAAATAAATGTACGTATGTCATTGTAACGTGACAAAATGTGGAAAATTTCAAGGGGTATGAATACTTTTGCAAGCCACTGTATTTTTCCTTTGAAGGCTTTCTGTTTGGTTCATTGCAAAGTCAGTCGAGCTGGAGGCTTTGATTGTTTTTTTTTCATGAATAATAATAGCATTTAAAAACCCATCGTAGGTGAAGTTGAATTCAGTAAGGAGTATTGAATCAGGTACATGTACACCTATATGTACACTTAATTGGCAATACACCTGTTTCTGTTCTGGTTCATTATGAAACATGGAGGAGAAGTGGTGTAAAAGACGTGCACACTCCAATGTCAGCTGAGGTGCAAATTGTCAAAGTTGCTGCGTCACAGATCATCTCTCTACATAATGAATATAGGTTTCTTTTTGTCGCATCGTTCCTCATCTCCAGACAAGGACTTGCATACTTCTGCACATTTACCATCGACAGATGGACAGGTTGACAGAGAGGGAGAGACAGAGGGGAAAGAAAGGAATGCACAGTACAATCTTCAAGCCCTGAGGCAAAGTTCTTATAGATTTAGGTTTGGAAAACACGCTGCAATAAGCATCTCACTTTTAACCTTTCCACAGGCTGTGCTTACATATCAGTGTTAAAAATATCTCTTCGCATAGTTCCCCCGGCTTCAGTTTTTCTGCGGCAAAAGAAGAAAATATATTTAATCTCAGATAAGTTGTGTTGTTGACATCCACAGTTCACGCTGTACTGTAACATCCCCCATTATTCATGATTTATTTTATGCTTTCCCTCTCCCTTTTCCACCTGCAAGTGGTAATGTTTTTTTATGCTGGGCCATAAACATGCATGGTGACACACTTTGAGCTGCGGGGAGGTCGGGATGAACTGCGCAGTGGCAGTTTGGACGTGTACAACATAGCAGAACAAATGGGGCCACTCACTGTGCCTTTTAATATGTAAATATATGCAGGATTCAGGTGTGCTAACAAAGAATACAGATGATATAGAAGGTGATTCTTATTCGTTTGCATTTCTTCCCCCCACTTGTGTTGGGTCCTTTTATTGGGTTAAAGCCAAAAAAGAAGATTTTTATTGTGTCCCCCTCTGGTTCTCAAGCCTCCTGTCTTTTGCTGTTGTCTTATGTCCCATAAAATTCTGAAACAATCCTAAAAATAACCTTTAACCTTTAAATCCGAGAAAGGTTGTAGTTACATATCAGTC
This sequence comes from Hyperoplus lanceolatus, assembly GCA_026929865.2. Taxonomy (NCBI): domain Eukaryota; kingdom Metazoa; phylum Chordata; class Actinopteri; order Uranoscopiformes; family Ammodytidae; genus Hyperoplus; species Hyperoplus lanceolatus. The sequence goes on along the minus strand of CM049397.1, from coordinate 18,652,611 downwards.
GGCTGTCATGCAGCAGCACCAGAGACAAATGTCATTACCAAACTGTCAGGATGCAGGGAGGAGGAGTGCCATGAATTAAAAGATGTCACCGCAAGCAGCCTATCTGTCACTGTCAACAATGTGTTATTGTACTGGGCTTTGTGGCAAATTGCATGCTATCTCCAGAAGGGTGAAAGTGATCTTCAGTGAGTTACCAAGCTAAGTGGTTGCATGTTCAGTAACTGTATGTTGACTGTACCTGTGCTCCACTATCTGCTGTCTGATCATCTTGACGTATTCAAAGCTCTCCACGCAGCAGATGTCGTACACCAGGATGTAGGCGTTGGCGTTGCGAACACCTCTGCAGCGCAAATCCAGCCACTCCTGAAGGAAACACAGAGAGAAAAACATAGATTTTTAAGTAGATCCACAGTGTGACCTAGGGGATTTTCTTTACTATGCTAGCAGCTTTGCTCCAGGAATATCAATACTGGTCTATTGGTAAGATCCACCACTTTGGTCCAGACTGATACATCTCAACAACTATTGGCACAGATAGCAGATGCTTTCCAAAGGAAGAATACTTGTCGCCTTCCTTTTTTTATTTTTTTTATCAAAAGCCACCAGCAAGTCAAAAAGTATCTACTATATCCTGTGAAATATCTCAACATCTACATCAAGGGTAAAGTCCCCAGACAATGTATCCTAATGACCTTGGCCAACCCCTGACTTTTCCTTTTGAACCAGCATGAGGTTGACATTTGCAATTTTGAGTGAAACGTCTTGACAACTATTGGATAGATTGCACTGACATTTCGTAGACACAAATTCATGCCATAGCATATGGTTTATTTGAACATTAAGCTCTCAGCATGGCTATGCCTAATTACAACCTCAAAATCAGTCTAGCATTTAATGCACATTCAAGATTCAAATTATGTATTGATATGCGCACATTATAAGTACAGGTACATTGGAATTATTGTGCAATCCCTGAGTCAGCTTTGAAAAAAAATTGTTAAAATGTCCTTATTATTACCCATGTCACCATTATTATTGCTTATATTTTTTCCAAATCTAATGTCATTAGCTACCATTCTTACAGTGTGTGGAATACAACTGTTGTGTAATAAAGCTTTGTTGGTGGAGATGCTTTCTGGTCTATGGTGTCCCAGGTTGCATCTGGTGTTCTTCTTATAGAATATAATTATATCAGAAGGCAGCCTGTGTCATCTGTCTATGTAAATATTCTAAAGAACTTAGCTCCCGGTCATAGTTTGCCTGCCTCTGCTGCTTAGCCTCTGTGGGAAAGTGTAGCGTTAATGAAGTCGTAGAGCTGACATGGTTCAGGGAGTTTCACAGCCTCCAACAAAGTCATAAAACATGGTGAGAACCCGGCAGCGAGCTCTGCAAAATGTCATAGCTACGCGTGTCCAAGGACAGTGGCAGAGGTCACAGCTTATAACAGATAAGCAAACAGAAGAAGAAAAATGATAGCACACTACTGCATACTTAACTTTTGTTGCTGCTTGGCCAAGCTTTGCGATGCAGTGCAAATGCAGCGGGGACAAACAGCAACATTTATTTGTTAGTAATGAGTTTGAAATGATAATTAAACACATGGCACAAGTGCGTATACATTTACACCTTTACTGGAGGACAGAGACACGATGACTCATTCTTCTATTAATGGCAAGTTTCCCAGAGCTCTCACAGACCCATCACCACCACCACCGTTACCACTTCCAACTGCTTGCGTTGAATATATAAGCATCTGATCTGATAAAACAGAGGAGAGGAAAATAGAGGAAATTCACAGGGACAGAAGAAAATATCTGCTGAGGGAGGGAAATGAGGAAACAAAAGCATCAGAGAAAGTGGAAAATATGAAAAAAGTAGCGGTGGATCAAAATATGAGCAGACAGGGTGTAAATATAACTTATGGGGTGCAAGGACCCTGCTGACGAAGGATGTGGAGACATTCCGTCAGGAATTGTGTGCAGGTTAACTCAATTTGATTCGAGTAGGCTACAGGGCAGCACTTTTTAGATAAAGACATTATAGTATGAGAACATACACAAGTGAACAGAGGATCTTGAAAGAGTAGTTTGACATTCTTGGACATAATCGTTCTCACTTTTGTTGCAGAAAATTAGATGAGGATATCGATCTTAAAGGTGCTGTAAGCGGAATGGTTCTTTTAGCTAATTTCCTTTGGTTAGCAGTCCCCTCGCTCGTCCCTTTGTCACCACATTAATGCACTGCGGTCTTCAAGCAGTGAGTTATCTAGCATCATCTCAGATCCATAAGTGTGATAAAACATGATAAAACCATCAAAACAGACATTGGGAAGGATTTTTACCTGCTCCGCCATTGTAGGCGCATAAACATTCACCCATCTGTTGCTCTGGCGTGCACCGGCAGTGAGACCATGAGTGAGACAGGTGTCGGTTTGTAGCGTTCTCTCTTGTGATTGGATAAAAATTTCGGGATCCTCCAATATGTTTATTTGCCGATCACATGCAGAGCAGCTGACTGAGAGATCGGCTTTATGAAATGTGCACATTATGTAAGTGATCACTGTATGAATAAAGAGCGATTTAACACTTATTAACATAAATAAACCGCTTACTTTACCTTTAACTACTTAATGTGAAGCTGAAACCAGGAGCTGGTTAGCCTAGCATAGCACAAAGACTGGAAGCAGGGGGAAACAATCTAGCCTGCTTTGCTCAAAAGTAACTAAATCCACTTCACAGAGCCTTTGTAGCTCACTAATTAAAACGTTATGTCATTTTTCTAATCTGTGCACAACCTGTAAAAACAGAAAGTTGTGGTTTTAGAGAAGATCATGCATGTCGCTGTGAAGTTGCCAGGCAACTCCAGGAGTTCACTCATCTAACTCTCAGCGTGAAAACAGATAAATGTAGCCTACTACAATGTTCATGTATTCATTTAACTTTGAAGTAGATACATTCACTGCATGTATCCACTTGTTTGACCTTGTGACTATATGGTTTTGTACTTGTGTTTATATGATGGGCCTTTTTTTCCGGATAATCATTTGGATAATTTTTTCAAAATATCTTCAGATTTAAGTCCATATAGACTATGACAACTGTTGAAGCTGTTTATCTATCCTGATGTCCTGCTTGATGTTAAACATATGTTGGCGTTGTGTTTTTGGCCTGTTGCACTTTGATCCCTGGCACGGTTTGGCCTCTTTGGAGCATTGTTAGTTGCATCCCTTTTATTTGAAAACACAGATATCAAAGTACTGATTATCACACCTTTTTTAAAATGTTATGCCTCTAATTAGCACTGAGCTAATATGCAGCGTTTTCCATGATGATCATTGATTGGGTAGGAGTTGTACCTCTCTATGTGGTGTTTACATTATTCCTTCTACATTCCGCAACAGCTTGTGCATCTTGAAATAGGAGTGTGATCAATGCATGGCACAAAATATGTTTTTCAAATCCAAACACTGTACAGGCAATCTGTACAAATAAGAGCGACTGATAATTTGTGACAGGGGAGGCCGGGGGAGCCGGCGGTGATCAGTGTAGCTCATAATGATGTTTACGCTAATGCATCTGTGTCAGTGATGAATCATTTGCCTTCATTCGATTGAGAGTCTATGGGTTTGGTGTTGAGGTGAGTGTGAGGAAGAAATAACCTCACACATCAGCAGACAGTTAGTGAGGCCCGACAGGTATGGGGACAAACATGTGGAATGAAGATAGCAGCCATTAAAACTAAAAGAGGACTGGGTTGGGAGGAGAGGAAGTAAAGGGGGGAGAGTGTCGTGAAAACTGGTAAACATATGATTATTTTCCCCCTCCAGGTTGAACCAGTTTTATGTGATATAGGGGAAAATATTCATAGCAGGTAGGATTTCTACAATAATTTCTTCTTGAGGTGTGTGCGACCCAATTGAAATCCAAAGTGGTTTCGAGCAGCCGAACACCTCCAAGCATATTCAACAATTCATGCCAGACAAACAGGACATATTCCTTCACAGATCACCCTTTTCTGCTAAGGAGACTGACAACCTGAGATACGCACACTGGCTTCGGTAGCAGCCTCACATCCCTTCAGGGCTAAAAATAGCAGCTTGTGTTCGCATCTCATTTCAATTTTTCAGCCCAGTCCCTTTTTTTAAATGTGGAGGAGGAGGGGCTACAGACAGCAACAACACTTCTAGGAACCCAAACAAGCGGCAATAGAAAGGAATAGAGAACGAGACCTGGGATTAAAAGACTGCTAATGCAATGAGATCAGATGCATTTAAAATGCATGTGTGGGCATGTTTATTTGTGTGTGCTTGCAGGATGTGAAAGTGTACTTGTCAGAGCGTGAATGTGAAGTGTGGTGCGACCGTCTTCACCCTCCAATTGGTCTCCTTAATGCGGTGAGCAAAAAGAGCATCTCATCCCTTAGCTCCCCAAGAGCCAAACAGAACATTTTTCCGTGACAACGGCGGGTCCTGGTCAGTTTTTGAGCAGGCTTTGACAAAGCTGTCATGTCTCCTGATATTAAGGGAGGCAGCTTAACGGTAATGGACACTTTTGATGGATCAATGCCCCACCACAGGAGGGAGGCAGGTGTGATCTGGTGGGGGTAGGAAGGTGCTGAGCAATTAGAGATATGTCACACACAGGCCACGCCGGACGATTTCAAATTAAAATCTATTACATCCCCCAGGGATGCAACTTCCATTACTCAGTGGTGACCTACAACAGGCAAGCAATAAAAGCTGTAGGTTTTAATGACCTTGAGTTATTCACTTTCTGTGAGAGGCTACAGAGAGGATGAGCCGACGCTGGTTTCTCTCCTTCACACACAAAATGTTACAAAAATTACAAAAAATGTGTCATCTTACCAAACATAGCCATGACATGTTTATTCAAAAACAGGTGCTAGCAAAATATTTTACATAAGCTGAAACAGCTTTAAAGGAATTCAAGAAGTCTAGGCTTCCTAGCTTCTTCTCATAAGAAGATGATTCCCCAGCTATGATATCTGTCGGTAAATATGAAGCTACAGTGAGCAGCCAGTTTGCTTAGCTCTTTTGAGGATCAAAAAAGGCAGTCTGGGTGATGCAAAAGCATACACTTAGATACCCTAACACTTCACAGGTTTCTTGCACCCTAATGCAGGCTTTACAGAAGCACACATTATTTCTAATGCTTCTGTACGGATTAGAAAATTAGACGTGAGGCACGAAAATCAATGTTTTCCAACCTTGTTATTACAGACAGTATCAACAGAGATAAGTGAGAGAAACATGTCCAGAAAGAGCAGGATGGGGAGAGGGAGCGTTTTGTGTGGGAGGAAGTCATGGAGATACACGAAGGCAAGAACAAAAAAGGGAAAAAAGGACAAGAAAAGAAGAAGAAAAATCTGTGCTTAATCCGCTGTCAGGCTTATATCCATCTGTTGCCACATCCTATTGGCACACTGTAACAGATGCTGTCTAAACGCAATGCTATCAGTAACAAACAGACATACAGCAAAGCAAACAAATCATTTAAACCATCATAGTGGATTACTAGAAGTCTTGCCTGTTTCAGGCATGGGAAAGGATAAAGAAATGGCTGTCTATGTTGGTAAAACCGGGTCACAAGGAGCCTGCTGGAACATTACTGTTTTTCTCTCAAACATAATCTGAATTGATGAGAAATTTCCACGGTGCCTAAGCATGGAGGCGTACTGACTCACTCCATTCTGCAGTGTATTCATCACAAATCTTTAGAAGGACATTATAAAACCTCATTTGGTAACCCTTACTTCGATGCTGTCCATTAAACTCTATGCAACCCTTTCTAATTGACTGCAGCAAATTTCTACGGTCTCCTCTGTTGGTCTTTTATTCCCAGCAGTATTCTAGCAGGGGAACGGCCCTTTAATTCAATCTGCTGTGTGCACTGCAAGTAAATTTCAATCAGGATTTCTTTGTGCTGGAGGTACTCGCTGCTCCTCATGCTCCCAACCCCACAACTGAGGTTACATTTCTCTGTCTACAGGGGTAAATACTGAGCAGGGTGGTTAGTAAAAAAGAAAAAGAATGCCTTGCATAGGCATACTGTTGCCGTGGTAGAAGGTAAAGCTCCTGAGGAGCTACAATATGGTACAAGGTCACTGCGACCTCACAATATGAAAGGCTGCAGTAACCTTTGACCTCCAAAATCTAGTCAGTTCATCCTTGAGTCAGAGTTGTAATTTGTGCAAAGAAGAAAATCCTAGGTAAGTAGACGGATGTACGTACGTCCGTATTGACATAGGCTTGAGGTCACAGTGACCCTGACCTGACCTATCTTCATGAGGTATCGTGACGAACAGACAACCCTAAAGCATAATGCCTCTGGCCTTCGGCTATCACCGGTGATGTGGCATAAAAATAAAGCAACATGGCTCATCACTGCACCCACGGGGAATAGAGGACATCACCGGACAAAGACAGGACATGCGGTGAAAAAGTACAGCAGGCCTCTTGGGTCATTCCTCATCAAATGAGTAGCCATAAATCTGTCTGATAAAAATGTTGTGGTAGCACTCGACTAATGGTTTTCTCCGCCTGTGTAGCGTCCACAGAGGTCCGTGCAAACAGGGCGCCTGCTCACTCTACTGCCCTCTGAAATGAGCATGAAATGATCACACTATATGACACAACGTGATGTCAAATGATGAAAGCTTTTCTCGTGTGACTCAACCTCTGGGACACACAGTAACGTATACCCACACATTAAAACTCTTGAGACTCTTCAGTATTTCTGCCTTTTGCTCACAAGCTGCCACCACCGACGGCTTGTTTCCTGATGAGGGTTAAGCACCATTTAGCAGAAGAAAGGAGAAACTCAATCAGAATGTCTTAACATAGTGTGGGCAGGAAACAAAGAAGCTCTCTTAACAACGGTGAATCTAGTCGAACATCTACATGTAACTCTGCAGCAGCCTGACAGAATGATCGCCCTGACCCCCCAGCCTGCCTGACAGATGTTTTCGACGTTAACGCCAGACACGGCAAACCAATACTTGATCAACGAGGCCTTTTGATCTAATTTTCTCCTGGCTATACCTCGTCTGTGTAGATAAAAACACAGCTGTTCTTGGGAGAGTGACGTATGACACCGGAGGGGAGAGAAGGATGGAAATGTTTAGCAGTGGCAGCAGTGGCAGCAGTAGCAGCGTCAGGTGTGGTGACCTTGGATAGTTCTATCCTGAGAGTGTCACTGAGGCTGCGGAGAGCAAGAACACACACCTCAATGTCAACAGAGGCTGGGAGAGAGGCACGTTGTCTCAATACCCAAGGACCTTTCACAAGTCAAATACATAAAGGGGCGCGCACGCACACACACACACACACACACACACACACACACACACACACACACACACACACACACACACACACACACACACACACACACACACACACACACACACACACACACACACACACACACCACAACATCCATATTGTTTTTGTTTTCTTTGGGGCTTGAAAAAAGAGAAGAGGATCCTTTGATAGTTGATTTTGTCTTAAAGGAAAGGATCAGATTTTTTTTCATGGTGAAAAAAGTAACAGGTATCGGCCTATGTACTGTAGCTGTAAATTCCTCCTTTTCATACTAGCTTAGAATAGATCCCAGTGCATGTGATCTGTGTCAAAATGTGCAAGTTTAGCTTGTGCTAATATGAATGAGTTCATCAAATCAAATGACAGTCTCTTTGGTACCAAATTCCCTCGTTGTGTGGCTCAATATTTGATTGTTGAGCTAGAGTAAAGGTACAGTAGCACAAAGAATGAATCTCTTACTAAAAACACTTTTAGAAAGACATTTACAGGATACACACTTGAGACTAGCCCACACTGATTAACTTTTTGTCTTCTTCTTCTTTGCATGGGATGAGGACTGTGAGTGGTGTCTCTCATCACTTAATTTGAGAGTCCTTTTGGGGGTCTGCTCAAGGCCATGAGCAATTACGACATTCATAAATTATTTAAAAGCAAATTTTGTGTATTTTCCTCAATATCCCCTATACTCAGCAAGGATGAAGACAATGCTAATCTGCTGTGCACAGTGATTTGTTTTAATCTATTTTCTTTATTTTGCTATAATCTTGTAATTAAGATGTGCTTCTAACTAATGAGGTGCGGGCATATGACCTGTGGCCATAACTAAAAAGGCAGGCGGTTTCTATTTTTAAATTGGGAGGTTACCCAGATGTTGTGGATCTGATGCCTGCAGCACAACACTGCCAACCGTTTTCTGTGTATGGGAACCAGATTCAGCAGAGCCAGCATCTATACAGTGTTATTGGCTCATCTGGATATGCTGTACAATACTCTCAGAAATCTGTGGTAGTTAACTACAATATGCAAGATGGCATTCTTTCCTCGAGAGAGGGGTTTGAAAGAGAGAGAGAGAGTGAGTGAGTGAGTGAGTGAGTGAGTGAGTGAGTGAGTGAGTGAGTGAGTGAGTGAGTGAGTGAGTGTGTGTGTGTGTGTGTGTGTGTGTGTGTGTGTGTGTGTGTGTGCGTGCGTGTGTGCGTGCGTGTGTGTGTGTGTGTGTGTGTGTGTGTGTGACTTTACCGTGTCAAAGTGATGCTCTAGGAGGCTTTAAGTCAGTCAGGTCTCCATAGCAACTAGTAGACTAGGGACATCTGATAGTGATAGAGGAATAAATAAAATTGGTGTGTTTGAGGAATGTTACTGGCTGCGATCAGGTGGGCACTTGTAATGTTATATAGAGATTTAAAATGACAAGTGGAATGGAAAGAACATCTTAATGCTTCCCTGATATCAAACTTAAATCTTTCGTGACGTCTTAGACAGAGACATGTTTGTAGCTATACCTGACTTGAGCTGGATGGGAAGGAGGAGATTGGCGGGACGTCCAAAATCTTCAGCTCATACATGATGCCGTTCAGTATGGCGGAGGGTCTGTACACATAGCGGGTCCTGGTAGGCGTGTACACCTCCGAGAAATCGTTATAGATGAACTGGCGGATTATAGAAGTTTTCCCCACTCCGGGAGCGCCGATGACTGCGATACTCAGCGTCTCCACCATTCCTGGAGCACGAGGTCAGCACCATGGACAGCGACGACTACGACTATGAATACGAGACAGGCAGATGTGACCGTCCGGAAAGACACAGCTGTTTTGTTTAGCTGCTGCGATGGAATTCAAGCCACCGCCGCTGATTGAACCTGCAGCCTTCCAAATCACCTCAACTGAGTTCAAGTGAGTCAACGAATTGACTGATCACCCAGAAAACTTTATTTCCGTGCTGAGGAAAGGGGGAGGGAGGGATCAATAAGCCAAGCACCCAAGAGGTTGTAAAAAATAATAAAGCTTGAGCATGCTCATGCGGATGGAGAGATTTCCGCTGCCTCCGCAATCCAACGCGCAGAGAGAAACTAACCCGAGGCGACCTCGTCCCCGGAGAGGAAGCGTAATAGTCCGTCCTTGTGTTCCCCGCGTGTACATATCTCATCAGGCTCAGGCTAGACTCTGACCTTGTCCTCGGAACGAGCAGGAGCCCCCGGCGTCTTCATTGATTTTGTCCTCTGCACCTCTCACTCATTTCCACCGCCGCGCTCCTCCATCACAATGAGAACGGGCGCGCAGCCGCCAGCAGCCTCGCAAATACGCTTTCCACGTGTTCTGCAAAAGCACACAACCCCATGATCTTCTTCTCTTCCCGACGGCAGAAAATATGGATGTATTATGCGGGATTCGAACGAGGATAGGAAATCAACACAGCCCGCAGACGCCCGTTTTACTGTGAAGGCATCTGGAGCCCATTAACGATCGAGCGCTGTGCGTCTGCCTGTTGGAGAGGCATGAGCTGCTGAAGGCTGATCTCTTTCTCTCTCTCTCTCTCTCATCACTTGCAATATCCTCTGCTCATCCAATAGGATCATGCCGTGCGCAAGGCGTGTGAAAGCTTCGAGCTCCCATACGCCGCACAAAAATGCCATAGGAGCAGGCCACACTGTACATCATCTCACCGTGAGGGTCACGGAGGCTGAACATCATATCTCTTGAGGGACACGACTTATTATCTGACAGGGTCTAGGGGCAGGGCAGGGGCAGTAACGCGTCCCATTAATCACTGATGGCAGCAGGTCCACACATCCGCTGACAAGTCTGAGGAGTAAACATTAGACATGTTATGGTCTTGTGTTTTATGGCCTCAGAAAAACTGAAGATGAGTTCCATTGCCGGGCAATACTGTCCATGAGAAACCATTTACAAAGGCTTTAGCTTGTAAAGTGTGCGTTATTCTAGACTATGAATAACAAAGCAGTTGGGTGTACAGGGTACTGTTCCCTTTTTTTGCAATTACTTGGTTATTCATAGTCTAGAATAACATTTACATTTGCAGCTCTTAAGCACAACTTAAACTGGAGAAAAGGGCATAAAGAAGATAATTAGAGTGGAGGAGAGTAGCCTCAGATATTTTAAATAAACTGTTATGAAGGTTCTGCATTTAAAATATTACTTAAGAAAAACTACACAAGTGGTGGCACCACAATATACTTATTAAGTATTAAAGGACTCATTATGCAGAAATGCCCATTTCAGGAACTAATTTTCGTACTGGTAGGTAGCAATAATAAATACATTACAATTCATTTGTTGATTTATAGTTTGTGTTAAAAATCTAAATATGCAAATAATGAGTAAGGTTGTCAAATAATTGTATTTGAGTAAAGGGTTAAATCTTGGCTTCCAAACTGTAGTGGTGAAGAATAAAGTCGTACACAATGTATCGCTAATTTGACTACATTAAGACTTTGAAGTTCAAGGTTTAAAATGCAACTATATGCTTAAGTTATAAAGTATGGTGCATTTATTGATTCATTGCTAGAATTTATGGAGTACATTAATCAGATAAGATCATTAACAGAAGAGACCGTTGCAGCTTTGTACCAGCAATCTCTTTCTGGTCAATAGGTCTGCATCTGTAAATACACGAACCATGACCATGCACAGGAGGAACAGGTTTAAGATTAGAGGGGCTTTGCGTTTCCAATAAGGAGATGCAGTTAAAATCCTGATAGAGTTTTCAGAGGAGCTGCTGAACCCTAAACATGGACTTGGCAGCAGACTTCAACTCATGGCTCAAGGGTAATAGAACTGACAGACTTGTATACAAAGCTGTGAGGGCTGCCTCGTCCGTCACACCAAAGCAGCCTGTGAGAAGGGAAGTGGATGATGCCTCAAAGGTCATCAATGATTATAAAGTATGATGTGTGAAAACAATTCAAGCTGGCTTAAAGGGACTCTGGGAATGTGAACTTTGCCAAGCAAATAAAAGGGAGATAATATTTTGCATCCTGTAACAAACTGGGAGTTTGGTGCACGGTCCGAAAACGGCAAACATTTTCCATCATCATAATGTAAATAAATATACAATAATAAACAAAACAACACTGAATTTATCAAGACTTTTAATAGCTCTTTTTTTTCAAACGATGAACACACAATGAACAAAGTCATGTAAATCAAAAGCATGTGATTAAACATTAGATTCTTTAAATTTTTATCATTTTGTTTTTATACAGCATTTCATATGAATCCGCCGTCACCACATACAAAGACACACACTCGGAACACACAGCCACCTCTGTTATCTTAACAAGGTGTTAGTGTAAGTGCACACATCCTGCAAAGCTGATAAAAAGGAGCTGGGTGTAATGACTCGAAAAAAGGAATCCAATTTATCGTGTCTGTTGATAAAGCAAGGGTTGCTGGATATTTTTCTCAGCCTCCTTCCCGCTGAAACTGTGTTCTACTTACATGTACTCTTATTACTCGAGTCTTCATCTCAGGTGGCTGCGGTCCACGAAAAAGCTGGGATCAGGATACAGAGAGAGCAAAGTGGCAGAAAGCGCCCGAGTGGCTGTCACTGAGTCAGGAGTGAAGCGGCTATAACAAAATCCTCAACACCCGAGGCTCTCTCCCAGTTTGCCACATGTCCACTAACAAGACTACAAACACAAATGAAACCATGGAATGACTAAATAAGAAAGCAGGCAGTGCACAACTGCTGCTAGTCTATAAAATGTCCAGATATTGACGTACAAATTAAAAGAAACACACGTCAGACAATCTGCTTTCAGGGAACAGCAGAGGATGTGATCCCACTGCCAAACACAGACAATAAAGAAAACTCTAGAAAAAGACAACAATAATGTAGTTTGTACGTTTCTATGTCTCTCTTTTAAAAAAAGCCAAGACAGCCACTTTCCTATTCACACAGGCAGAGGACGGGTGTAGGAAGAATTAAAGCTTTTTTTGCCACCTTTTAACTGAAAGTATCCTAAATAAATGTGCCGACGGTGATGATCCACCTGCTGATTGCACACGCTAAAAATAAACTCAATTTGCAGAAAAGTGGGTTTAGATAATGATTAATGGGTCTCATGCACAGAAAACCAGTACAGAGAATACAGCAAAGTCCTACGGATGGCCGTCCCCTGCTCAGTGTCAAAGTGAGAAAAAATGCATCATGAGATAATGTTCTTTAGTTGAAACCTGTGTGTGAACAAACGTACAAAGAGGGGACAGGATAGCTGAGACATGGACGCAGAAAAGGTTTCTGCAGTCTTAGGAAGAAACAAAAAAACTATTGGTCAAAAATGGGTCAGAAATCATGATTAGCCATCCTAATTTAACAGCTATTGACATACAGCCTGCAGCCTCCCAGGCCCCACACAACAGGAAGTGGCTCCCTGCACCGCATGAGATCGTAATATGGTTTGTGGGTCAGGTGAAGGGAGAGCGTGAGAAGGCGCCAGGAGACTGTGGGGCTAGCGGCCATGTTGTTCAGGCCTTCAGCATGGCCTCGTAGCTCTGGAACACACACTGGGAAACCTCTGGAGCTCTGCATTTCAGAGAGACCTGGAAGACAGAAGAGTAGACAAGGTTCAACATGGTTTGACACAGTAGTATGCAAGTTACCCCAGGCAACAGTGGGTCACAGAAACCTTTTACAAGACACACCAAAGAAGCCAATACAATGACAAATTTAAGAGAGAATGAAGTTAGCGTCACTGCGATGGCGTAATAACAGGCTACACTGATGTATCAACTTTATTTTTTGACCCAAATATTTAATATCAAAGGCACAACTCCCCCAAAAAATAAAGGTATTTTGGAGCTTAGAAAAAAGCTGATGAAATGATGAAAAGTTTTTCTGTCAAAGCATCCATCAGGCAAACTTGAGACATGAGATTGTGGTGATAAATGAGACCACGGTTACCTCCTCAGACCCAGAAACCTTTATTACATACATGTCTTTGTGATGTGGCGAAAGCCAAGAAAACAAAAAACATTTCTCTAGCTCAGACAAAATGAAAAACACACACACACACACACACACACACACACACACACACACACACACACACACACACACCACACACACACACACACAACTGTCATTTTCCCAGAATTGCATTTGATCCACTGGGAAATACTTGCAAAATTGCAAGGGGTAACTGTGTACGTTTTCTACGGATAGAAGACCCTCAGCGACTGGCTTTGAAACAACGCAGAATGATTAGAGACTCAATCCAAAGAATGCTGTGTACAGGGAATAACATGCAGAGTTATTTAAGTTTCAGTTTGAGGGTTTTCCCTTTTTTTAATTTCTTCATATCTTAAAAGTATTTCGGGAACCTCATGTCCTTTATTTGAGAGCTTACAAGGAGATGAAGATTTATGGCAAAGTTGTCCAGTCCGACTTTAGCCAAAGACCAAAATCCAATAACAGGATTCTCTAAAAAACACCCTGGTTACCAGGATTTCCCATTTCTCCAATAGCGTTTATTTTGTTATTTTTCGTGGTTCATAGCTCACGACAAGTAAAACGTACTGCTTGCAGACATGTTTGTTTTTAAGAACTCAAATGTCTGTTGTTTTGTACAGCAGTTCTTGAAATGGGATCTAATGAACTTGAACTTCCAGTGTAACACTAATGTTTTTCTCATTTGAGATTGTCACCATTATCATAATTAATAGATTCCAAGATCAATGGATGCATTATAGTGTTTGCCAGAGAGCTGCAGCTGGACAAAGCAGTAATACTTCATGGCTCCTGAAGGGTTGCCTTTGTGCACCCGGGGCTCTTGACCAATGCATGCTGCTGCTGGCCACATTTAGTCAGCTGCTCGACTGTCAGCATGGGGTCGGAGATGTGAGGCAATGCGGATGCTGTTGCTACTGTGTTGAATCTGCTAATAGGCAAGAAACTGCAGCATTTATCTGTTCAGTTTAAGGTGATAAGTATTAAACTAAGTGTTATGAACTGAGAGAAGGAATGTGTTTCTTTTCACATGTGTTGTCATCCCAGGATAATGAATTGAATTGTTTTGGTTTGTAAATTGGTAAAATCATGTTTTGTTCCTCAATCATTCCTTATCAGAATGAGACATTTAATTTTTTTAAATGACAGGAAAACAAAAACTTTTCTGAAAAAATCAATTGATTAACTTTTATGGAAAGAATAATCGGATAGGTATTTCTGTTTTAAGGTAATCCAGATAATTTAATAGCTGAAAAATAAAAGATTCTTCATCCAATTCTTGCAAAAATCAAAGAAATACACAAAAGGTGTAATTCTGACAAATGAAAGCAACAGGTATAATGGTCTAATGAAATCTAAACATACACGAAGGAAAAGTACAGTAGTAACACTAATCTTGTGTTGAGTGACAGAAAACGTGGGTGTGTGTGTGTGTGTAAGGCTGCACTTTGGTGTCCATTTCTTGTAACTTGTCTTCCCAAAACCCCTCAAAATTAGCAGCTCTAGAGTCAGGCAAAGAAACATAGCCAACATCACTGGTCACATGGGGACAAGAAATGACAAATGAGAACACAATGTTTTATGTCAAAATGATAAGCGGCATCTCATTTCCCCACTAAAAACTATTAAATATTCAGTACATGAGCCCCAAAGGGAGCCAGTCAAATAAAATGTGACAATTTTTAAATGTGGAAACTTTAAGTGGCTTAAATTGACATTTTTATGTGTCAAATGACAAAGTGAGCTGCCGCTCCCTTCCGCTTTATGTTACTTTATATCACCTATCATCTTATTGTTTAGCTGTCTCACTGGAACTTTACAGTTTTTGCTCACTCTCACCGCTCTCCTTTAATCTGTTTCAGTCATAGCAGCAACTGTTTCCAGCTAGACAAGCACTTAAAACACACTCTACTCACTACCTTCTCAGCACCAAAGAGCTTATGAACATAGTGGAGCATTTAGAAGATAAAGATATTTCCCTTTAAAAGTATGCTAGGGGATTGATTATTGGACACGCCAGGTAAGTAGTAAGGCATCATAGGGGAGCTGAAAGCAATCAAGTTTGGAGACATCAGAAAAACCTTAAACCAGCATGGGTCAGCAGCAGCATAAATCAAACATGCAACCGTATGTCTCGACTCATGGCGATTAAATATATAAATGTCTTGTCTTCAGAAGCACAATAAAAAAAGTGGCGGCATGGCTTTACTTCTTCGGCTTATACAAATAGCAGCAAAAGGCTTAAGGCTTGGCTTTAACCCATTGATGACGGCTGCTGCGCGATGCCACATTGGCTCTCCTGCCTAATGCTGCATTGCGCAGCATTATTACTTTATCTAATTTTCATGGCATTCCCAGCATAGAATGCACTGTCATTGGTTCAAATACACATAAGATGGATTTTGTTGATGTTTTTAAGACCACGTGACCACCCAAAAGTTGTGTGGTTTGCCGAAAATCACGTCAATCAAAAAAAAATAAAAAATAAAAAATAAAACAAAATAATAAAAAAAATACGCCGGCTATGTCGGCGACAGAACAGTTAGTGGCGTTTGGTGCGCAGAATCAAGGTCTACTATAGGCTACTGACGAAAATCACACAACACATTGCATCTATTTATTAACAATATTTAATAATTTTCTAATTCATCTAATTTTGACGATTTTTTTAAATATTTGTTGGTTTGTAAGCGCTTAGGGAACATGTTTAAATAAAACCTGTGAACCTTAACTTTTAAATGTATTTTATTTCATGTTTCTATGTGCTACACAGGCTTAGATATTAAGGTTTTGGTAGACTTGACAATTCGTACTATTTTTTCAGAAAACCCTCAGGCATTAAGGACATGCATCCTAGATTGCCATAGTCATCAATGGGTTAATGTGACGTGCTGAGAGAGTGCAGGGTCCATGCAGCAGCCAGCAACTCGGAAAGACGAGAATCAAAGCGCACAACATACATGCACCTGGGTTCACTTGAAAGTCTAGTTTTGTCTTCACTAAACCATTTATGATCCCTCTGCTCAAAGTAGGGGACTCTTTGCATCCCCACTGAGGAAGAGTTTGAACATAAAAATGGACATGAAGTCAAAATGACAGAAAGAGAAGGGAAGGTGGACCAGATAATAAATAAATTATGAGGTTACACCACATATGGATGCACAGGGGAAATAAAAACAAAACAAGAGCGAGAAAATGAAAAATGCATCACCTAAAGCAAAAGGAGCGGGCACACAACAAATGCTCTACGAATAATAATGAAGTACAAATCAGCTTTCACTTCAGTCAAATATTGTCATACTTTCTTTACAGAATTAGCGATTGAAGTGAACTTTAACATTACGTCATATTTCTCTGTGCTATATCAGGTAAGGTGTTGGCGGATTTAAAATAAAAATGTTGAAGATTCAAGGGGACAGAAAAAACTTGAACTGTCTAGAGAGGAGATAACAAAGGACAGTTAATACCACTTTTATAAATAAAAACATGCTCTGAAGGCAGACTGAGTGAAGAGCGGGGAGGAGAGTCAAACCAAGGTCTTCGTTCTTGACTAGTCATGCAGTCATATCGCAGCCAAACACGATCCATCAAGAGTGTATGGCCGCTGACAGAGCAGAGACGCGCAATGCCGAAATACAGAGAACACAAACAAATAGTGCACAAGGGAAGGGATGTGTCCCAGACAGTAGCACCACACTCCTATAAACCAGTAAGCTCACTATTCATTACTGCACATCAATCTCCATCATGTCTCTGCTTGTTCAGATCAGCCACTGCTGTGTCATTTGTCTCTATCCATGACGTGCCCTGATGACAGTCGTCTGTTGACTGCATGTCAATTTAACTCAACAAGTTAAACACGTCAAAATGAGTGTTTTCAGTTATAATGGTGGCTTATGATTACAGCCTACAAAAATAGCACTTCAAGAGATAGCGTCAGCATGAAAAAGGTCCGGATTAGATTGTTAGCACAGATGAGAACCTCCTGTGAGGAAGGCTCAATTCTTATTGATCTAACTATTATTTTTTATTTCCTGCACCATGCCTTGCAATATTGTCTACACCTGTGACACTGAAGTGATCAACTTGTTGCCTTTCCTTTTAAAAATGAACAACTTTTTAAACAACTAGGGCTGATTCAATTGTGGTCTGTTAAAGCCTTTGAATTCACAAATGTGTTTTGACATTTAACATCGGAGATAAATCTTTTTATTCGTAATTTTATGATACAAAAATCATAAGCAATATCATAAGCATCTCTTCAACAAAAATGTGTTCCTGGTTATGTGGCAGATACAATTATGTTTCGTATTAATACATGCAACTACAAAAAATATCAGTGAGTAAACCCACAACTTCACTTACTCCTGACATTTGTTACATTAACCCATTGATGATGGCTGCTGCGCGATGCCACATTGGCTCTCCTGCCTGATGCTGCGTCGTGCAGCATTGTTACTTTATCTAATTTTCATGGCATGCGCAACATAGAATGCACCGTCATTGGTTCAAATACACATGAGGTGGGTTTTGTTGATTTTTTAAGACCACGTGACCACCCAAAAGTTGTGTGGTTTGGCGAAAATCACATCAATCAAAAAAATAAAAAAATAAAAATAAAACAAAATAATAAAAAAAAATAAGCCGGCTGTGTCAGCGATAGTGTATTACAGAACAGTTAGTGGCGTTTGGTGCGCAGAATCAAGGTCCACTATAGGCTACTGACGAAAATCACACTAAATATTTTATATTATTTATTCTTTTTTTTCTCCCCCATCTAATTTTGACGATTTTTAGAAAAATTTGTTGGTGTCTAAG
This sequence comes from Hyperoplus lanceolatus, assembly GCA_026929865.2. NCBI lineage: Eukaryota > Metazoa > Chordata > Actinopteri > Uranoscopiformes > Ammodytidae > Hyperoplus > Hyperoplus lanceolatus. Next base: position 18,634,487 of record CM049397.1, on the reverse strand, counting down.
CGCTTAGGGAGCATGTTTAAATAAAACCTGTGAACCTTAGCTTTTAAATGTATTTTATTTCATGTTTCTATGTGCTACACAGGCTTAGATATTAAGGTTTTGGTAGACTTGACAATTCGTACTATTTTTTCAGAAAACCCTCAGGCATTAAGGACATGCATCCTAGATTGCCATAGTCATCAATGGGTTAAGGGCCGGTTTCGCAGACATGGATTAAACCTAGTTCTGGACTAAATTGTACTTTCAATGGACAATCTCCATTCAAAATTCCATTTAGTCCAGGACTAGGCTTAATCCATGTCTGTGAAATTGGCCCTAAATGTCCCAACACACCGTAGTAGAGTTTTTTTTTTAAATTGCGTCCCTTAATAAAAAAAACTAGGTTGTCACTGTATTGCCTCCAGCATTTTTTTTTAGTAGCGAACAGTTAATACAGCTGCACCCACACAACAGTGACTCAAAACTCGTAAATACAGCTAATACAAATGGTGCAGTACTCACCGTGTAGTTTGGGTTTCCTGCCTGCACCCGCAGCTCAGCCAGCACCCAGATGCCATTGGTGAGTTTCATGGACTGATACAGCATGTCCTGACCCTCCACTGTCCGCTTAGCTACAGTATAGACGTTGCTACCCTGCAGTTTGTTGGAGGCCGCATCTGTTTAAGGTAACAAAATCAAACGTAAACACATTACAGGCAACCTTTTAATAGTGTTACCAAAATTATATTGTTCAGACTATCTGAACAAACTACAGCTCATTTTCAGTCTTGAGTTTCAACCACTAAAAAGTCATTAAACATACCAGACCACGCAGGGTTTTTCCCCCCGCTAACACCTTCTAAAATTTCACTCCAGGCTGTCTCTGCAGCAAAGATACAGTCACTAATTCTGAATAATCTTTTCTCCTCAGCCTCTGTCCTGTTGCTGCGCCACAGTAGGGTATGAACCCCTCTCTGTGTTCATAAGGAAGAACTGTAATCTGTGCAGGGAAATTACAATTAAGCTGTCATTAGGAATTCGTCTCTAGTTCAATTGCTCTCAAGCGCGTCTGTAAAACTTCATTATCACACGTAAATAGGGAGCTGCAGCTGATGAGTTCTCACCAAATACAATTTGCCTCATTCCGAGGATGTGAAGATTGTCCGTGCTATTATGTCAAGCTGTTTTCACATGTAAAGTAGGATGCAGGATATCTCTGTGCAGTATAGCATTACTCGGGAAGTGCACCCTCTGTTCACCCTTCTCACCTGAGCCGAGATGGCAGTCTTTGATCTGAAACTGGGACTCGTTGTCATTCGGAATGTCTTTCCATGTGGCGAGGAACACCTGTCGCTCTGCGGATTGAAGAGACACAATCATGGGAAGAGTCCAAAGACAAGGCAGCAAAGTAAATGTACACACGACAAGACGAGAAAAAAAACAAAAAACAAGTGTGTCGGATGTTTGATTCCACACTCGATCCAACATTTCCTGCTGATGCTCTGGAGCTTTTGCTCACAGCTTCCTGCAGCAGTCATGTGGCTAGCACCATCAGGAGGCTCCACGTAGACAAATGCCAACACGTTTTCACAGAATAAATCAAACAGAAACACACACACACACACAAAATGGAAAACAAAGGTCAGAGGAGTGGCCAGTCTCACACAAGAACACACACAGCACGCATTTCTTCACACGCTCATAATGTATCTGACGTCTGTGTGTGTGTGGTTGACGTCAGCAGCGTTTAGCAAAGAGACACTCACCCATCTTCCCGTCCTCTAAAAACAGCATGCTCATAGGGTACTGGCAGCTGAAGTAGAATACGTCAATGTTGTTCTTAACAGCCACCTGAGAAAGTGATTACATCCGAGGAGGGGGAGAGAGGAGGACGACAGGAGGAGAAATAAGAAGCAATATATTCATGATTACTTTTCAAGTGCCCCTTCAAGGACGGACGCTGCTGTTTTATGTGTGCTGTTTACTGAACAAGAGGGCTACAGGCCTTTGGGAGGCTCACCGTCACAAACACAAAGGCAATACGTTACCTATCAATTATAGGACTGGACTCGCTTCCAAACGTTTTTTTTTATCTCTAACTGATCATCTGGGGCTTTTACATCAACAAAAATTGTTCACTACACAAGTAAAATAGATCAAATAAAAAAAAAATTCTACAGATGGCCTTCAGAAAGTATATAGCGAGATAAGAATAGCAGACAGTATATGGAGTTAATTTTCATAGAGTGTAGTCTTTCATTTGAGCACATGATTTATTTATTTCACATTCAGATCAATCTTTCCCTTAAACTCTGCCATAGCAATCAAATAGCTTCTGCTTGCTCTCAAGATTTATTCTTATTCTGCTCAAAGTGTATACTTGGGCTCAAATATATTGTTGCTTGCAACATATTTTCTGGTTCAGCTTCATCTCTTCTCTTCACACGCAGACTGCGTCAATGTGCCCTTGAATCGTCTGCTCTGCTCTTGGATTTTGTGATAACCCCTGGTGCGATCACTTTATTTCTGCGGAGGGTCCCGTACAGGTGGTTACTTTTGAACCTGGTGAAGAGAACAACATCTTCTTCTTGACTCAGGAGGTCATTAGCAGATGGCTGGCCAACATGTTAACAACGTATGGCTAAAAAAAACAATATCACAAAAAAATTGTTCCAGTTATAGCACCATAAAAAGAAAATGACATGAGGGCGGGAGTGAATGAACTGGGTTATAAAGTAACGGACCATATAAGATGTTGTAAAAAGCAAAGTGAAAACACAAATTTTTAACTAAAAAACCAAGAGCAGAGCAGAAATCCAAGAGCAGATGATTCCAGAGCGCACAGAAGCAGTAGAGTGTGAGGAGAAGAGATAGAAGACGGAACCAGAAAATAACTCATTAACAGCAAATCAAATAACAAATTAAAGATTACACCCAAACAAAACTGACAAGTGATGGAAACTCAAAACAACACCTTACATCAGGGTCTATGTTTAAAAAAAGAAAAAAATTATTAATGAATTTGTAAGCCTAAGTTCCTCAGGCAGCACCGTTTATGGAGTCCATTATCCCTGGTGGCAAAAGTACGAGACACTTAACAAGTGAACAACTGTGGTATATGCAAGGCACCTGAAGTGTCAGGCGGCAACCAGCCAGTGATATTGATCAGGATGCTCAATGGATAAGTGCTGAAAGGCGAGCAGTGAGTTCAGCGAGAGGATAGCAGGAGGATGACTGGTGAATAATTCATTGGGGTGTCTTGTTCCTGGGTGCAATGCAGGACTGCCAGTACCATGGGGAGTCATATGCAAACTGCATAAAACTTCATTATGTATGTTTTTCTACTAAATTATTTATTTTATGAAGTATTAAGACGACATCTGAAATATTGTGTGCTGTACTGAGTTTCTGTAATTGACTAGTGGCTTCCAAACTCTCCTCTACGCAAACATATATTTTTCTTATGCCCAATATTTTTTTGATTGGCCATATAGTAGAATTTCAAATTCACAATGAACTTTGAACAAAACCTAAAATGATTGATCGATTGTCCACCTTAACTTTTAGAGGTAGAAGGGCTGTATCACAAGATAGCTTTCAACAAAGTCATCTTGTAACTAAATGAAGATTAGATTATCTGATTTAGCTCTGTAAGTGACAGCAATATACTCTAATATACAGATTTAGCTCTGTAACGGCCCCCACACACATCCTACCTCTACTGCGCGTCTACCTCGGGTCTGCCTTTTTGTCACAGACTGAAATCAACGTAGAGCGAGCACACATCCAACCTCAGACGCACTGCTGAGGCGCGTCGGAGGCACGTCTGCAGCGACGCTCCCCTTCACCTCAGGAGGCTCGCCTTTTTTTTTTTCTGAGAGCAGCGCGTCTCTCTCGCGTCTCTGTGCTTTAACTGATAGAGAAATACTCTGCTGACAGTCATACCAGCAGCATTCACTCTAGTTACACGTTTACCCGGTGTGTTTATTTCAAAATAAAACATCCCTCAGTCGTATGCGCGAATAATCCCTTTATTTCACGATTTAATTGCGCAATCAAAATCCGAGGGATTTAAAACCTAATTTTCAATTAGTTCTGGCATTTCATTTTTGGATAAATTACACATATAGAGATCCAATATAGTGAAGAAATAAAAAAGATCATGATGAGCGCAACAGTTTTCCGTTGCTCTATCTGTGTCTACGGCCTTCTTCTTCCCCGACACCCCCCCCTCTCTCTCCCGTATAAATCAGTAAACTGATTTTTGAAATACTCTGCTGAGAGTCATATTGACTTCTTACTGGCAGTTTTCGCTGTAGTTTCACCATTTCCTGGTGTGTCCCCTTCAAAATAAAACTTCCAACAAGCGAAAACATGGCAAAAAAAAAGAAAGAAAATGGCAATGGGGCGCACGGATTACTGTCCAGACTCAATATAAAATCATATGCATCATAGATGACATGAAATAACTTCATTGTTAATGGGAATTATCTATGAAAACTCTATGTAGAAAGATAGGGCTTTTAGAAGCAGCGCTGCAGCAGCAGCTGCTGAGACGTTGCATGTGTGTCCGAGAAAAGTCCGAGAGAGGCAGCAGTAAGGTAACGCGACGCGCTCCAGAGGTAGACGCAGGATGTGTGTGGGGGCCGTAAGTGACTGCCACATTGTAGGAATACAATTAACCTTTACTCATTTCTTAACCAATGAGGAAGCCACATTCAGTATTTCAGGTATTTCACTAAAGTGTGCAGATTTATGATGGTGGGGTTTTATTGGCTGTGGTGGTATACACTAGTGTTGTTTTTGGCGGCCTGTTTTAAGTTTAGTTTTAGTCTAGTCTTTGTGTCAAACTGTCATTTTAGTTTTTATTAGTCTTAGTCACGTTTAAACTTTTTTTAGTCTAGTCAAGTTTCAGTTGACTAAAAGTCTGAGCTTTTTAGTCTTCTCTTAGTCAGAATTATCTGGGACTATTTTCATCTAGTCTCAGTAAAAAAAAACTAATTACATTTAAGTCTAGTCTTAGTCAATGACATTTGTATTTTAGTCTTTTTAGTAATGCAATTATACCCAGTTAATATAGTACAATTACCTAGTAGGCTATAGTACAGACAAAATCAAAATGTTCAAAAAGTCCCCCATTTCACAAGTCAAACAAGGTTATCTTATCTTATTATATCATTGTTACCTTATAGACGCAAGAATACATGCAATTCCAGACACGGAAGACGCTCTGATTTAATTTACATCATATTTATTTGAGCTACCAAAACATGTAAGAATGCCGGATTCCTCAACCTGAACAGCTGTCTGGTGGAGCTTGGACAGCTTCCCTTTGTTTTTCAAAATCTCCTGTCTAATGACGTAGCCTACATTATATAAAATAAATAGGCCTAAATAAAATAGCTTCAAATGACAATGCCAGAAAAAATGTACATTACATTCAAGTTTAATTAAGAGAAAAAAGGTTCTTGAATGCTAGAGATACTAAAACATAATAACAAAGTGCAAATAAAATTTTGTGTATGACTTGTATTGGTTGTAAACTAAAGTCAGATTTTGTATTACAAGATATAACACAAATGGTTTGAACCATGCGATTGGAAGCACAGACTGCATACAGTGGAATTCGTTGACAGAACTTATTACAAGGCACTTTGAAAATCCTTTGTAAATCACGGCATTCTACAGGTCTGTTATTTCCAGCAAGACAGACCGCTGTCAAGGGTTTAATGACCGTTGCTACGGACCTACGTCATAGTTTTGATGGATAGACGTCCACACACAGGGCTACTACTCGTTCAGAAAACACTGGAATACTTTTTCAACATGACTTTGCATGTATCAGGAGAGCAGGGAACACAGGAGTCATGGTTAATGTCCAACAGGAATCCAGTCTAGACGACGTGAGTACGTTTGGCCGCATATTGACAGTTAGCCTAACTTCAGGCTGCAGCCCGCAATGTAAATGTTCAGCAGTCATTTACTCCGTGAATTGTGTTATTGATTTTGGGGGATAATGCTTTGTTAGCTTCCATATTGCCGCGAGTAGGGATTGAGGAAGTAACGTCACCTGCTAACTTCCTGCTATTTCAAAATAAAAGCCAACTCACGTTTGTCTAGTTAAATGCTCATGTTAAGGCAGTGAAATGCTTTTAATCTGAAGCCGTCGCCTGTTTGCAGCCCAGAGACTCAGGAAACAGAAATATTCCTAAATAATAATAATGGCGAGACAAAATAGCCTTATAACATTTTGTGTCCTCTCGTTTTTGTCAATGAACATGAAGAGATATTTTAGCAGAGTTTTCGTTTTTTTGTAAACCAAATTTAGTCCCGTTTTTATTAGTCAACAATAAAGCATTATATATTTGATTATAGTCTTCGTCACATGACCACCATTTACGTTGCGTCTCGTTTCTGTCACGTGATAAAGGTTCGTTGACGACGATATTTTGTCATACATTTAGTTGACAAAAACAACACTAGTATACACAAGTGTCAAGGAAATGTGCCACAAATCAGTGCTTAAGAGAGCATTCAAAGTCATATTCTGCAACATTATCTTCCATCAAGACAAAAACAACACAGAAGGTCTGCAATGAAAATATCAAACAGACTAAAGTACACATCAAAGCAGGGCCTAGAGGCAAGCGAGCCAAAAGGTTAGCAAACAAAGGAACCGTGTGACCACTAATGACCGCTCCTACCTCCATCATCCCCCTCAACACTCTTATCTTCACTTTCCAGCTGCACACAGCAACCGTCCACCATTCTACCAAGTTGAAAGACCCAGCCTGATCAAAAACCAGCAAGCCTCTGCCGCCCCTTTTTATTTTCAACTCATCACAATCGTTCTGAAGGCTGGTTTAATGTGTTAACTCCCCACATAAGTCCCCACATGAGAATTCAATAGTATAGCTGAATGACAATTATTAATGCATTACATCCTCACTGTTGGAAAGTCACAACAATAACCCAAGAAATAAAGTAAGATCCATGAATTTTTCTAGCAATAAGCATTTAAATTTTAGTTCTAAAAACTTATATGAAGGGCTATATGAAGATACATTCATTTGTAATTTTACAGATTGAGCACACTTTTTTAGAACGCAACACATCTGTCTGCAGGATTAACGATGCACAGCAATAACACATACCAAACGCTTAATGCTTATTGTCAAACAGTCACCGTTACCATATAATATTTAGGAATAATTTTTTACAAGTTCAAAACACTTTTTCTTAACATAAATGTATTTAAATAGGCCGGTCACAATTCACTTGATTAAACTTTAGACAAACGGTGTTGGTTTGTAACGATAAATACATAAAAAGAATCGACTGTAGTAACAAACAATATAAGTAAGTCACCGTTGCAAATAAAAATGTCAGCAAATAAAATAAATAATAACATTTTAATAAATATCTAATTAACTCAAGAGAACGCTTCGGTTTAAGATCAGTCCGCTGTTGATAACGAGCTTCGCTGGCAGAGATGTGACAGGTATCAGCAGCTGCTGCTGCTGCTGCTATGCCAAAAAAAAATTGCACAGAATCTATCACTCAGGCCCATCCCTACTAATAATGCATCTCAGGCAGAGTGCTGTATTTATATTCAAGGTCCTGGGCCCAGAAGGAAGCCACATAAGGACAGTTAACTTGAGGCATCAATTTCCTAATAAGTGTAGTGTTGAACAAATTCAAATATTCATAACATTGTGCTCCTAGACTGCACTCATCATCTGACTATCATCTTGTTGGCAAAGGCTAAATTAATGGAACATTGAACTAGAAGCAATTAAGGAGCAATCATGTTTAACCACAACAAAAAAGAGCGCAGTCACATACAATTCAGGGGAAACAAATATTGCGAGGATGTTACCTGCAGGTTAGTGAGAGGCTCCATCTTCATGACAGGTCCCACAGTACTGAGGGGAAGGCTCACTTCAATAGTCTGGTTGGGCCCAAGAGGAGTGAGAATTTGGAGCGGCCCAGCTGGAGCCAGACCAAAGCTACAGAGAAACAGAGGGGTGGAAAAAGTATCACCAAATGTTAAAGAAAAGAACAAGTATCTTAGCACATCGCTTAGTCTTGGTCATACCTGTTTCTGTTAAACTGGATTGCAAAGTCAGTCATGATGCTCATTGCTTTATTATTGAGTGTCATATCCATTTGAATCACCCCACCACGGCGGGCAAAAGTGCCCATTATCTCCAGACCCTTGGCCTTCATGGCTGGAAGCCAGACCTAAAGAGAGACAAGATGGGTGATTTTATTATGGATTCCACTACTGCTGTTATCATCTCTACGACTACTACAAATCCCAGTTTATCAATACTCACCGTTTTAGGGGGGCTGTAGGCTCCCATAGGCATACCAACTCCACCTCCGAAATCAAACAGGTCATCCAGACCGCTGCTAACTGGGGCATTGAAAGAGGCCGGCATAGCAGCCGGAGGAGCACCAAAAGCAGCCCCCATCTGTGGGTCACAAAACAACATGTTACCCTCACACATTTAGTCTCACCTCAAATTAAGGGATCAAAACCCAACAGAAACTGAGACAAAATGACTTACAGCAGGACTTCCTCCAAGGTCGCCGCCAAGCTGGGTAGGGGGAGAAGCACAGAAATAGCAAATTTTCAATTTGTGCACCACAAAGTAATATTCTGGAGGGCTTGAATAGGGTGGATGGAGGGGTCTGAGGGTCTAAGAAATGGTCTTTCCGAGATGAACAGCTATGGGGTTAAATCTATAACCAAGCAATCACAAGGAGAATACACTGGTAGAGGAGAATTTCTCCTTTTATACAAGTAACCTTTTATCGTCTAAATGTCCGACTGAGTGGCTATTGAAAACCAATAGGTTTTGTTCAAATGCTAGTCACTAAATGTGTCTACTGTGGCGGTGAAAAGGTTGAGGCTGCCGTGACCAGAAAGGGTGGTGGACAAAAATATAGTGATTCTACACAGGGACAAAACTAAACCTACTGTGTATATTACAGAAACCATAGAGGAGATTTACTAAAATCTCATCAGATGTAATATAAAGGGAAAACACGCAGATGTGCTACGATTCTGGGAGGACTATTCACAGGACACATTGGTACAACAGGGGGACTCTAGGCTGTTGCTGGCCTTTACTGGTCTAGTGCGGTCCCCTGGACCAACCTCAGTGGGGCTGTAATCTGGGGGCGATGGGGACTGAAGAGGGAGCTGAGGTGATTGAGGAGTGTCCGTCCGTAGGGGAATGGGCGGCTGATTGAAACATGAAGCACATTGCACAGCCCAGAGATAAGAAAATAGATGGACTGGTGGATTGAACAGCATGCTTACTGTAGATAACAGAACATATGAAGAATGGAAATGACAGACTGATGCATGGGAACTACAGTAAAACAGCAGTCATTTAATGAACCCTCTGAAATGGCCTGACATGGTTTATAAATGCTGTGCCCTCTTCCCTCCGTGTAGTTACCGGCTCAGACTCATCCCCCATCTGCAGGTGCAGCATTGAACAAAAGGAAAGAAAACACACAGGGGTCAAAAGAAGAAAAAAAACACCAAAAGATAAGAAAAGATACTGTCACTAGGTCTTGTTGACATTAAGCCTGAAAACAAACAACTGAGATATGTTAGACCAGCCTCTCAGAACCTGACAGCTTCACTCAAACAGCAGTGGTTGTAGAAGACCTACCAGGCTATCCAGACCTCCTCCTAGAAGGTCCATAGCCCCCATCTGCATGCCAGAGGCGGGGACCGGTGGTGGTCCAGTGGTGGTAGGTGTCAGGTCCAGATTTAGCAGATCTCCCAGAAGGTCTCCCTGGGATGGAATGACAGCTGGAGGCGCCTCAGAAACTCCGGTCGCAGAACCGGTGTCTGGACTGTCAACACTCTCCCCACTGGTAAAATAACACAAGTAAAAAAAATAAAAAAAATAAAAAAAATAAAAAGATTTGGTCCTTTGGATAATTAATTTGATGACATTTATCTATAATGTATCTATAAAGCAAGAAACGTCTTTTAGTCAGATCGGCCTGAGCTTCCGGATATTGCTTGTGCAAGGCACGAAGGTGTGCATCTTTCATTTTGAAGTTTTTTGGACCAAATATGTAGAAGGTATAATATTCATTAATATCATTCTGGCTGCAAATACGTGCACACACTGAAGGCCACAGTGAGAACGGGCATGAAGTAATCCATGAGTAAAACCCGTTTCCCTCTGATTTCATTGGCCGCTACGGCAAAAACTTACATTGACTAGCGGGACACGGCAGGCACAGCCAGTTGTTACTTCCTCATTGATGAAACCTCAAGTCAACAGTGACTGCCAGGATAACTTCACAGACAAAACGTTCTTAAACATTTCCACAGACCTCACCAACACCTCAAACCTGTATAGTTAAACACTACCGCGACATTGATGCTAATTTCAGTTAGCATGTCTACCACACAGTGGGTCTCACAGCTGACTGCTATTGACACGTTAACATTATTTGAAAGTTATCCAAACTCTGTCTTACATTTTAAACTTCTTCTGTAGCTGGCAAATACACATAATCCATTCTCCTTGCTAACGTTGCATCCATCCAGCTTATTAGAGACTTAAAGTGATTTTGACGAGCGATGCGACAGCCATTTCAATGACAGTGTGACACTGCCTATGTGAAGGCTACATGTTCCAGTGTCCCACTTTCATAGACAGGTTAAATTTAACCATGAATAAGCCAATACCTGCTTCCTACGGGCACTGCACTAGTTTGATGAACACCTTTTGCAAACTAGAACTACTGCTTGGCTAGCCTGGAAATCAAGACCCATATCTTAAACGATAGAGGGTCTGGCCACGATCAATAGACCTTTTCGACACAAGGGGCGGCACCTACGCGTGCATTTCAAATTGGATAGCACTACGACCAATCAGAGCAATGAACAAGGTGACATATTAAGCCCCGTTGGTTTAGCGAACAGCGTTTTAACTGTCGAGTTAAACTTTTGGCGTGGTCGGTCAGCAAAACAGAACATTCCTCTTACTTGCTAATGAAAGATTTGAGTGCCATTTTCCGAAACGCTAAGTGTCAAGGCGGAAGCCGTCTCAAACTCGAACAACATACCCACAGCCATCTCTGTTTACTATCACGGCTTCAGCGGCGCACTGTCGTCATTCGGTTACGTCCGGCCCAGAGCACCATACATAGGGCTCTAGCCTGCCCATATCAGAAAAAACTATTTGATTGGTAGCTCAGGATTTCTTGACATATTAAATGAGCTTCAATGGAGAGTGTCCAGACTAACAGGCGCAGCAAATTTAATTTGCCAGCGCCTAGCGGCAGGTCTGGATTTTCAGGCTACTGCTTTGCAGTAATATTGCCAAATGGTGAAAATACAGTGGTGGTAGGCAATGCATTAAAGAAGGTAAAGCTCCTGAAAAGCCTCAATATGATACAATATCACTGTGACCTCACAATATGTAAAGTTGAAGTAACATTTGACCTCCAGAATCTAATCAGCTCACCCTCATGTCTTAGTGTAAAATGCTAAAGTGTTAAATTAAAAAAAGAATCCTTCAAAGCATTCTTAAATTATTGTTCTCACAAGATTTGAGACCACAGTGGTTTTAACCTCCAAAATGTTATCACTGTATTCTTGAGTCAAAGCAAACTTGTGCCAAATTGTTCAAAAAAGTATACTTGAGATATTGCGCTCGCAATAGGCCAGGTCACAGTGACCTTGACCTACAAAATCTAATCAGTTTATTTTTGAGTCAGATTGTACATTTGTGCAAAGTTTAAAGAAAATCTCTTATAGCGTTTTTGCAATAATGCGCTCACAAGAATGGCTCGACGGACAACCCGAAACATAATGTCCACAGCCTTCAGCTATCGCCCGCAGGGAGGCATGACTAGATGTCGCTGGTGATCTTCAAATACAATGTATACTTCAGTGTTTCCCCCAGCGCTTTATAGTTAAGGCGGCCGCCTTAGCAAAACCAGCCCCCCGCCTTGACTACTGACCGACCAAAAAAAATAAAAAATAAAAATTAAATCTTTAATTTTTTTATTTTTAGTGCTGCACAATTAATGTAGCCTACTAGCAAGCGCGATGTGTGATGTGATGTGTGAAAGGCCTGATTTGCGGTAAATAAATGTGCACATATGTCTCCAAGCGTTTCTCTCTGCTCAGACTATCAGCTGCTCTGTGTCGGGGGCTCTGCGCGCGCGACCGTGCCGCGCTGCGCGTGACTACGGCATGTACGCGGGAGAGTAAACGAGCAGCAGCAAACCGACATTTAACCGGTGGCGATAATAAACGCAGTGCGGTTCTATGGGGATATATTTAGCTGAACAGAAAGAAGTGCTCTGCAAAGCTAGACTAGTTTAAGACCCCACATCACCGTGGCAACACAACTTATCGGCTCATACAGCGCAGAGAAAAGTATGATGCATGAGAGTGATGGCCCAGGCACCTTTCAGTAAGTTTACAGAAGTGCACACTGTAACTGTCTTTGAAATGCATTAGTCATTTTAAGGGGAAAACACATTGTATTATTATAATAATTGAATTATTTTTCAAACAGCATGCTTGTGTAGGCCGACAAGATAAATTTTTCTGAATTTTAAATGCTGCTTTATTTTTATGTTTTAAATTTGGAAATACATGTTCCAAAACAACCAATAACCTCTGCATTTAAAAAGAAATCAAGCAAGTAGGCTAATAATAACCATATATGAATTAATCGCATCACAGTATGCCTATTGTCCACAATAATCTCACAACAGCCCCCCATCCAAAAAGGAACTTTAAAAAGCACTTTGATGTGCATACACATGTTAAGTGTATGGTCCATTATTTTTATTTAGTGTGTCTGCATGGTATTGCACCAAAACAGTAGAATTTCTTTAATTGTATTTTTTTTGTCTGCATGTTTGCACAAAATGTGCACATAGCAAACAAAATTGCACAACTGTAAGGTCAGTGTCATTCAAATAAACAGAACTATTTCTTTAGTTCGCATTGGCATCTTTGAGCAAAATATCCCCAAAATTTTCGCTGAGGCGCGTTGCGCCGCGCCTCCTGTACGGCTAGACAGTGACCACCTTGTCTAAGACATTTCCTGGGGGAAACACTGTACCTAATAGCTGTTATACCTGCTGGTATAACAGCATCTAGCCCACTGAGAACAATGACAGTGGATATGATAGGATCAATTTAAAAGGCAGGAGGGAACAAAGAAGAACAGCTGCACAGCTTGACACCGTTACTCAGCAGTTATGAAGGAAACATTGTAACAGAGTCAATAAAGCTAGGTCCCCTTAAGTAAAACAAAGCCCTTTGCCTGCAGTGTTTAAAAAAACAAAAGTGCATGACTCACGATCCAGCACTGCCAGGGAGTCTCTTGTGCTGAACGCCACGGCTGCCCTCCACGAAGGCACTGGGAGGCTTGTGGTAGACAGAGGCCAAAGTGCCAATGTGGCAGATGAGCTCCTCCAACAGTGTGGGCTCAATCAGATCCGTCTCCTCAGAGATCAGGGGCTTCTCAGCCAGAACCACCTCCTTGGCAGCCACAGGGTCTGTGGAGAGCAGCCGCCAGTAGATGTAACCGCGGTCCCTGAGGTCGGGGTTATCAGAGTCCTGCAGAAGGAGACGGAAGCATGAGGAGGAAGGATGGGTTTTTTATTCATGGAGCTTGTTTAATAAATACTTAATACCACTAGCCCCTCTTCTGTCCTGTCCCCGAAATGAAATATATGTCAGACGTCGTGGTGCTGGGATTTGGCTGATGTATGAGGCAACCCCACCGTGGACATTTTTATCACTGTGGAAGAAGTTCTCAGGGTTTCTACTAAATCATATGAGCTTAAGAAAAAAATCCCTAAATGTATTCATGCAGTACAATTTTAATTGCATGCATCAATGAATAAAACATAGTTAAGTTATGATTAAATATGTTCTCCCCGTTGCTGCTTCTTATCTGCCTAGCGTGTTGCTGCACACGTGCAGAGTTACCAGTTGATTGCTGTGGATAAATCTATAGAAAGGTAACACGGTACAAAAACCCTGTAATTGACATTGACTTAACTCTTAGTACTACATAACTCTTTGGGACCAGAAATAAAATAAAGAGTCAAGGAGGGAAGTCATGATAACATGTTCAGGGGCCTCATTTATAAAGCTTTGCATGGGATTCACGTGGAAGCTGGCGTACGGAAGAAATGTAGGATGTACGTGCGAACAAAAATATTCGGATTTATAAAACAGTGCGCACTCACGTCCTACGCCTGTTTCCCTTTATAAATCACAATCAACTCTAAATGTGGCGCAGACTTTGCGGGCTTCACGTACCGCCCATATTTACCCATACATAGTCATCGACACGCCCAAATTAATATAATTTACTGAGTGCATGAAGGCGGTAGTGGCAATCGCCGACTGAAAGGGAAATGGAAAAGGTCAGAGTTTGCGTGGAGGACCGCACATCTCCCGTCAAGTTTGGTTTTTATAAATCCCAATATTTGCTTAGAAATTGGCGTGCGCCCTCTTCTGGGCGTACGCAACGTTTATAAATGAGGCCCCAGAGCTGGAGACAGCACGGTGACGATTCTCAAGCATAGTTTAATGTGTAATATAAAGGCATCCTAAAATGTGTGTGTCGAACTCAGTGTATTTATTTTCTTCACCTGAGTGGCTAGGCTCAACACCTGCTGCACCAACTCCTGGGTCTCTGTGGGCTTCTTCAGGAACAACTTGACAATTGCCGTCAGAAGCTGCAGCTGCACCTAGAGGACACAGTGAACAGAGACACAACATGTAACAGCTGCTCACATACACTGTGTGCAACATTTTTAGGCGAGTTGTATTTTTGAGGATTAATTTCATTATTGAACTACTACAGTGCTCTCGGTCAATCCAAAATGTTAAAGAACCTAAACCTGAATGTTTACGAAAGTAAAAGTGAGGTTTTGTCTTTGTTACGAGAAAATATATATATATAGTCCAACTATCTCATAGATGAACTAGTTGAACCTTTTCGGGTTGAAGATGGCCTCAAAATCAACTCCCAAACCTACTGCCAGTTTCTAGAAGATACTTCTTCAAGCAGTGGTACAGGAAAAAGTCTGCATCTTTCAAGAAGACCACTTATATAGCGCTTTTCCCTGGTTTTGCACAGACTCAAAGCGCTTTACATTGTTTCGTACACATTCAACCAATCACACACACATTCATACACCGATAGCAGCAGCTACCACGCAGGGTGAAAGCTAACTATCGGGAGCAATTTGGGGTTCAATGTCTTGCCCAGGGACACTTCGACATGTGGCAGGTAGGAGGGGGATTGAACCTCCGACCCTGCACTCCAGAGGCGACCTCCTTACCCACTTCGCCTCTTCCCTCTATCTTTCTCTCTCCACTGCACAGTCACTACTATCCATGCTTAAAGGAAAGCAGGATTATAACCTCATTTAGCACATAATTTTTAAATATTTTATATAATTTATTAATCCCCCCCCCATCTTATTATGGCGATTTTTTTGAAAAAAAAATTGGTATGTAAGTGCTAAGGGAACATGGTTTTATGAAACCTGTGAACCTTACCTTTTAAATGCATTTATATCATGTTCCTATGTGCTACACAGGCTAAGATATTAAGATTTTGGTAGACGTTGACAATTTGTAGTATTTTTTCAGAAAACCCTCAGGAGATAAGGACATGTATCCTAGTCAATCGGCTAATGATGTTTTTTTGTTCTATCATTATAAAATCAGTATTATAATATAATGAATGAGGTTTTTCTTCCCTCTGTCTTCCCTCAGTCTTCCCTTGGCCCAGCTGTCCTGTTAATCCTATCCCTTACTGTGATGTCACAGTAAGGAAAATTTAGGGTTAGACAGTGAGACCATAAAACACTCTCTGCCTTTTCTCAGGCTAGGATGAACCAATTCCATTTATTTTTTTGCCCATTTATACTAAATAGGATCTCAGAATTCAATACACCTTCATATTCCCACCGGTGAAGTAGGTCTTTAATATAATCAAAAAGCCTATACAAGGCAATAATGTGGGACTCAATCAAAAGCAGGTAAAGCCCGGTGTAATCCCTCAACAAACCCATCCCTTTACCAAAAATAATTTACCAAACTTCTTTCATTTCTCTAATAGCTACAGCAGATGTTGGCAGTTAAATGAGACCAGTTCTCTGTAGAACTTTTGTGTTTGTGTACAGCACGTTATATCCAGTTTCAATGCTTTGCAGTAATTAACCATTGGCTTTCATTATCTCAAACTACAGAAACCAAACTGCCAGCACTAACAGCTGGTGACACTACCCTTTAAAATGGACTACACTTTTTTTTTTAAATGAACAACATCCCAGCACTCTCCTTAAAACCCACCTGAGTGCTTTCATCGTGGAAACCCTCCAAAAAGCTCTCCAGCAGCTCATCAGCGTTGTCAATGCGCTCTGCATACTCGCCAACAATCCAGATCATGGCGGCACGCGCCTCGGGCTCATCCAGGGAGTCCAGGTTTTCGCAGAGAGTGGCAATCACACTCTCATACCTGGAAAAATGTACACATAAATCTTACAAAAATACTAGGAGAAACAAAAAAAATTAACGATCACAATCTGCAAATGACTATAATTTTAGTGCCCTAAACTATGCATGCCCACCTGGGGCAGAAACACAAACATCAAACAAGCAGACAGGTAATAATCCACTGCATGTCACCGGGTTTAAAACATGGTTGCAAACAACAGAGCCACATTAGCATTGCTTTGGAGTGGTGTGTTCTGGCAGCATGACAAAATGGGAATCCAATATTCGCTGAACTTTTAGCTTGAAGTTGTTTGCTGCAGTGGTTGTGGTATTTCTAATCTGCATATATAATGCTTAATAATAACTAATTCCATCAACCGAACGATTTTAATAAAAGATATGCCAGGGCAGAAAGATGAAGTTGATGTCTAATTAATAGAAGTTGATGTCTAATTAATAGAAAAGGCAGAGGTTTGCGTGGTGGGTGGTGACTCATACAGCTAAAGGACTGAGCCATGCTAAGCTGCTCCCTTGGAGACCAATGGTGATGTGTGTGGGAGAGTTTTCTGTGTGGAACATGAATGCACTCCGTTGGATCACAAGCAAAAATCCCACGCTAGCCAAATCTGCCTGACATTTGACACGGTGCACGCAGGGTGTTAAGCACTCTCCATTCCTAAATCTCTCTGTATTACCAAGGTTGGGTTTCTTGCCTGAAAGCTCTTTTGCATTCCTTCTTGCATAAATGTTAACCTAAAGCACTTTTTGTCTGAGCCCTCACGTTGCCCATTGAAGGACAGTTGATAGTTGAAACTGTCAGAGTGTCGGCTTGCTTATAACCGTATGTGTGACAATGCAAAGCATATCATGAGTTCTACGAAATCATACACACAAGTAGCTGTGCCAAGTCAAGCTTTGATTAAGATGTTAAGTGATAAATGTTTATATTGGCCGTTAAGCAGCTCACAGCAAAATCCGTCTTTCCTGGTTCTTAATTCTGATCATTGTAATATACATAAAGTACAGCACACACTGAATATTCTGCAGGCTGTATTTTGGATTTCCAAATCAACAGCATATGTGAAAGAAGGAACCTACTTGTTGGGGTACTTGCGGAAGATATCCTTGATGACCACAATGGCCTCCTGCACCACATAGTTGACCTTGGTTTGGATGAGATCTAGCAGTGTGCTGACGCAGCGCTCCGCTGATTGCTAATTAATGGAGAGTGGAAAAAAAGTCAGGATAAGCCCGATTAGTACAGAAAATATGCAAATGAAATGTGTGCATGCATTATTTTTTATTTATTTATCGTTTTCAGCTGTGGGTTATCTTTTTAATTTTTTAATTCAGTTAAAATAAAAAGCTTGGAGGTTTAAAATATAAAGAAATAAAATCGTATATCTAAATTATTATAAATGAATTTGAGGCTTAAATAGTATTGTGTTTTTTTTTTAAGTATTTCCTATGGGTATTATGTGGGGAAAATATAAGGATGTACCGTTTACTATGACGTGTCTAAAAAGAGGAATCTAAACATTTGTTTCAGTATTCTTCTTTTATTTTGTCTTGTCAGAGCTACCATGGAATCATAATCAAAACACTGCAACAGTTTCTGACTGTTGTGATCTGATGGAGTTCAAGTTCCAATATGATCAGACATATAGACTTTAGCTTTATCATCAAACTAAATAGATGATAAGAGGATTTGACAAACAAAGCGTCTGGTGAGAGAATGACATCATGTCCACTCACCTCTACTTTGATAGCACAGCGGCCAATGGCTCTGACCGCTTTACGCACAAAGTCCACATCCACCTCGGTGGCGTACTCCTTCAGCTCAGCCAGGACCTATAAGCGAGGCATAAGAGCATTAGTGTCACTCAGACACTATCAGACCTGTCTGTGCTATCTTAGAAGCACTACCAAGATAGTGGCTCTATTCCGCTTCACATGATGCATTATAGCCGTGGGGTGTCGTTACCTGAGCGATGTTGGCTTGAGACGCTAGACGAATCATAATGTCCAGCTTCTCCAGTTTGACATAGATTGGGTCGTTGTACTTCACAAAGAAAACTTTCATCTCGTGTTTCAGGATCTCTGGTCTAAAAAAGGACATCAATATTTCTTGTAAGTTGTGGCAATTGCTTCAGACTGTCACTCGAAAGTAATGCTACATGCCACAGTAAAAGTCACTTTTATTAGGGCCCGCTATTGCCAAACTATAAAGAACAGTAACGACGTCTTCCCAAATTTACCGTCTCTGTACGATGAGGTTGATGTTTCTGAGGGCCACATATTGCAACTCAGGCTCGGCAGAGAGGAGCGTGACCAGTGGAGGTGCCAGCTTCTTTAGCAGGGTGCCATAATAGTCCAAGTCTTTGGGCAGCATCTCCATGAACTTCATTAAAACTTTAACAGCTGACAACACCACTGCAGAGTTGGCGTGCGAGAGCCGTGGAGTCACACGCTCGCAGATGCTGGCAAACATTGACGATATTGTGAGGAAAAACAGCAGGAAAGTAAAATCAACACAGCATTGGAACGTATGCTAACTGATGTGTGATGTTAATGCGGCCAGTGCTTTTTATTTTTACCTTTGGGACTCACGGTCATCGCGAGGTGTGTAATTGGCCAGGCAGTCAAGAATGAATATCTGTCCCCACTCGGTACACTCATTTAAAGCAGTCAGCAACTTGTTGATGGTCTGAGGGTTCAGGTCCAGTAGATTACTGTTGGGGTGAGACTCTGCTATCTCAGACAGTGCTGCCACTGCATTTGCTACAACCTAAAGATGAAGAAAAGAATACAGATAAATGCTGACAGAAAGATCAAAGCCATCAGCAAAACTATGCTGTAAAAGAGAACTCAATAAACTAGTTGTACAATTCTGGCAAAAATTGTAATACTTGTATAAACAGCACATGGCTTATCAAAAAGAGAGCAGACAAGCGGCTTGTAGCCAACTGTGTCAGCCCAAGTAAGTAATGTAGCCCAAGTAAGTAATGTAGCTGGCTCAATGGCAAGCTACTGGGCTACATGAAGGAAGTCGCACCATGGGGTTGGAGTCAGAGATGAGGTCCTTAAGGGTGTCCAGGAAGCCTTGGTCCTCCACCAACTGAGCGTTGATATCATGCAGCTTTGCTACACACACAGCGGCCGTCTTCCTCACGTATGGGTCCTCGTCCTTCAGACATTTCCTAAGCGGTTCGCAGAGGTACTCGGTGATCTTGTCCACACGGATGCAGCCCATTGTGCGAACAGCAAGGGCCCGGATGAGAGGGTTAGGGTCTTCACAGTCCTAGAGGAGCAGTTAAGAGAGGTCATACGTTTTTCCCACAAATTCTGATTTATTTTGAAATCATACTAATTTATCAAGAGACTTTTTAAATGCTCTAACCACTAAACCAGGAGTGCCCCCCTAAGATTTATTTTATTTCTAAAATGTTTTTTTGCAAAACAAGTATAGCAAGAACTCAAGGACACATACAATTGTACAGTACTGTACAAATTATTACACTTGAATGATGAATTATGAATGGATAATGTAATACAGTTTTCACATATTTCTGACATGTGACTGAGATGTACCTTTACAAAGGTGTTAACAGCCATGATAGCCATGTCTGGCTGACTCTTGGCATAGTTCATCAGGTAGAGGTAGACCAGCTTTTTAAGCTCCAGGTTGTCCGTCTGCATGCAGTTCACAACATCTGGGAAAAGAGCGCTGGAGGAGGGATAGGAACAGGGTGTTATTTGACAACGACTCAAAATAGAAGCTGATGTGTCACAGCACATTAACACTGTATGGATTTGTCTGACCTGACATCCTTGCCGACTGTCATAGAGGCGATGACCTTCTTCACAGCCTCCTTCTTCTTTTCCTTCTTATCACTGTTCAGCTCTGCCTTGAGCTCAAATATCTCCCCTGTACACACAAGAGACAAAAGGGAGTCATACACCATGGAATATATTTGTGATTTAGGGGGTTCTAAGGAGTACTGTGAAGCTTTGCCCTAGTGGAAGTGGAACACTGACTACATTTTTTCTTCCTTTTACATAAAGCAGCTTCTCTCATACATAAAGAAAAAGGTCATCAACATCCACAGCAGTTTCTGATACTGGTGGGTGGTACTAGTATCAGAGAGCATTATAGCTGCTGCACCCTTTAAACCTTCGACTCGGGGCGCCTTTAGCTCAGTTGGTAAGGCATCCCCCTCCCGGGCCGGGCCCAGCAGCAGACCCGGGTTCGATTCCCACCCGCAGTCGTTCTCTGCATGTCACTCCCCTCTCTGCCCCATTTCACCTCTGTCTCTCTGCACTATCAATAAAGCATAAAAATGCCCAAAAAAATCTTTAAAAAAAATAAAAATCTTCAACTGGTCCAGTGATAGGAAGCTGTTATCATAAACATGCAGCAGGATGCACTTGCCTGGTATTATCAGAAGCTGCACAGCTCAAGGCTCAAATAACATGTGCACAAGTCATGCTACCTGACAGTTTTATGAGCATGGCGGGGTGACAATTCAATACGAGTTTTTATCATTTGTATATCAACAACAAAACATGGTATTGAGGTTCTTTAGTTCCATGTGAAGTTTTATCTTGAAGGGCAAATTGACATTAAAAAGTGAGTTAATGCAGAGAAATGGCTCAGATTGAATAAACGATGTGTTTGGTAGGTATTGAGTGGGGCATTATGTCATTACGTGATCCTCTAATGAAGGACTGAAAAGAGAACTTTATTTAGTTTCAATTCAGTTCAGTGTCAATAAAACTAACTAAACAAATTAACCATAAAAACAGACACTTGTCAGTACACGGTCAATTTAGGACTTTATTTTGAGTCCATCTATGTACTTAAAAGTTTCCCCAGCGAATGTGAACCATTAATCGCACCCAATCTCCTTTCAGGATTTCAGCAACAGACTGCACACAGCCACATCGGGCAGTAGACAGAAGAATGCAGATAATGAAAGAAACATGCTCTTATCCCTCAAGCCAAGTCCTGTGTGTGGGGAACACGCACAGGTTGTGTGAGAAGAGTCACACAAATAAAACAGGAGAGACAGCAGGACACTTAAGACTAATTATCAATATGCCTTATCTGATTTACAGTGACCATAACTATGGTTGTGGCTGTGGTTTGGTTCAATTGTTTTCACGGCCTAATATCTGTCAGCTATATGTAATATTTATATTTAAATAAAAATGTATTTGACAACTCCAACTTTAACAGAATATGTATTCATGTCTTGAATACCTTCAAAATCCTTAATTGAATAATCACCTTAAGCTTCAATATATCCAAAAACATTTTCCTGAAACAACCAAATGGCTTAAAAACAATACAATGGAGGCCATAATTGAGAACGGGAAAAAAGAATAATGTAACTTGACACTGAACCTCAGTCCTTACATGTTAAATAATGTATCCTATGAATGAATAAATAAATAGGAGAATAGAAAGCTATCTGACCTTTCTTGGTAGTGGTGAAGTACTTGGAGTCCGTCATCTTGGATCCAAATTGTCGATTTTCCTGCACAAAACAGAGAGAGGGGGTGAGTGGAAACTTGGGATCATCATATAAGCAACAGGAAATACTAGAAGTGCAAGCACAGCAGGGAAATAAAAAGGAATTCCTGCCTTCTCCTGAACAAGTGGCAGCTATTTATCAGAAAACTATGGATTTTGTCACGAATACAGAGACACTGATATCTCCTCTTTAAAAATAGTTTTCCTTGGTCAGCATCTATGTGGCCATTATGTCTTCTACCGAGTCGACAAGTGTTTCCGACACAATGTGACTTTATGTTCCCCTTTCACAACAATTGTCAAGTTAAAAAAAGGAAACCCAAAAGAAAGAACAGCAATTCTGATTAAAATGTGAATCATCCTCCTGCTTAAAAGTAAGACACTTTTGACCATGCCATTTTGTGTCTCACTCACTGTGGAGCACTTTTAAGAAACATATGGCTTGTTGTGCACACATTCAATACATACATTTCATTCATATTATGATTTGTGATGTTAATAACTGATGCTTTTATTCCACTGGGAGCCATCAGTAACTATATAATTATAATAATGCAAACAATACCTTAAAACAAATACTGATTTGGGCTCTGGCATTTGCCAACATTCAGTGAAACAGATAAAAATTAGTATAGCTAATAATTGAAAAAGTCTTTGATTAATAAGACTGACTTCCCACTTTTTGCCAGATATAAATGATCCATAACATAACACAATATAACACAAGGCAGCTGAAATATTATAAATTAACCACTGCCTGTCTAAACTTGGATATAATCTAGCTAACGCAATTGAAATAACATTTAATTTAAGGAAACTTTAAAAGGGACAATGGAGTAAACAGAGTCAACAGTTACTTTATACCACGTCTAAATCAATGGCAGAGGCCTATCACTTATTAACGTTTCCATACTGTTAGTGACAATGAACTAATAGCAACACATTGGAGCTTGTGATTGATCTAACGCAGCAACTGGCTGTGTTAATGCATTACGTTTCAGAGAGCTGTCAACATCACACAGGATGTTAGCTTCAAGTCAACCGAACACGTAGCAGTTAGCCGGACAGTGTAGCTGAATACAGTACGCCTGTACGATAATACACCTATACACGCAATTATAATGCCATAAAAACACTGAACCGACACTGTACTATCCGGTAATTAGCGGGCTGACAATACAAGTTATTCACACTAGCTGACGTTAAGGTATAAGGCTAACAAAAAAGAAGTAGAGGAAATGTGCGCTAGCTGGCTAGCATCAGGGTACCATGACGTTAGCATAGCAGGCTCGAGTGTGTGCTGCTAAAATATGTTCTGGTAACGTGAAGAATGTTTACTAAGCACGAATAATACGGTAGAACAATTACTCACGCATAATTGATTCGCCCATTCCTGCATGATTGCAGAAGTTACGGTTTATCTCAGTGAATCTGGTGCAAAATGCTAGCGGTCTGCTGCGGTCTGCCTGTCAGTGCCACTTGCACAGCTGAGACATGACCTTCTAAGTACAAGCTTAAGGAAGCCTTTGCCGGGATACTTAAGCTCTTAATCTAGCAGCCTGGTTTAAATCTTACCCAAACGAATTATCGTACCTTCTAGAGTTAAAATTAGACTCGCCACACAACGAATTCAGAGAAGAAAACGTCCACAAACATCTTACCGTGACAGAAGCAGCAGGGGCAGTGATGGCCTTCGTCCCCTCCCACTTGATTTACTTCCGTCTTTCCACAAAATAACGTTGGCAAACACACGAGCAATGTCAGCTTTCATTCAGACAGGCTCATTCAACGGCTCTGTGAACAATATGTTATTTACAACCAGTTCTTGTCAGTTTGTAAAGATTAGCAGTAGTTGTAGCCTAGTGGTTGATGTAGTAGGATAGGCTACATAACACAATCACTTGCCTCTAGAAGTTGACAATAAGGAGAAGTTTACAAAATATCAAATGCAACTTGATATAATTTGAATACACTAACAAGAATCTTATCAATACAATTAAGAACAAATTATAATATAATAATCCGGTTCTGGTAATAGGCTATAGACCACTCGGTTAAATTGGAAACAAAATAAATCAATTGTTAAACTGAGTGACTTTATAAACTCAGTGTAACCTTCACAAAGGTAAGATTTATAGAACTGTTTTTAGTTTTGGTTATCTATCTTTATTTCACAGGCTCAAATCTAGAAAATGTTTATCCTTCAAACACATCGACAGATAGGCTATAACAATTTTGGAGGGTAAGAACAGCAATATTTATACCCTGCACAAACTCAAAGGAAGAGCATGGTATAATTGAATTCAGTTGTGTTGCATTTAAATCAGCCCAAAGAGATCAGATATCAGTCAACGGGACAAATTGTATGATTAGACACATTTTGTTCTACATCTAATGCATCAAATAAATTGTATAGTCGGTAATCATCCAAATTCACATTATTGGTTTTTCTCAGACAGGCTGTGCAGAATAAATCCAAACCCAATCTTTTCTGCTTTCTGCTGTGAACGAATCGCAACATTAAAAAAATTGATGACAGATTATTCATAACTTTAGAGGAAAGTATTTATTACAAGAACAACTTAACAGCATTTTCAACTTCAAAAAACAGTGAAATGTTGCAGTATTGCTTTTTCATACATACACATTACACAATGTCAAGCAATCTGTGCATTAAACCAAAGTTTTAGTGAAAATAACTTTAGCAAACAAGAAATTGTCTGGTCATGAACATTCATGTTTTTTGATGATTTTGCTGATTAGGGATAGAGAGAAGGAGAGAGAGTCTGATGAAATTATCAACATTGTGCAGGACAACGAGCAGATTATGTTTGGCCATCACTCTTTTTGTGACAAAAAAAATGCAATGGCTTGTTTTAATAAAGTCACAGTTCACATAACTGGTCAACTTTAAACACCAACTGATTCAAATGAAAATGTCCTCACATAAGCCGAAACAAATCAAAACAAATAACAGTCAAACAGTCGAAACAATAACAATACATGAAAATATCTGTTTAACGTGAAACTGATTACCAGCTCCACATCGAATTAATATACAGTCCCCTCCATAAGTATCGGAACAGTGAGGCCAATTCCTTTATTTTTGCTGTAGACTGGAAAAATTTGGGTTTGACACCAAAAGATGAATATGAGACAATAGCTCAACATTTCAGCTTTCATTTCCAGGTATTCACATCCGGATCTGATACACAACTGAGAAGATATCATTATATGAAAAGGAACACCACATTTTTAGGCGAGCAGAAGTATTGGAACAGATAGACTTTAAATAAATTAAAGTGAATAAACCGTAATATTTTGTCGCAAATCCTTTGCTTGCAATAAGTTCATCAAGCCTGTGACCCATTGACATCACAAAACGTTTGCATTCTTCTTTTGTGATGCTTTTCCAGGCTTTCACCGCAGCCTCATTCAGTTGCTGTTTGTTTTGGGGGGTTACTCTCTTCGGTCTCCTCTTTAGCAGGTAAAATGCATGCTCTATAGCGTTTAAGTCTGGAGATTGACTTGGCCAGTCTAAAACCTTCCATTTCTTGCTCCTGATGAACTCCTTTGTTGTTTTTGCAGTTTTTTTGGATCATTATCTTGCTGCATGCTGGAGCATCTTCCAATCAGTTTGGTTGCATCTTTCTTTAAATTGGCAGACCGAATGTTTCTGTAGACTTCTAAGTTAATTTCGCTGTTGCCATCATGTGCTACTTTGTTGTTGTCAAGATGAACCTTTACCAAAGTGATGGAAAGGCTAAAGTTTGGAGAAAGAAAGGATCTACTCATGATCCCAAACATACAGGCTCATCTGTGAAACACGGTGGAGGCAATGTCATGGCTTGGGCTTGCATGGCTTCTTCTGGGACGGGCTCATTATTCTTCATTGATGATGTAACACATGATGGCAACAGCAAAATGAACTCAGAAGTTTACAGAAACATTTTGTCTGACAATTTAAGGAAAGATGCCACCAAACTGATTGGAATATCCTCCATCATGCAGCAAGATAATGACCCAAAACACAACAAAAGAGTTAATCAGGGGCAAGAAGTGGAAGGTTTTAGATTGGCTAAGTCAATCTCCAGACTTAAACGCTATAGAGCATGCATTTTACCTGCTAAAGAGGAGACTTAAGAGAGTAACCCCCTAACACAAACAACAACTGAATGAGGCTGCGTTGAAAGCCTGGAAAAGCATCACAAAAGAAGAATGCAAAAGTTATGTGATGTCAATGGGTCACAGGCTTGATGCGGTTATTGCAAGCAAAGGATTTGCGACAAAATATTATGTTTTATTCACTTTAATTTATTTAAAGTCTATCTGTTCCAATACTTCTGCTCACCTAAAAATGTGGTGTTCCTTTACAAATAATGATATCTTCTCAGTTGTGTATCGGATCCAGATGTGAATACCTGGGAAATGTTGAGCTATTGTCTCATATTCATCTTTTGGTGTCAAACCCAAATGTTTCCAGTCTACAGCAAAAATAAAGGAATTGGCCTCACTGTTCCGATACTTATGGAGGGGACTGTAGCATTAACAATTCTAAAAAATCATAAATGTTTTGTAGCAATGAGGGGGTCAGCATCAAATCAAATTACTCTGAATATTGCAAAACAGCCCAAATTGTTTATTTTGTTATGTTATTATGTTTTTTCACCTTGCAACAAATTATTTCTCTGCACACTTACAGCTCCCTTAAACCTGCAGTGTGTAGAATTTTGGGTTTTATTTCCTAGCAGATTTTGTAGAAAGTAATTATAATATCCATAAGTACATTTAATTTAGTGCATAATAGCTGAATTTTTTTTTTTTTTATTATTTATTTTTCCCTTAGAAAGGGTCTCATATATGTCCATATTTCTGCATATTTTGGACCAAGGCCTAGTGCCGCCATCTTGAAAGTGTCATAGTTGGAATGTCATCAGGTGCATTGTTTAACATTTAGAATTGTTCTTGTCCTTGAAGGCCACTGCAGCTTCTGTTATTATTCAAAAGGGTTGGGGTTACCCAGGGAGTGTTGCATTCTAGAACTTTCTAGAACTTTCTTGATGATGTCATATTACACACTGCACCTTTAACAGTACACAGATGCCGATACTTAATTTCATAAATAAATAAATTAGACCAACATCCCTCCTCTCTTCACTCCAACTCCGTACATTTTCTCATACAGTATGTACATAAATATACCCACACTCTTGATTCCTAACCTACTCACTGTGTCAGTGCCCTGCAAAATTATGTTATTATTTTTTTTTGACATTGTCTTCATAATCTCACTGGGAGAGATATATACTAAAACCATTGTAAACACATCAAAAACAAAATGTCCACCAAAATAATTGACAACAAGATGTTTATGGAAGTTAAGAGACTTCTACAGGGCACTAACACTTCAATTTCCACTTTCAAATATATAGCCCACACCTGTTAAATACCATAAAAAGGAGTACTGTAGCTGGGGTCTGGCCTCTCAAACGCTTTAGCTTCACAAGAGAACCCTGATATCCAGTTACAGCATCTATAATTCATGCACTGTTGCACACATCCAGACCCTGGAGTCAAAGTCATTCTTCATCCATTAAACCTCACCTTATAATACCATTGTTAATTGGCTCAATTTCGCGCCAGAGCATTCTTTTCAAAAGTAGGGAAAAAAGTGTGCTGTGTGTGTCAGGGAAAAGAGTTTCTCTTTTTTACTGTGAATAAAACCGTCGTTCTTTAGCCACTAGATGTCACCATAGATTGTGCCATGTCTTTGAAATCCATTGGCTAAAGTAGGTTATCTGGCTTCTTGTGTTTCAAAACAACTGCAAGGATTCAGAGGAAATACATTACATATCTGTATCATGAATTCTAAACCTACATCAAGTATAAATGTTTTTGCAATTGGCAATGTTCCTCACTTTTGTTCCACATTCACACTCAAACTCTCCAATGTCTATTATCGTTAATGATGGCAATGTAGTGTTAACTGAATAGATCTCAGTGGTGTTGAGCAAAAACATTCAAAAACTAACCTGCGAACACATTTTAAGGCAAAGACAATTGTCAAGGCATTTCCAATACCGATATTGCATAGCTAAGGCAGCACAGAACTGATTATAGTGAATATGTACATTAAACTGTATACTCAATGCCTTTTCACATACAAATTACCCACATCCTTTAGTGAGCACACCAACATGTATTTACACATTCACCCGACTTTTGCACGTGTATACATGTAGCATTGTTTTTCCATAGTGCAGTTTGGTCAGGGGAAAAGCTCATAACATTTCTGTTTCAGTGACAATGACAGAGTGATACAGCCTTTTGCCGCTCCTATTATTTTTAACAGTAACAAAATCCACTTTAAAGTGAAAATATAGTTCAAATGTTTTACTGCATTTAAAAAAAATCTTGAAAAACCTGTAACAGAATACACATTTGAAGACATGTATCTAACTTGACTACATAGGTTGTTGTGAAAAGCTGACATCAGACATTAACACAGCAGAGAACTGTACAAGGAGTGGTAGTGCATGCGTGCAGTGTTTATGGAGTCAGGAGAATGATGGAGGTACCTTTCCCTATGTAACCTATGAGTATATTGTAAATATGAGTATGCTGTGATGTATGAAGATCACTAGTGTGGAAAGACTGCAAATATCACAGTCATACCAGTACTTTGACTATCAAGGCAAGCGGAGATGCAGTGGCTAAAGAGGGAGCCAATCTATCTGACTAAAGGTTTAATGTTTATGGTTTAGTTGCAGATTTAATTCCCTGGCACTTTACCATGCCCCTCAGTGGGGCACATTGAAGCACATATGCTCTCTCTCTATCTCTCTGTATCAACCATTGGAATTTCACAAGTGTCTTGCAAAAACAGAAGAAAAAAAGAACACCTTTTGATTGGCAAAAGCAGCCCCATGCACATATGACAAAAATTACAGTAAAATTAACATTAAAAACCATTCCTTTGGTAATAAATAATTTGGCTTGAGTGCAAAATAAAAACAATGTGAATCTCCTGCATTTTGTTCAGGGGAGAAAATAAGAAAAAAAGGAGTGTTAGACATGCAATGAAAACAGTCCATAGTCCATTTACGAGTCTTTTTTTTCTTTTCTTTTTTACACAGTAGTCAAAGTTCATGACATCAAGCCTTTGTGTCATTTGTGCTACATCCAAGCTTCAGTGTCCAGGCTCTCTGACTGTCCGGAGTACGAGCAATCTTTGTTGCCCATGGCTGGGGACCGTGGTTGCGGATGGATCATATCTGCGAAGGCATGGTGCAGGCCCTTGCATGTGGAAGGACGACCGGTAGAGTGCGAACTTTGAGGGGACATAGGTGGGGTGTTGTATGGGGAAAGCGTGTCGCGATGCTGAAGATCTCTGTAGCTGACAGGGGTTGGAATACGCGAGGGACCGTTTTCCGGCCTGTTGTCGATGCGAGGCCTGATCCTGGCACTCCCACACCTGGAGATAGGGACTACCCTGTCTCCCTTCTTTTGCCCTTTCTTTGACTGACGCACTTCTCCGTCGCTGTCCCCATTGGCCAGGGGTGAAGACGGTGGGGGAGATCCAGAGCGTGATTCGCTCAGGCTTAAGCACATGGAAGAGTTTTCACTAGAGGAATCCTGGAAGGAGTAGTCCTCGGAGGGGTGAAAGGGCACGGGTGACGGACAAGCCTCTGGGGGCGGCAGGTCGTCACTGCCGTCCCCGTTTTCCAGGTCATAAGGTAAGTTTGGCTGGTGATTCTCCAGAGGAACATCTCCTTCAGGCCCTGTGCCCCAGCCAGTCTGACCCTGCTGGCCGGTCAGGCCTAATCTAGGAGGAACATCTCCATGGTCTCCATTCATATTCCTACAGTGGAAAGCAGGTTGTGAGGGGACCTGAGCTAACCTTTCTGACCCTGCTTCTCCATTACCAGGAAGGTACAATGGAAGTTCCCTCTCCTCGATGGAGCTAGAGATGGCTGGGAGCTTCCTTAGACCCCCTCCACGCTCCCCCCAGTGCTTAGGCTCTCCTTGACCAAAGTTGTGTGATCCTGCAACATTGTGTCCATGAAGTAAATGTAAGGGGTCCTCCAGTGGGAAGTGACGGGGATTAGTTCTCTTGGATTCCCTGAGGTCAGGCAGAGTTCCTATCTTTGCCCCCACGTTCAGGGAAGAGGAGGAGGAGTTGGAAGAGGAATAGGCAGAGTCAGTGACATTAGGATCAGTAGGTACTGTTACCAACTGTGTCCCAGCTCCCTGCATGGTCGCTCCTCCTGGGGCTCTACTACTTGCCAACTCTCTAACCTGCTGTGTGTTGGCCAGAAACTCCGCCTCAAAGCTGCGATACAAGTCCTGCTCCCTGTCGGGGTCTAGGGCCGGCAGCATCTGGAAGCCCAGTCCGTCCTCCTCTGACTCCTGCCGCTCGAGGCCAGACCAGTTCCTTTGGTGGACTCGACCAGAAGGCCGAGGGCCCTGTAATGTCCGAGCGGAGCGGGCAGCATGATGGTGCGAGTTGCGGGGAGATGAGTGAGGTGACCGTCGACCACTGGAGGTGACTGGCGGAAGTAGTCTGCCTCTACCAATGGAAGGTGAGCGAGGGGCAGGGGGTCTGGGAGTAGTAATAGTCTTCTTGCTAGGGCTGCTGCTGTTGTTATTGTTCTGGAGCCCTTTAATAGGTGAGCTAGAGCACGAGGATGATTGCCTTTTGGTGAGACCAACACCTACTTTGGTAGAGGAGAGAGGCCCTTGTTTGGCCCGAAGGTCCTCCCTTCTCTCTGGCTGTAGGGGCCGAGGGTCTCTGTTGCAGGAAGCGGGTGCCGGGCTGGTATCACTGGATCGACGAGTACGGCTAGTACTAGATATCTTACTCTGACTGTGGGAACGTGCAGCATGGAGCCTCCGTGAGCTCTCATTTCCGAGGGAGCGCCCCCTCTCTGTGTGGAAGGTTCGAGGTCCATCAGAGGATCCTTGGGGTGGATTGGGTTTGAGTATCGGAACGAGTGCAGAACGTTCCCGTGACTGGCTGCGTGCACGGGGCAGTAAAGGTCGAACGGATGGGCTGTGATTTCCAGGTTTAGGTCTCTCAATCATATGCTTTCCTTCACTACGATTGACAAGCAGGATTACTTCATCACCAGAGCGCCTTGCGGCACCACCATGAGAGTACCGCCCTCTTCCTCCTCCTCCCTTAGAGGAGGCCGTAGAGGAGTCACTGTCTCCAGACAGGCGTCGTGTCAATGGCACTGACTCCTTATTCCTACAACATAGGGAGAAAATAAAAAAGTTATTTTTACAATATCATATTCTGGATCTCATCACATAGCAGTGCCATTTGTCATCTAGGCAACACTGTCATGCACCAGTAGGGGCATCAGGTTTAACTTTAATCAACTTGTGGAATTATCTCATCTTTACTGTATGTAGTTAAGAAAATAACATTTTAACTTATCACAATGGACAGAGCTTATTGGCTTGTATTTACCCGACTGCATCAAAATATTTGGTTGTTATCTAGTTTCTATGCATTAAAGAAAACTTCAATCAATTTAGGGGATGACAGCATGGTGCAGCGCTGTGTTTTGAATTTTGGTACATTTTTGTGTTTTTAAATTTTGATTATGGTTTGGCCTTTAAGTAGTATTTCATTACTCAGGAATTAAAATGTAATAAGGTATGTATTCAGGCATGGTAAATCGCCTGTTTGGAACCCACCTGTTGACCTACTTCCCTAGTTAGCTCTGACCAGTTGTCTAGGGATAGGGGTCAGATTAGTCTTTATCTAGTCTGGCGCACTTGAAAGGGGGATGCCCCACCCACACAGGGTCAAATGAGCTGTTGACTTGACGTCTAGCCTGAGCTACTGCTCAGGACATAGATGAGCCACACATTGGCTAGAAGCCAAAGTAAACCACCGCTCAGCTCCAAATTGTGTTAAACAATGGCGCCGTCACACTCTGACATATAGGGAAGGTATTTGTCGAGATGATCTTTCACCAGCCTCATGAAGAGCATAATCAGCAATCAGCCGCTTCATACAAAGGTCAGACCGGGTCTGTTTGCAATGGCGAGACGAGAAAGGCTTGAGGAAGAGCTCACACAGACTCACGGCCATCTTTAGGCAGTCAGCTTTATATTTGGTCACGGAAATTTGTTCAACAGTGAATGTTGTTGGTCTGTTCTGTACGGACCACAATTATTGCATGTGTGTCAATGTGTGTTGCTCTTTCTGAAGGTATCTTCCATTTTTTCCCTATTAAAGTTTTTTTGGGGGGAGTTTTTCCTTCATCATGTGCTGTACAGATTGTAAGGCCCTGAGTCAAATAGGTGTTTAATTGATTTAAATTGATGTATTTAACTTACGAAAAGTAGAAAAAAGAACAGGCAGAAAGAAGAGCTGAGTGAACATGTTTTGTTGTCTACCGTGTAGCCGCTAGGAAGTGCTGCAGGGTGGCTGAGTGAGACAGATTTATCTGGCCAATGTCACCTGAGATTAGATAAATCTGATCTGGTCTAATCTCTGGCTTCCTGGCATGTGTACTATTTGCTGTCTATATTCCTGGTTATTTGTGTGTTTGTGTTCCTTTCTGTCTGTTCTAGGGTACAAAAGTGCAAGCGACAAAAAACTGGACGTGGATACTTGAGAGAGATTAATTTCTTATCATGATAACACACATATCCCAACACTGATTCACACGCTAGCAAGGACACAAACTAACCTGAGAGGATTAAAGTGTCTGGGCTCTGAGCGGTCTCGTGGCGGCCGTGGGAGCAGAGTACGCGCTGCTGCGGAGTCCAGCTCTGCGGGGACAGAAGGGTTCTGAGAGCAACCGGGCCGCGCTGAGGGGGAAGCAGCACATGGAGCAGAGGAGGGCTCTAAGGAGCGCTTGTCAGGTGTTTTGTAAGGTGCAATGCCATCATTTCGCCAGTGTGGACCTGGGCTGGTGGAACGGGAGGAATGGGCACTGGACGACTTGCTGTGGCCTCCCTGACCTTGGCCACTGGCTTTTGCTTGGTGGTAGCGGTGGGCTGGTGAGACAGATTTACCACATGTGTTTACGACAGATCTACATTGTCAGACAGCAGTTACAATCAATCACCAACGGTTGAAGTAATTTAGAGGTGCAGAAACATTTCATAGCTGACCACATCAAGGTCCTTGAGCTCTTTGATAGCGGCAGAAGATAACATTAATTTTTTATTGTACGCTTCCTTTATCCAGTGACATGGACCACATGTAAAACTAGCTCACCACAGAAATACTGATGATCCCACAATTGAGGGGGAACATTTATAAAACACACAAGGCCTATCTCTGCAACTTAATACTCTATGATCTTCAATATGGCCTCTTGTGGTTATGATTTCAGCCAGTTTCAGCTGTCCAGGCCAGTTCCTCGCCTCCCAGTCTTCACCACTTCAGCAGCAGCCACCACAGTTACGGGCAAGTACCACTGGGCTTTGTGCTGCTTGTCCAAAGTGAGTGTAAATATGACTTTGTGTTGAGATGAGTTGCTTCAGAGATGTGTGGGACACACTTTCCATTAAAAACATAATTTTGCAGTCTCCTGGCATGTCTAATTTCAGGATGAAACTGTTGCTGGGAAATACAGCAAATGCCAAATCAGTCAACAGCAACAATCTGAATATGTGAAAAGACGGAATGAAGAATAATAGGACTGAATGCCAAACCCTAATTGTCAACTATTCTGATCATAACAGTATCTGCTCCTAGTCGGAACATATGAAATCCTATGTGAATCATTTGTTCATAATTTTAAGTATGCAACACCGAGGTGCAACAATGAAGTTGTTTTGTATAGTGCTGACGGGCAATGGGAAGTGACCTCACCAAAAGCTGCACAGCGACACGGGTCATGCTTGTCCAAATAGTGCTCTAATGTGTCCCAGCCCCCTCCAACACGCACCATCACATGAGTACGAAGGACCTGAGGGAGGAAAAGGGAAGACAAGGCTTCAATAGATTAAACGGCAAAGTAACATTCATTCATGCACAAATAAAATGGTTAAACCTTTTCATATATAGCCAACCACACACGCTGCACAACTCAATAGATATGCAAATGCCACAAGTGGGGCAGCTTGCCGAAGGCTGGCCGGCCCTCAGTGTTACGTAACATCTAGATGCACCCCTGCCTGTGCCCCTGCCTCTCCCTCCCCCGCACCTCCTCTTTCTCCCACATCACCCCCCAGCTGCTGCCATTATGAGGGCTGTTCATTGCCATGCCAACTCACAATTAAACAGAGTATGGTAAGTGCTGTGAAAGGCATCCTTTTTTTCCATCCTCTCTCTTTCTCTCATGCCTCTCAGCTGGCTTCCCCGTGTTTTCAGAGGGTTGCGGGCTGAATTAGCATGGTAACAACAACTCGCCCCTGCTGTCCCCTCTGCTGAGGTTTTAGCTATCGGGAGAGAAGCAAGGAGGAGACCAGGGCAGCCATAACAGAGGGGCAGGGGGGTTTGGTGGATATGTCACTTGGTCCTTTTTTTCTGCTCATAGAGGCAAACACATCCACAAGATGAGGCCGAAGAGCCTCACTCCTTCTGGGTAGACGCTGCCTTCACTGAAGCGACACAATCCGACTGACGTGAGATGCATCCCTCTGCCTCGAGTTGTGTAACAAAGTCTGCCGGACACATGTTTTAAAGGTTGTACCCCTGTCTATGGGGGTAGGCGAGGCCAAGCCTTAATGGCAAATCTGCGTGGGCAGAAGTGAAGTTTATTTCCACCGGATCCAATGTGGAAGATCGTCTCTTCTATGGGTACCCAAGAGGCCACAGACGTGGCATGTGCACCAAAAGTTTGACTCCATCTTCTTTCTAATACAACACCTGGCAGTCCACTACAAGTCTGACAACATTATATCTATCAACAGCTGATCTGCTTATCTCCATTAGACAGACATTATAAACTGCCTTCTCTCTTGCTCTAGCCTGATGTTAGTAACAGGGTTACGGTTTGTTTAATGCTGCGGTACCGTCAGTAGCAGAAAGCAAGGCTGCATCAGCTACTATTGTATCATAATCATCATCACTGATATCAATTTCCAAAGTAAAATCAAGATACAAGTCTGCTAACAGAGATCTGCTTTACTATAGAGATGTAACTTGCAACAGGATATTTGTGAACACAGCAGATGTACTTTATCTTTGTCTAAGCTGTCTTTAGGATACTGTCACTTCTGACACTCAGATAACATTCTCTTTTTTGTTCACAGTATTATATAATACAGTTGTTGTGACATGGATAGACATGGCTTCATATCTTTATAAACAAACTTAACTGTGCAGGAGGATTACTGTTATGGTAGGAACAGCTACTGGAAATCCAAATAAATAAATAGATGTGTTAAACCGGAGTGAGATAATTTTATAAAGAGGGTTATGGAGGGGTCTTAAAGTGCTGATTGTTTGATTTAAATGTTTCAAGTTGTCAGTTATAGGCAATATTAAGTGTTTGAATAGTCTTGAAGTAATCCAACATTAGAATGCGACAGTAGGAAGAGCGACATGAATATGAAACATTGTTGATTAAGTTGACAATTGTATATGATATTATTCAGCTATCACAACCTATTTATTATTGAGTTTAAATTTTGCAGCACACTCATAAATGTAATGATCTCGATAAAGGTATTAAGACTTCAAACAAAACAAATGTGTTTTATTGCATTCTAAATCACTTGTTTGCATATCCGACAAGCTTATGATGCATTTCCTCATTTTATACACAATACTGCAGCTCCACTGAGCGGTTGGCTGAGGCTGAATGGATGTTTTGGGACCATTTTCCACTTTAGATCCGTGGCTTAGCTGTCTAATTCCCAAGAACTCAAGGGGGTATCTCCGTCTTCAGCAGTGAGACCCAGTCCCTGTTTCTATGGCAACAGCGAACAGAGAGATTTCTTGTTTTCATTCGCTGGCCGTGTTGAACCAATTTCCCCCTAAATTCTGCTGCAAAGTTCCAAAATGAAGCTCATGATTCGTGTCAGCTTGTGTGCGCCACCACTGAAGGCATCTCCTCCCTCTAGTGAGAGACCTCCCTGGGGACAAAGACACCTTATTAACTCCCCCTCTTCATATGGCTCATCCGCCCATTTGCTTTCTCCACTTCATCCCCTCACCCAGTCCCAAGATCCTTGTCAGAGTTCTGGCACTTGAATAGTTGACTTGTCGGCTGCCCGCGTCCTCCCCCTCACAGAAGAATAAGTGAAGTGTGTTGGCCACACTTGTAGCTGCTACGGCATATGCAACGATCACTCTCATCCCCAGAGAGGGATCAGAGGAGGGTGGAGACGGGGTAAGGACAACTAATCTGACAGGTCAAAGGGGCCCAGACACCAACACACACACACTACAAACAGGCACATTTAAACATGTTTGTCACATTAAAAAGGCTGTTCAAATTGAACATATGAGGTTCCAATATGAACATCCATCACACTCCATCTTAGACCAAATTCCAACTTCAACTTTCCCTTGCAGGATTAATTTAAAAGAGAAAAGTGTTAATGATGGCGTTAGTGTGTGTAATAACAACCCAGTTTATGTTCAGGACTTTATTCATCACAGACAACCAATTTAGTCTGCATTATAATATCAGGTAATTGTGTTGGCCTATACAGTCAGCCTTTTATGGTAAATGGTAAATGGACTTGTATAGCGCTATATCTCCGTTTATCACAGACTCAAAGTGCTTTACATTGGTTTTTTTGTACACATTCACCCAGTCACACACACATTCATACACCGATAGCAGCAGCTACCACGCAGGGTAGGCTTAGCACTAGGGAGCAATTCGGGGTTCAGTGTCTTGCCCAGGGACACTTCGACATGTGGCGGGGAGACGGGGGATCGAACCTCCGACCCTGCACATCAGAGGCAAACTTCCTACCCACTTCGCCACTGCCGCCCCCGATTTTTATCTAGTCTTTCAAAAATAGAGATTTGTTAGATAGAGTTATTATTTCCTTACTATACACCTACTCAAATAAATGTACAGCTCATTTCTCAGACCGGGGTGTGTGTGTAATATTTCATCACATAGTGTGAATCACCTCCTCCTGTCTGGGCCGAGTGGTGCCACTACTAAGTGTGGTGAAATATTGCCAGTCAAGAAGAGCTATAATGTAAACGAAGACGACCTGGAATGCGATCTAAAGAGTGCATTAATCTGGCCGGGGTACATTTGCGGTAAGCGAGACCAAATCGATGCAGCGGCCTTCCTGCCCAGACCTGGGAGGCCCTGATGTGGGTACAGTGGCAGCCATTAAACTGAAACTGAGACAAACAGTCGGGCAGAAACAGGCTACAGCCAAGATAAGGGCCACCTCAGGAAATGACCTAAAGCTCCTAATGTTTCTCAGTGGAAAAAAAAAGTCCAGCCCAGTCCTGGGAGTGGGCCAGAAGCTGTCGGTTTGTAAACACTTGCATGAGAGAGAAATCACAATGCTCTTACATCAACTGTGCACTTCGCTGGGGTTTGACAAAGCCAAGCAGCTGAGTGGTTTTATCTGTTGCTCCACAAGCCCATACTTGAAACAACATATGATGCCATATGCCGACACCGTATGGTCCCACGCAATTACTGCCGGCTTCACAGTCTGCTGTGCTATGTGCCAAAGTAGCTTATTTATATTCAGCTGAACATGTAGTGTAAAACTGGCTTAAAGGATGATTCAGGTTTATAACAACTAACTACTACTTCATCTGGAGGTCAAATTGAAAGTTAGAACAGAAGAAATGCTTGTAATAGTCCATCATAGTTAACAAACACTATGTGTACGCAAAATTATGGAAAATAACAGTGAAACAGGAGGAGGCATGTGCGTTTAAATAATTTTTTTGGCAGGTGGTGGCAATTACCTGCAGACTAAGGACATGAAAAGCAGACAGTCACACACACAGTCTCACACACACATCTCACACACACACACACACACACACACACACACACACACACACACACACACACACACACACACACACACACACACACACACACACACACACACACACACACACACACACACACACACACACACACACCTCATGGTTCACAGTGACAGGTTAATCTGTTCATGGTGGCGAGGGGGGTACCTACCCTTATGAAGATCAACGCACTGGAGTCTCCAACTTTGTACTTCCCCTCCGACACCTTGATCATGGGAAACTGAGCTGGACAGGAACATCGGCCCAAGATCTCTCGCACCTGAGGAGAACAAAACAGGGCAGGTTTAACATCCATAGGTCAACATGACACATACACACAAACACATCCGGGAGGAACCTGACAGCGGCCTCCTTACTGTTCTTCAGGCCCTGTGCCCCCATTTGAGATCATGCTTAGTCATATCTGAACACAATGTTTCAACAACACAATAAGCAGTCTTGGCTGTTGGGTTTATTGAGTATGTATGCGTCATCATCCTGTAAAACCTTTTCCCTCAATGCATGCACCTCCTGGGTGCCGCACCCCGCTCTCTTACCACACTAAAAAGCCCTGCCTGACCTCATCTCTCAAGAACATTTGGGCTATTTAGTTCACCGCAGGAAGTGTCACAAAAGCACTAAAATAGACATGCGGCCATGCTAATGAATACTCTCCCTCGTACCCTCTCCAGGCTGATGCGTTACAATGTTTTTGGTTGTGACATCACAAACTGAAAGAGCTCAGAAAAACCAGAGTGGTGGCATTTATGTCAGCAGGCCATCGTGCTGCCAGCTGGGCTTTGAATCAAAGCTTTAGAGCGGGTGCCCGTGGCTGTGGTTGTGGGGGGTTTTGCTTATTAAGCAACTGCAGTAGTCAAACACACAACTGCAGGGTGGAGCAAGATCTGCCTGGGTTGCACAGGGCCTACACTCTCTCAGAGTTGGAGAGCTTTGATGTTTTTCTTGGCGTCGTTCTCAGACAAAGGCGTATGTGCACTTGTCGACCACGAGGGAGAGAAAGTAACGCAGCGGAGCAACATAGGGGAGAGCACAGAGGAGTACCTGCTACATGACTGTGCGTGCAAGGACCGCTGTTAAAAAGGAGGAGGACGAGTGAGCTGTATTGATACTTATGTGATCATGCTGCTGACGTGTTGGAGGAAAACTGCAAGCTCCCACCCATTTGGCTGTTTACAGTGTACCTTTCATGCATATACATAGGGATATAGCTTGCGTGTGGTGTGTGTGTGTGTGTGTGTGTGTGTGTGTGTGTGTGTGTGTGTGTGTGTGTGTGTGTGTGTGTGTGTGTGTGTGTGTGTGTGTGTGTGTGTGTGTGTGTATGTATGTGTGCCGGTGGGTCTATCACACCTACACTATGGTGTATTCAGAAGATTAGGGAGGCACCTTGTTATTTTCCCTGTAACAGCACCCTTCTCTCGGTGTCATGCTAATTAAAGAGGGTGGAATCAGCGCTAAGCTGAGCGCCTCACCGGCCTCTCCTGTTCTCTCTCTCACCTGCTCTTACCCAGACTTCTTTTCTCTCTCTCTCTCTCCCTCTTTGTTGTCTCTCAGCCTTTTTATTTTTAGCCGGTGCACTAGTCGATCCCGGCCTATATTTGTCTTTTTTGTCTTTGTTTTGCTTACACTTTCTACATCTGCTCGCTCCCCTCTCTTTCTCTCCACTCTGTACACTCAGTCTTTCATTCTGTCCGTAGGTGGACAGGGTGGGGGTAGGGGGGCAGCCAGTGAGTTAATGGAAAGATTGCTATGGCAACAGACAACACACATAGCCTTACCCTTCCCGTTTATAACTGTACACTTTGCCTTCTTCTTTTTTTTCCATTCCTGCTATAGTGAAGCCTTTCTTTTGGCCCAGAGCTGTTCGACTGAGGTTATGCCTTTTCCTCTACTGTGCACACTTTGTCTCATACGTAACACTGAGCTGGGAGACATAAAGTGTTTAAATAATAACCAAATTAAAAGCAGCGCCTGACACCTGAAATATTTACTGTGTGGAAGTAATGGCTTGAATGTGTGAACTTCCCATGTCTTGGCTGTGATAACAATGGGCATGCTCAGATGCAGTGAAACACACACAAACACACACACACACACACACACACACACACACACACACACACACCAGAATGAGATAAAAATGGATGGTAGAAACAAGGTCACGCAGGAAACATGCGGAAGTGGGGCTGAGACACTTCGAAAAATAAATCTGAAGAATGAATTATAGATACATGCTGGTCACAAGAGAGACGTTTTCAGCATAGCTGCAGATGTCTGAGAAGGAAAAGAGAGAAAAAACAGCAGAACAATCCACAGCGTGCCCCTATACTGGGAATCTGCTGTATCTATCATACGATAACAACGCAGAGATGTTTTGGCATGAACATAGAGAGAAACATAATTTCTAAGAGGCTTGCTCAGACAATCGCCTTTGTATTGGGCAGCCGGGTTTGTCCCCCCAAGCAGTTTAATGTGAAGAGCAAATACAGCACATATTCCAGATCCCACTGCTCAGATTGCGTCATATCTGCTGCTCAGCACGATCAACAATCTCCTGCATTCCTTTCCTTCCTGACCTGCAAACATCTGAAAGGCCATTCATGGAAGAGATATGCTGCGGGACATGAGGTGAAACCCTTGGGGAAGAGGAGAGGAAATGGGAGGGGCCAGATAAAGATGTTTAGATTGTATTCCCCATTCTCTTTTACTGGGTTGAAATGTGGAATAAAATGTTACACTGTATACTGTAACCAGACATCATACACTTTAAAGAAGCCACACATCCATTTTGAATATGTGTCTGTTCTTCCGACAAGTAAACAAGCAACTTAAGACCACACAGTTTGCTCTGGTTCCGTTATCAAACAAAGGTGTGCTTGCCTGCTATAATTGGCTCCTCTTTTTGATTGCTACATGAAGGATAATTACTGCCAAACCCCAACAGTAAAAACTCAACATTACACAAATCAGTCCGCAGGAATTTTCACAAGGGTGTTTCCAGTATTGGGCTTCTGAGAGACAATTGTAGATTGGTGAGTTCACGACAAAATACCTACAGCAGCTTTAAAAAGGTAAAGAAAATTGGGCGGACCAAAACTAATTACATTACATGTCGCGGTACATACGGAATTTAAAATAAAAATTAAATCAATCCTTTTCTCTTGGCTCCTCTTCTTGCCCTGAGGATCTCTTGTCATGACAGGAAAGTTCCAAAGATTAAAATACTTCAACGTCAAATATGCAGCAAGAGAGAGACAAGACAACTACACCACGAGAGGGACAAATTTAGGAACTTGAGGGGTTATTGCTCCACCACCCACAGTAAGCATTCCTGAAGCCTGTGAACACACACTGAAAACAGCTTCATGTCAGAGTCTATCCTCTGTTAAACCCCTGGCCTGACAGCCTTTAAGAAAACGCCTCATCTGTGGACAACAATGCATCATCTCATAAACATGGGCAGCCTCCATTGCAGAAATGATTTCTTTAAACAACCCTGGGGGGGGGGGGACGAATGATTTATTTTGTTGGAGCTGTAGCCTGAGGGGACAACCCGGAGAGAGCATGGGAACACATGTAGTTAGAGACGGTTAGCATGCTGGTCCAACAGGCCAGACCAGCATGGGTGGGACGGAAAACAGTTGGAGTTGGATAAACGCCTCAGGGTCAAGATTATGTAAGTTAGCAGTAACCTTCCACAGGGAGACTAATATATTTTAAAAAATGCATACAATTTGGCATTGGAAGCAAACAAAGAGTGCATTAAAGCAATCGTTCAACATCTTAAGAAAAAAGCTTGTTTTATTTGTGGCTGAGAATTAGCAGCCGGTTAGCATAGCTTAGCACAACGACTGGAAATATGGTAAATAGGTTGCCTGGCTTAAGCAACAGCTCACATATTACCATGTCACACCTTGTTTTAACAACAAAACAAATAATACCTTTTATATGGGTGGATTACATGCCAGACTAGTGTTTTTCCAGGAGCAATTGCGAAACAACCAGCAGAGCAGGGCCGGCGGTAGCCAGGGGCCAGGGTGGGTCGTGCCCACCCAAATGTGAGCTGTGCCCACCCAATCAAAAAAGAAATCAATTTTTTTTTTTTTTTTTTTTTTTTT
The DNA here is from genome assembly GCA_026929865.2 of Hyperoplus lanceolatus. Classification (NCBI taxonomy): domain Eukaryota; kingdom Metazoa; phylum Chordata; class Actinopteri; order Uranoscopiformes; family Ammodytidae; genus Hyperoplus; species Hyperoplus lanceolatus. The sequence continues at coordinate 18,592,365 of CM049397.1, read as the reverse complement.
TTTAGGTGGAAGTCCAGACCCACTATCGGACAGACCTGTTCATTCGCTGTACAAGAAAATGTCAAATAAAATTCAGACAATTAATTAATACTAAAGAATATACCATTACCATGCATTGGTTCTAATTGTATTATTGGGTGGGCAGGACAGCCAGCCTCCAAGTTACCCACCCGCTTACAGTGGTCACTGGTCAGCAGCGCCGGCCCGAGGCATAAGCGAAATGAGTGGTTGCTTAGGGTCCCGACTGCCAGGGGGGCCCCCCCAATTTTTTTTTAGTTTGTGTGTTTGATATCAACATCATATTATGTGAATGTAAATTATCATACAATAAAAGGAATACAATGTTTTGGTAGATAGTTAATATCTTAATAATTGAATCAGTTCATCTGGGAGGTAATCCGAGGTTAACTGATCACGTCACGTTCAAGTCCATGGCATGCACAGTGTGTATTGAGTTTATTTAAAAATATTTGAAAATGGGGCTGCCCTCAGTTGCCCATGCACTGAGTAGGCCTATAGTCTATAGCCTATTTCAGCCTCGTCTGTGGAAAAAAAGATAACTGGACAACAGAGTTCTTCTGCTTCGTTCCTCTCACTGCATTTAAATTAATTCATTATATTACAGAAAAATATGTCCCGTAAAAGAAAAAGAGCTCCAAGCCCAACCCAAAGGACCCTGCATAATATTTTATTTCTAATTTATATTTCTATGGAAAATCCATGTCTTTCTTCAATAGCTTCTAATTCATCCGACCTAGTGTCTTCAAATTATTTGTTCACACAAAATTCCTCAGATTTAGCCTCTTAATTTTCCTCTCAAAAGTGCACCAGATTCATGCATTTCACTTTAAAAAGGTAAAAAAAATCTCCCGGGGAGGGGGGGGGGGGCATACCCCCGGACCCCCCTAGCAGGGTCGTGACCTCGGCTGGCTACTATTTTCACCCAGCTGGACATCAGAGGCAATAGTGGAAAGTAGTGTGTATACTATATAGCTCTGGACTACCACCATCCAGGTTGCCCAGTCCCAAAGCTTTCTCTTCAATCAGCTCAGGCTGCCTACAATTTAAAAAAAAGATACATTATGTTGTATATAATATATATTATATGTTATTCATAAACATTTGGGAAAAAAAACATGCAAGAGTCAAATCTCCCACACAGCAACACTCAAAGTTAATTTGCATATTGTGTTCTACACAATTCACAGTAAATGTGCCAAAAAGCAGACGCAGAGATCTTACAAGGGCTAAAAATTTCGGCTCGCACGCTCTCTGCGCGCGCTCTGCGCGCACTCGCATCTTCGGCCTCTCTGCCCGGTGTGCCCACCCAAAATTTCTACAGGCCCACCCAAATCTAACTGTCTAGAACCGGGCCTGCAGCAGAGACTCTGGGAACTGCAATGATCCCATAGATTCTAGAAGATATCAACAGCGTCACCTCTAATATGAAATACGACATGTTTTTGAGTGAGTTTTAGAGATGCTTGTAGGATCATTTGGTTTCTTTGAAAACAACAATGCAAAACTACTATAAGCTGAAGCTGCGGTAGAAAATAAATTAAGCAGATTTCACAAAATGTCACACTATTCCTTTAACTGTTACAATAAAAATAACAGGTTGCCTTGACAAACTCTATAACCTGTGTTGTGTGTTTGATCAGGGGGAATAATGTGATCATACTGAGCCTCATCACTAGCCTGGCTCCGCTGGCCTACCTACTTTCGCTCAAATTTAATTTTCCCTTCAGTAATAAGTCTGGGTCTGTGGTATATTCATGTGTTCCTGCTCGAACAGATTTCTACCAGTCCAATCAGCGAACAGAGAGCGTGGCCGAGAGTGATGACGTAGAGGTTGTGTGCCAGTTTCAGTTGTAGTCAAAGGAAGACAATGGATGAGAATACGAGAGAAGCTATTCAGTCTGTTGTGGACACGCTGCCGAATATCGATAAATTAAAGCCGGAGCAAGAACAAGCTTTGCTGAGTTTTGTTGGTATCCGGCCGGTCCCGGCGCAAGACATACGTCACAACCAAACGCTATGCGATTGGTTATGGCAGATCCGTTTGTCAATTGAGCAGTTCCAGACCTTCTGTACAAATGAAATTAAGTATGATGGTCTGGTAGAACCTAGAACCAGGCTACCTCATCACTGCTTCAGGGAAGCAATTTTCAGAAATCGATGCCGATCTTCTGGCCAAATGACAAACTGTCCATCGGGGGCTAGGAGGATAGGGGGAATCTAATGGACATAAAGTGCTGCAAGGTCAATAACTCTATTATTCATATGCTTCTGCCAAACAGCAGTGTAATCACCCAGAGCAGCAAGTTGAACTTTATGCCAGTGTCTAAGTCATTTGCCAGTTTGTTTTGATGACGCTCAGGTGAGAACGCGCTTTTCCCTTCTTACAGTTGGCACTTGAAACCAGCCTGAGGAGGCAGCATGCAGGCAGGTGGAGGAAACATTACTCACAGACAAAAGCCTCTTCGGTTAAACCCAATTAAAATGCTATTTATGCAAAACGATCAGCTGATAGCATCAAACGCTGCAATAACGGCACAAAGTGGGCCATATGCAAAGTGCAGAGTCAGCTGTTTTCACCATCAGCCTGGTGCATGGAAATTTGTGTTTCTGTGCAAAAGTCTAGACTAGAGGGGTAAAGAATAAAATGCTTACCCTCCTAAAAACATGAGTGACACAGGAGGGAGAAAACATTGAAGGATGCGACGCTCTCTCAGCAAAGCGTACAAGTGTGACCCAATGCAAAGCATGATGACCTACTTTTTCCCTCTTTCACTCTGGCTCCCTCTCTACTGTAGCTCTCCCTCCCTGAGTAACATCCATTCCAGTCAAGTTTAACAGAGTGTACAGTGAAGTCACTCTAGGCACACTATCTGTTGTCTGCTCCCCTTTTTTCCCATTTCCTGAATGCACAGACTGTACAATAAGGTTAATGGAGCAGCGTGTCCGTATAGGCACAATACATGCATTTTCTATCTTGATGCCCCCACCCCCTATGCTCTCTGCTGGTGTCTGAGTCTTTGATTGAGCCTTTCATTACCTCGCTGTCAACACACATCTCCTCTTCAGCGCCGCCAACGAGACATACTGTCCTTCTCTTTGCTCTATCATCACTGGCGGGGAGCGAGATGGGGGAAGGGAATGGGGGCTCGCACGTATATGAACCGAACAAGGGCTGAATGTTGAAGCCTGGGGTGAGAAGAGACGTGAACCAGTTTATGTTACTGGGCAATAAGGAGGAAGATGCCGATGAAGGAGTGCAACAAAGACTCGGTCTGTTGTTTTAATGCGCTCAAATATTGTGCTGTATTGATGCCTATGCATGCAGTAAACATGGTGACAATTCCAGAGTGCATTAAGGGGCTCAGTAAGTGTCATTTAAATTAACACATGTATGTCAGTGTGGATAGCTCTGTGGGTATTTTCACAGCTAAGCCCAGGGCCCGATTGCACCTAGAAAAAGTACAAAAAGGTTATTATCCTGTCATTAGATGACCATGTTTCTTTACCCAAGGCTGCCTGCAGCATATGAATGTACAGATCGAATCAAAGTCACTATCCCATTATCATAATCCCATTGATTGGGGATATGAAAGAAAATCCTCTAATGCAAAGGTTAAGTTTATGTGGATTTATAGCATTGTAAACGCAGCTGCTGTCCCCTGAGAAAACAAAAATCTCTACAAATAAAGGAGGTGGGAAGAATATTAAGACTCACAAGTATTACAGAGAGTCAAACTGTAATGAAGGAACTTACTTCCTCAACTGTGCGGTGTAGAGCCATCCCACGGTGAGATGAGTAATAACAAACCCGGATCAGTGGGAGAAGCAGTGGTAGTGAGTTTTTACAAGACCAGGAAAGCAAACTGGACACTGGACAGGCAACTGGATAGTGTTTTTAAGATTAAATGCCTATTGTATTTAAGTTGTGACGCATCATGTTTGCATTGAGAGTCAGAAATTTTACTGAGTCACTTTACTGACACACAAGCTGGGTGTACCGAGAACAAACAATATATGGTGCTACATTTGTCTGAATATCTAGATGTAGGCTTACTCCTTTTTTTTTTTTTTAAAGATATTTTTGGGCATTTTTATGCTTTATTGATAGTGCAGAGAGACAGAGGTGAAATGGGGCAGAGAGGGGAGTGACATGCAGAGAACGACCGCGGGCGGGAATCGAACCCGGGTCCGCTGCTGGGCCCGGCCCGGGAGGGGGACACCTTACCAACTGAGCTAAAGGCGCCCCCGTAGGCCTACTCCTTCAAGGCAACTCTACTTCAAATGATCCTTCTGTTTGTATGTACACTACTGCACTCTTTAGATTAAGAAGCTGTAATCCTATTATCACTACACTTGTATTGTCTTGGTGAACTCAACAAGATTAGTTTGATCATCCGCCTACCAAACAGTGTATGGACAGATAAGCAGCTGCCAAATGCACACATCTGAGATGCCGTAGGCATTTTGGTGGAGCTTTTGCGTAATAACAACGTACTGGGGTTTACATTCAAACAGCTAACGTATGGAAATGACTTTTATCCAGACATCTGTTTGCTCTCACATTATGTTTTCTCTAAAGAGGGTACTGAGCAAATCGCTGGGAGTTTTCATGGCCTGGTAATTAATAGGTGACATTTTGTCGATACTGTTATTGGATATGAATAGGGAGGCGGTCTTTGAGCAGGTTGATTAATTATGGATATTTTTTTATTAAAGAATCTCCCAAGTTTGTCACCCTGAACAGTATTCTTTACTGAGCTAAAAGTAGGCTGAATAAAAATGTAAACAACAGTCGTCTAAAAACAAATCCAAAGCATCCGGTGGAATTCAATCCATCTATAGATGATGTAGGAAAGTCTCCTCCGCCTGTCTGACTGAGTGCAGCAGACACACCGTTTGGTGACACAGCTGTGGTCCAGTGAAACTTAAGCCCTTTAAATGTCTTCCTCTCCCTCCCTCGTCAGTTGCTTGTGTCCACTATAGCGATGGGGTTTCCAGTAATAACGAGGAAACACTAATCTCCCGTAAGGCCACTGCAGCAGACAGAAATGCAGAGAAGAAGAGTGCAAAGAAAGAAGTATTCTGCAGGATGAACTTGTTACTGGTGTCATGGAGGACAGAGAGGCCTCGTGGCTGGCAGCAAGAAACAGAGTCAACTGATTGGGCGGATATCCACGAAATCTATCAGACCAGCTGATGGAAGAGACTGTTTGTGTGTTATAATGTGTTTGTGTGCTAAGGGGTGTGTCAGTACGGATGACAGAAAAGGGAGAGACAGGAATACGCTCAGAGGCAGAGGCTCCTTTTTTTTGGTCCAAAATGCAGCCTGCTTGTATAATCCTCAGAGGCAGTCTGGGTAAGAGCAGAACACATCCTCCTCCTCATGATCTCATATTTCTGTCCACGGAGGTCACACCAGAAACCTGCCATGCTCTGCTCTGCTGCCTGACCAGCATAGTTCTACTCATCAACATGAAAACACTGACCTCTCCCCCTATTCACAGACACATGCTCAGCTGGTCTTGCCTGCTCATTAGCTTTGGCCTAACAAGATATTTGCTTCTCACACGTGCTCATGTGTAGCAGCAGGCCCCGCCAAAGGTCAGCCACTGCAAACGGGATGAATGACGAGTGTCTGACTAGAGACAATGGTTTCAATTCTACAGGACAGGAAATGTGTCAGAATCAAACCGACCAAACGGAGGGGGGGCATTTTTAGAAGTGTTGGTGAAGTAGCCGCAGAAGAAGTAGGCTACTCGATTGAGAATCTCTCCAGCCTGCAGTACAGTATCTTGTATTGATTCTTCTTGATAGATGAGCTAATTGACAGAGGCAGGAGATCTCTGGTCAGCACTGGCAGAGGCAGAGCAAACCTTTCTACAAAAATGCAGCAGAAGTGTCACCTAGTTGACCTATGACTTTTCAGAGCTTCCACGGCAAGAATTTTGGGTGGTGTCAAACACATACTGACCCTACAGGTGGGTAGGAATGCACCAGCAGGATCTACAGAATGGATGCATGCACTCGCCCACACCCCAGGGAATCTACAAGGCGCCTGCTTTCTTCATGACACTGAGCTGATATTTTCATAGAGTGCGCTTCACTTTTGACACATTTTTGTGTTTTACTGTGTTAAACAGGTGACGGATTGGTTTACTGTCAGCTTTCCATTGGCTACTGTCAAAACACACTGGATATTGTGGCCAAGGCCAGAGGGTGAGAAGCCTGTGACAGCAAACCTACTATATTGCACAATCGTTGTAAGGACTCGTGATGAGTAATACATTTGCAATACGTTTATTACACTATTATGTCTACGATGACTTGCATGCATCATAATGCTGTTATGACACATTGAGGGTTTCAATGGAGTCAACTGGTGTTTATTCAGAGTACAATCTGGAGAGCTACTATTAGGCCTATACAGTGACTTGTCTTTATCTTGACTTCACTTATCATTTTTTCATGGGCAACTCACCAACTCATCCAGATTTCGCATGTCACATAAAACTCTCTTCTGCGGCCAGATGAAGGGCTCTGGATCAGGTTCTTTCTCGTCCTCCACGCTATGGCTGCTCTCGTTCCGACTGAAACACCTGCTGGGCAGGCTCTGCTCGGATGGCTCCCCCGCATCGCTCCGCAGGCTCTCCTCTTGGTCCCGGATCTCCTCCTCGATCTCCTCCTCCAGCTGGATCAGCATGGGGGCCAGCATGCCAAACTTGGCCCCGCGTCGCGCCACCTCAAGGAGACACAGAACAAAATTCTTCTCGTTGATTCTCTCCACCAAGTCGTTGGTCTCGAACATGAGGACATCTTTGATCCAGAGCTCCTGTCTGCACCAGGTGATGAAGTTGGAAACGTTGTCACGCGCCAGAAACGAGCCGGGGATAACGTTGCGCGACTGAAAGACAACATCTTTGGATGGCATCTTCATGGACTGAGCAGCCTCCGGGTAATCTAGCTGGAAGTCCTGTGCCGCGCGGTTCACGTTGTTGGCGTGCCGACAGAGGGCACAGCCCGACCCCAGCCCGTCCATGAAGGTGTCCGCGCCGATATCTAGGTCGTAGAGGGTGTTCAGCCATTCAGCCAAATCCTCCTTCATGGCGTACAGGTATTCCTCGCTGGATTTAAAAGGCCGTATACTCTTGTTGGCAGCGGACTGGATGTTGCTCTGATCAGCCATATTGTCAGATTGTGTAGCCTATCAATAAAGTCTCCTTTTTAATTCCCGATTGTCTCATTGCACAACTGCGCTCCAAATCCCCATCCGCAGCACAATATAGCAAAATAGTCGTGTTGACGCACCCATGCCGATCTGCATGTGTGGTTCCTCATCGGAGCTCCTTGAAACCAGGCTTTGTGTTGTCAGAGGCATGTCGGGATGCAGGGCTGGCCGTGGCGCATGGATGCGTTTTCCGGATGTCTCGGCGTTTCCTTTTTTATAGCGCGCATCGCCGGGAACCATAGGAGTGAGAATGGGAACGCCGATACACACCCATGCGACAAACAGTCATTCCCCCCGGCGGCCGCTGGGTCCTCTCAACCGCAACAATCCACGTGTCACCATGCCTGTGCTCTCCGAGACGGTCTGTCCAGTCAGTGGGCTCTTCATCGGTGGAATCACGACGGCTGAGCAGCGCGGCGGAGTCCGCAGCTCATCTTCCCTGCATAGGCCCGCCTCTCGCGCTGAATATATTGACCTGCTGTAGCTTAGACCAGCAGAGCGACTCGGTGGCACATCCCATTATGAGGGATAAACGCCCGGTAGAGGAAAACTTAACCCCATGTACACCAACTCAGTAACATACACTCACTCTCTACCATTGACAGAACTTCTTTATGTAGGCTACTCTGCTGCTTTAATTAATCATGTTTATTATTGATAAGACTATAGGCTATGAAAAACATATAATTGTGCAAAGTAGCCTAACTTATGACCCATGCTATCACATTATGTAACATATAATATAGCTTAGGTTAATGCAAATGTAGGCTACTCAAGTGAGGTAGAAATAGGCTCACTTGAAGTTGCTTTTGAAAGAAGGCCTACAGTCAGATAGCTAGGCCTATTTTGTCCATTAAGAATTGAAATATAGCCTCTATTTTTTGTATGATTCTCTTCTATTTTGGTTAACACATAGGCCTACTGTAAGCAGGGTTCATGCTCTCTTAATAATGAGGTCTTTGTGTGGACTCAAGTAATGAAGGCCATTAAAGCTTGCATCTCAGTATCATGAGACACAGACAAGATAGTCCCTTCGCTCAATCAGTTATTCAGGCAATTACAGCATCTGCAATTTCTTAAAGGAATGTGTGATTATTGCTTTAAATATAGGAGGCACATGCCAGCAAAATCAATGGTATCACACCTGAGAGGTCAGGGCCTGTAGCCTAAACACTGAGGCATCAGCAGATTCAGGATTATGGAGACGGATAGTGGGAGGCCAAACAGTAGATGCTCATTGGTTATCCTGTTTAGTCAAGCAGGCTGCAAACAGAGTTTAAGACAAAGTAAGCAATTCAACAGCACATGATCTACTGTGTAACTGATAGGATGTGTGTTTCCGCCACATACTGCACAAGAGGACAAGGCTGCTTATTTCAGGGGGAGTGGGGGGGTCAGAAGAAGTTAGACAACTTAGGTGGTTAGTTAATAAGAGAAAAGGTGTCAAAATTTCTCCTTTGGTTAACACATCCAAGTAGGGTAAGACAACAAAGAGTGACAAAAAACACTGAAACTATAGTTTTTGACAATATGGAAACTTTGGTGCAAAAGACCAAGTTTTAATTGTAGACTAAGCTAGAATGAAAGACAAAACATCAGAGAAACCTATGTGGCTTTAAAAGGCGCAGCTGTGATCTTACTGTAAACAAAGGGGTTAGCCCAACCACCAACACATGAAGCACATGATTGGAAACTGCTATGAATCTTGAAGCACCTTATCAGGCAAACTTAACTTAAGGTTTGAATGGTTTCCGATGCTATTGAAAACATGGCAATTATTTATACGCACTCTATTTATAAATTGTTGAAAACCCTTTTTTCACCCATAAGCTAGCTCTTCTTCAATCCATGTTAACGAATGGAATCTATGTTTGAAATCTTCCTTAAATGTTTTTCCATTTTCTAATTGTACCATTCAATAAGCTTTTTAAAGTGTTGGGACTCTCTTCATTGGAGCGCACACTCCTTATGTGTGATTGTTTGAATTCAAGCAGAGCCCACTAGAAACAAGGAGGGCTTGTTTTCATTTAAAAAGAGGGATGTGTGTTTAAGAAAGAGAGTGAGAAAGAAAGGGGGCGGAAGAGAGATAGAGAAAAAAAAAGAGTGAGAAGGTGGGGGTTGATGAGATCATTTTCTGGGCCTGGGTGAATCAGCTTTTCTGTCAGTGTAGAGAGTGAGAGAGAATTCGGCACTCTATTAATCCACAAGAACAACTGGCCACAGCAAATGAGAAGCACTTTAAGATGTCAGCTGTGACGGGGGTTTCCCCTGAAGGGTTAAACGAGCTTGATTACTGTATTTTCAGTGCATGATAATAAAAGGGGAGATAGAAAGCCTCAACAGCTAATTATAGAAAGAAAATAGTGTTGAATTCTTGTTCTCCCTTCTGAGGCCAGTAACAGAAACAGGATTCCTGGAATTGGAAAGGATTTTGTGTTTTGTTCTTACAGACTGATAGACAGGAGGCGAGGCCTAAATACTGGCAGTTTCAACATGGAAATCTAAGTGCTCAACTGAAGCAATAAATTAAGACAAACTAACTGCAATATAGAAAATTCTGCAGAGAACATGGCATACTGTAGCTAAACCATTTAAACAGTAGGTGAATGAAAGGAAACCGTCAAAGGAGGGTCTTAACCACGTCTGCCAGATGTTAATAAAATGTGTCAAGGATCAACATCTGTGATAACGGCACCTAATTCAATTTGATTGCCTTCCTTTTCAAGGAGTGCAGTTAAAATGGGAATGTTGTTTTTTAGATATAACAAATACCTTGGACAATAAGGTTTTTCTTTTAAATAAATTTTTCTTTTTCCTCCCACAGGGCAGAAGTAAACTTCCTGCCAATTTGTGTCACTTAACTATAGCCTGGTCCTACCAGACCATCGTACTTCATTTCATTTGTGCTGAAGGGAAATGAAAATTGAGCTGATTGTAAGCGGGTGGTGCCAGGCTAACTTAACTATACATTTTTAATTAGAAATAAGCTTGAAGTGCTGCATCCTTTAGTTTGACCAACGTGACATGGTGTCATTGATACAAAGCACCAGAGACTTGCCCAGCCTGTAACCTCAGTTAGACCTGTATACGTTTTAGTCTGTCCTGTGCCCCCTAGTGTCACAAAAAGAAACATCAATACATTTTGAAACCTGCAGATTTGCTCCATCTACTGTATGTTCAAGGTGATTGGTAGAAAAACCCAGAAGAACAAATTACAGCTCTACCCTCTAAAAATGGTCAGTGGACTGTTGAATATTAATGTCCTGCAGGATATTGTCACAAGAATACAGGCCTCTCCATTTAAAGCAGATCTATATCTTTATCTGTGGCAGAACAAATATCCAACTGACATCATGAGAATATGACAGAGGTTAATACCATCTACTTCACTTTCCCGTTTTGTTTAAAAACTGAACTTTAGATTAATTTCAGGGCAACACCATGATCCTGCTTCTAGGGTGTGAGAATGTTCAAAGAGACGGCATAAATACATCTGTTAAACCTCATTTATGACTTAATTTTGTTAAATTGAGTAAAACCATTCAAGTCAAAAAATATCAAATGATTAAAATTTTATTTTCCCAAATTTGTCATCATACAACTGTCAATTCTGGAAAGGGGAAGCAATTATGATAACAAATGAAAAACATTGCATTTTACAAATACAAAGTCAAACCTAATCTGCATATTAAAAAAAAGCAACAAAAAAAATGTGCACAATACAAGATGTAGCATAAACATGGGTGAACTAAAAAAAAAAAAAAAATGGAAACACGGGTATGAAATTAAACTGCACAAGATGTTTGAAAGCAGTTCTATAACCATCGAAATATGGAATCATAAATTAAAAATTCCCATCCTAAAAATCAAATTCCACAATAGGAACGTTTAAGAAGTCCTCCTTCAGTAGGGCCGTTCCCGGCGCTCCTGGCGATGGTCCCTAAAAAAAGAAAGAAAAAAAACAACAGAATGGTATTAAGTAACAAATCTCTCAGGTCTTCGTTGCTTTTTGTTTTAAGATTTAATTAATTTGCCTTTTTACAATAGCTTTAAAAATTGTAATTTGTAATGATGTTCAGGAGTAAATTTATCTGGGAAAGGAAAGTCTAAAATCCTACCTCATATCCATCTTTCCACCTGGAGGGCCCATTCCTCGTCCACCTCTGCCACCCATTCTGTCCATAGGTGGTCCTCCACGCCCGGCCCCACGGAAACCTCCCCTATCCATTCCACCACGTCCTCTAAATCCACCACGGTCACCTCCCCAGCCTCCACGGAATCCCCCAGGACCCCCTGGGCCTCCCGGCCCACCGCCTGCCGGCCCACCGCGGTCCATACCTCTGCCTCCACGCATTCCCATTCCACCTCTGCCTCGGTCACCACCAGGGGGAAACGGAGGACCACCGCCTAACCCTTCTGGTTTGGGGGCTTTACACTGGTTGCACTCCATCCTCCAGGCAAAATTCTGGTTGCCACAACCCCTGCGATCAAAGACCAATAACTAAATTACAAACTAATTTTTGACCAAATATTTTTTTTCTTCAAGTGACCAATTAAGACACTGCAGTAAGAGGTTATACTCACGGGTTAGGACACTCCCAGTCCCCAGCTCTCTGCTGCATGTTGCCTCCAGTGGGTCCACCTCGGCCCATACCACGTGGTCCACCTCGTGGGCCGCCGAACCCACCACGGTCTCCTCCACGGCCCATCATACCTGACAGGACAAGGAAGTTACACAAGTTTAATCTTAAATTTGTTGCTGCTATTATACATTTTATTTTTTTGTTGAGCTATCTTGGCAGCAACTGCTGCTAGACAGCTTCAATAGTCTACTGGATAAAAAGCTTGACATTTTTCAGAGACCAACGTCAGGGAGAGGTGGCTGGGTTCCAAATCACATAACTACCCGACTGTGAAGAATAGTGTTAACATGTCCTTTAAGATTGCAACCCTAAAACAAACTCGACATTTACCTCCACGACCCATCATGCCATCACGCATGGGCATGCCACCTCTCATTCCACCCATCATGGGCTTACGGCGTGCCATGGATACCTTAAGCCTTCGGCCTTGGTACTCCTTCCCTACAATTGAAAATAAAGAGAGAAAAAAATATATCAACCATTCAAAAGTTACATTTATGCATTTGTGTGACCCTGTTGAGGTCTGAAGTGCACAGTCAATAAAAAAATACCATCAAAATGCTCCACAGCTGCTTTGGCACAGACTGGCTCCTCGTAGGACAGAGTGGCATCTCCCTTAGGCTTTCCAGAGTCCTTGTCTGTGTATATGTTGATAGCCGGCTGGCCAAGTCTGCGGTTAATCTTCAAACACAAAGAGTATTGATTTATTAGTTTCCCCATTACTATTGCTTACACCAACATTGATAGTGAGGAGCTTTTCTTACCCTGATTGGACCAACGTGTTTAAAGAATTCAGCCATCTCCTCCAGGGTAGCCTTCTCCGTCAACCCTGTGATGTAGATCGTGCTGTTCTCAGAGTCATCCTGCTCTTCAGGGCGTCCTACAACAAATGCATAAAAACAGTTAATATCCAGAGAAAATGTTCTTCAGTCATCCAGTACATTTTCAGTATATGAACAGCCAAAGAATAATATTTGGTCTGTACTTACCCATTTCACGCTCATCGCCGCCCATGGGTCCTGTAGTCCAATCAGTCAAGTAGAGGAGAAACAGATTTTAGTTAAGTCATTGCTTGCAAATGAAGTTTATTGCACAACACCTGAGGAATACTACAAAAGATGATCCAGACACTCCCTTATAAACTGTCATCCATATAGGGAAGTTGAAAATGGCACCTTATATGGTACACCACAATTTCCACAAGTGATATATTGATTTGAAAACACCTTAGACCCTTTGTTAAAATTGTGTAAAAGCCTCTAAGGCCATTAAAAAAAAATCCTCAAAAAAACCAGGACTTCTGCTCGAGATTTGGTAAAGCAGTAACAGACACACGAGTGGAAATTTGTTATTAAACCTCTCAAAAAAAAAAAACTCATTGTCAAACCATAAGCAGTGACTGAAATGTACCAAGTACCCCAGAGAAAATGGTCTCAGGCATAGAAGAAAAAATCCCCAATAATTTCAGATGTGTTCATGTAAATAAATGTTGTATACCACAATGTAACACACATCAATACTCAGAGCATAGTTGCTCAAAAGGTTTAGGCTTTGAAAGGACTAACCAGTGTAATACTCGTTAACTTACCACCAGGCTTACTGAAGCCACCTCTGTCTCCAGCGCTGCTATGGGGGAATAAATGAAGATATGAAGGCGATTTCCCTTTAACAGCCACTTCCATGGCTCGATCAAAGTGGCTTGATTGAGGGAGTAATCAAAACATTCCAACTAGCCCAACAGTAACTAAAATCTCCCCAAAATTATTTACACAAACTAATCAAGGGGATATTAGTATTAACTATGTGCCATTCCTTAGCTAGCTGAGTACAACTTTAGTGACAGTTCTTTGTAGTGTATACATTTGTGCAAATATATATATGACTAACATTTTCACTGCCTTACAAAATGGGACAAATCCCAGACATTTGTACACAGATAAAAAGATTTCAGATGCATTGGTGGCATACGTAGATTTACCCAGAAACAAGTCGACATCCCAATAATGTTAGTTCTAACAAAAGTTACAACTGAGTGATATATGTACACGTGTAAAAAGCTAAATAAAAGTTAAAACAATGCATCTGAAATTTCACAAGATTGTCAGGTGATCACATTAATTGGGTTTAAAAAAAAAAAACAGTTAGGCCTATACATTGTTTAATACAAATACACCAGAAAGAAAATGTTACAGTTTCTTAAAAAACCAGGGTTACGTTGAAATTAAAAACAAAGACATTGTAGCCATCATGCTTGAAAAAAAACCACCATCCTCAGTTCTTGAAAAAAGGCAGACCCCGAATCTTTGTTTAAGCTCCCCTCCTGCTGCTTAAGCTGGCGCCTCTGTACTGAATACAGATACTTTTTAGAGAAAAGATGGATTTTAAATGGCTCTCACTGTTACCTGTACGGTATAAATGTGACAAAGCATGTTAAAAAGTGCTCAAAGGAATGTGATCAAACATTTGTATTTCAAACCACAAAAACAATTTTAAACATTTCAAGATGACAATGTGCCCCCCACCTCCCCCCAGAACACACAATTATAACTGTGCAATGCTAAACTTGTGCTAAAATTACATTTGAAATATAACAATATGTATGCTACATCTGGGTTGATAGATGTTTTAGGAGTTGTATTCCTATTTAGAGTTTTTGTTTTCAAGCGCTTAAATACCACATCATGGCAACCCTGCAGAATTGCTCGATTAGTCCTCTATTGTATTAGCCTGGTCCTACCAGACCATTGTACTTAATTTAATTTGTACAGAATGTCTAGAATCGCTCAATTGACAAACGTTCCCTCACTTGAAGATGGGTGTCTGTTGAAGTTTAAAACTATTGGATCAGCCAACCAATCGCATAACGTTTGGTTGTGACGTCTGGCTGGATAGAACCTACTAATATACTGCACACCCAGACTGACTACTGAAGGGAAATGAAAATTGAGCGGAAGTATGTAGGCAGGTGGTGCCAGGCTACTATTGTATAAAATTCCTTTAAATGTTTAAAAACTGTTCCTGGTGCATGATTTTACAGCCCCAAACAAATAAAATAATCCACACAGGACTATTAATTTGAAAAGGGTCTCCCTTTGAAAAAATAACCTAGGGAGTAAAAAGCTGATGATTCTTATGGCACAAATCCTAAAAAAGCAGACCCGTTATGCATCAGGGACCTCTGTATTGGAGAAACCAAATATTTTATTCAGAAATTCTTAGTTCTACACCGGTGATTACACCGGTGATTACCAGTATAACACGTGTGTAGAGTAAAACTTCAGTTCATCTCAATATCCCTGACCTCTCCCTTGCAGGGGACTGAATTTCAGTTTAACTGATTTGGGGTTGGATCCAACCATTTCCAGCTGCAGAGTCTAGACAATTTGAGCTCACAGAGAACCAACTGCCCAAACTGCAACAAGAACAAATCTGATGGCATTTAAAATGAGCATACCAGAGATGATTTTTCAAGGGCCAGCTCAATTTATTTCTACACCATGATACATGTCTTCATAAGACATACTACACAAACAAGTACAATACATCTTAATGCCAGTTTGTGTAGCCAAGCTGAGATGAGACTGGATCACAGTATATGTGCTAAGACAATCCCTAGGGCACCCCTAAAATATTGTTTCTGTGGGCAAATATGCCTCTGTACACAGCCCAAATGCACTCTGTTTTCCCATGTCTTGTAACAGCATTTGACCTTTTTGTCAAGGAGATGCGAAACCAAAAATCTCTTTCCATTACGTCAGTGACAAACGAGAACATTGAATGTCTTTGAAAATTAAACCCAACTTGTATAAAATTGGTTCTCAATATGTTTGGACCTTAATGCAAGTTTACACTGCTGAATTTGAGCTTGGATGGATATTGAAACATTGACCACAAAGACCATTAAATTGAGTCAACTTCCTTCAGGGATCAATTCTGATCATCTTTTAGGACCCAAATTGACTGAGGTACTCGAGTAAATTATTTGTATCCCCGTTAAGTTATGCAATTTATAATTGATGTCTAACATTTCCATTAATCTTACATCTCAATCTATTTTCTTTGCACCATTTGTTCTTTTTGGCAATACTTCTGTCCAATCAAATGACACTCAGTCAGCAACAGCCTTGCAAAAAAACAACTGCAAACACCAAGTAAACGTTCTTGAAAAAATAAAGTCCAAAAAACCTTATCAAGAGTAAAAATAGACCCAAATTTTAAAGAAAAGGTGTATTTGAAATGCAGCAGAAGGTAGCATTCGAGGCCAATGTCTATTTATAAATGCCCAGCAGGATACTTAAAATTATAGCTGAGGGATTTAGTATCACAAATTGGTAAAAATTCATATCTGCAGGATTTATGTAACTCTTAATTGCGTTAAACATGTCACCAAAATGAGTGAAAAGCTTGTTTAAATGGGTGCTGCTGAGATGGAGACAATTAATTAATAAATAATTACGAGAGTTTTGATAATATATTTTTACAATGCGATCTTATCACATTCCCTGACCCATCATGAAATATTCAACCACTGTTAGCATAAACTGTTTATATTTTGGTTCATAATCAAACTTTGTTTGAGGGTAAAAGCTGTTCAACATAAATGTTTATGCACAAAATCAAAATCAACATTACAAAATATTAGGGGTGTAACAGTACACTAAAGTCACGGTTCGATACGTACCTCGGTTTTGAAGTCACGGTACGGTACAGTACGGTTCATAGTTAAGGGAGAATGAACAGCTTTAGCTGTAAGTAACTAGCTAACATACAAATACAATGCATAACAAATATAAAAAGAATACTGCTGCAATTATCCAATAAATAAAATACTTAAATTAAATACTAGTGAAGGTGCAGCATAAACTAAAATTGCAGTGGAAAAAAAAGCCAGTGTTAATGCTCAGCAGGCTCTGTAAGCTGGTATGTAAAAATGTCATCTTTAAGGGTATTGTTAACTTTAAAAATATATATATATTACTGCAGCTCTCTTAAGCTCTGAAGTGCTCTTATAAATATAACAATTATCAAATAAAAGTGCAACTGCAGCATCAATTAAATGACAGCTTATGTATTTTCAGTATAAAAAAGCAAATACTGTCTGGGTTTGCACAGCTCGATTTTCTTCACAGTAACGGTGACCTGGATGGTGCCTTTACAAATGCGTATGCATGTTCGACGTGTTGGCTCCCTTTATATGTCCATACATACATAGGCGATCGCGGTGAAACAATAACCTGTGTGCCGACATTGTTCCACATGCCTGCGAGCTCCGGTTTCCTGTTGACTTTCGCCATGCAGTTCGCTTTTTTATTTGCACTCATAGACTAAAAGAAAGGAGGGGTAGCCTAATACAATTGCTAGTAGGGATGCAAACGGAACACTTGAGCGGAGAGGTGTGTATCTCCTGCTCTGACCGCAGCTGCTGTCAGTGCTCTGGGACGGGGGAGCTTATGGCCTCGTTTGAGATGTCGCCGTCTTGCTCAGACCTGCGCAATTATGACGCTCGTCTTGCTGAGCGTACAGCATTTTTGCAGCATTTTTGTTGTGGGCTCAGCAAGACGCGCGTCATAGTTGCGCAGGTCTGAGCAAGACGACTCCAAGTCGAACGAGGCTTATATGTCCATGCGGGGGAGGTGCCTCGGAGGCAGCCGCTACCCGTAAGAGCAATACATGCTTTAGCGACAGAGTCTCCAAAAGTCACCAATAACACCAGAAAAAGTAGCTAGATTTGTCACTAGTCGCTTTTTTGAAAAAAAGCTGCCAGAGGGGTCTCAAAAGTCACTAAGTTAGCAACACTGCACCCTCATGCTGTGCTCACCATGGAGATAACATGGTGGTTGCGTTCCGAATCGCATACTCTTTCTTTTTTCTATTCTACATACTACATCCGACGATAACAATAATCTAGTTAGGATGCAGTAGGCATACTATTGGGACATACTTTACTATCTTATTTCATCATAACATTGCGCCTTGATCTTGCCTCTTGCTTTTATATCCGTCGCATCCCCGTTTGTTTTCATATGGAGGCTTCGTCGATGTGACGTCACTTCACGTGCGCACTAGATTGTGGGTCAGAATCGACCAAATAGGATGCAGTTTTCAACACTAACAATCTTGGCCGCATGAAGTAGGACATCCGGGTACTTCTAACCATCATAAATCTGGCCACAAGAATCGGGACATCCTAAATCTTTTTTCTACATACTATATAGTAGAAAGTATGCGATTCGGAACGCGACCGCTGTAAATCGCAGGCTGCTACTGCACACGTTCGAGCGAGCCGGAGGCTAAATGGTCCGGGGGGAACTCCGACTACAAGTTTTAAGTTCCACACCGCAAAACAAGCCTGTACATTCGCCACATTAACGCTATGTACGCCACGAACGGACCGCGGTCCACCTCTGTAACACCAAATACGTGCCTGTATCGTCACAGTCCAAAACGTGTATCGTTACACCCCTACAAAATATGGTACAAACCTTTTTCTTACCTCTGGCCAAATGAGAGGCAGGGCTGAAACTGTCATTTATGTCAAGGTTTTTACTATAACTGCCATTATAAGATAATACTAGTAACGATTTATGATAAATCAGGACCTTCCCATATTATGAGAACAAAAATAGGATCATTCCTACTGTTTTTATTGAGACTCTCAGCCCTGCCCACACTGACCACCGCACCTGTAGAGTCAAAATACAAAAAGTTCAGTGGTAAGGAAAGACACTTACCCCATGCCACGTCCACGCCCACGGTGCATCATTCCACCTCGATCAAAGCCGTCCCTGCCTGGGCCCCTGCTCTCCCCTGACCCTGGGTACCGCGCAGAATCAGAGCCAGAATAACCAGAACCTCCACCCTGGCCATCCTGTCTGTAATTATCTACAAATGTAGCGCAAATGCATAAAAACCAACAGCCACGTATGCTTACACATAATTGTGAACATAATTAACATTAAGGAATACATACTGTAATGGTTGGACTGGTTGTAACTTGGTGGTCCACCTTGCTGGCTGTACTGGCTGGATGGAGGCTGCCCATAAGATCCAGCAGCTTGAGGAGGGTAAGCAGGAGGAGCCTGTTGTTGCTGTTGGGTCTGCTGCTGGTAGCCCTGCTGCTGGCCGTAGCTTGCCTGCTGGGCCTGGTAACCAGCTTGTTGTTGGCCATACGCTGCTGGCTGGGAGTAGCTACTTTGGTTGTAAGTAGTCGGCTGGCTGTTGGCATTGTAACTGATTGTAAACAACACAAAGTAGTAAGTAAGATAAATGTGGAATTCACAGCTTATTTGGTTCATACCCAAGAGGTACCGTACTTACCTCTGTGGGGCAGTGGGAGCAGCTTGCTGGCCATAGCCTGGGTAGGCAGATTGGGCAGTATAACCTGGCTGAGAGCCGTAAGACTGGGTGGCAGCTGGAGCAGCAGCAGCAGGAGTACTGTCATAACCACTGGCTCCATAACCCTGGGTTGACTGGGAATAGCTATGAGCAGTGGACTGGGCGGCAGGATAGCCAGCTGTAGAAAACACCAATGGCAAAGAACCTAAATTTAATCCTGTTTTTTTTATTGTTTGAAACAATCAAAGATTACATTTAGGGACATTAACAGTGTGATCAAATAAATGTCAAATTGAAACAAATATCCCCCAGGCTTTTTAGCTCTAAACAAATACCACTTTATCCACAACTTGCCTTGAGTTAGTTCTATCAAATCCACCAAAAACAAAGCAGAACATAAAAATGGGTCAAAAGTTCCTATTTTTACAACTGACCTGATGCTGTCTGGCCATATGAGGACCCATACTGCTGCTGCTGCTGCTGCTGCTGCTGGGTGTAGCCAGCAGCCGCAGCTGGTGTTGCTGTCTGGGTGTAACTGCTGTCAGCAGCAGCAGGTTGGGCATATGATCCATAACTTTGTTGACCATAACTCTGCTGCAAAAAGAAGAGCATTTAACAGAGGTAGGTTAGGCAGAATTAATGTAATTTCAATCAGACTAATTCTTGATCGCATAACTTATCTCATGCGTATACACACTATATGGTAAGTTCACACAAACTACTGAACTGTCTTGATTCAGTTTAACATCAATATTTTCCAATAGTGGTTATATGCTATGGGTTATGTTCAGTCAGTTCCTGATATTTACCTTTGTTAAATCAATAAATGAGTCTCCCTGCACAAAGGAATCCATAAACAGTTTAAATACTATGTATGCCCTGTTACATCTTACCTGTGCAGACTGCCCATATGTTTGTGAGGGCTGGGCAGCATAAGAAGCATACCTGTTAAAACACAGGTCAAAGTATTAATGTCAGGAACAATAATGTATCCATTAAATACTTTTGAATGCACTGTTTAATAATGCACGTTAAATGGATTGTGTTTGAGGGAATTCAAAAACGTGTTCAAGTCCACTTCCATGTATTGCTTATAAGCAATGATTCCTATATATATCCTACTTGAAAACCTGGATATATAATGAGTCCTTTTTCAGCAAACAACACCGGCTTGATTTGCTGAAGCGATGCCATATGCTCATTTAACCAACTAAATGTGTTAAGAAATTACACGCATTCCTTTTAATACGTGAATTAAAGGCTCTTACCCCTGCTGAGCACTGGTCTGGTTGTAGGAGCTGTAATCTGCTAAAGAGAAAAATACAGGTTGGTTACTAACCGTCGAACAAAACATTTGTTTGCGCGCGAGCGGCGCAGCTAATGATAGCAGCATTGCACGTTACACCGCCGCTTCGCAACGTCGCCATTCATCTGCACCCAGACACCCTTCTCTCACCCATTCATTCAACAAGACAAAGCTTTAAAACTAGGTAAGGCCCATATTAATTATCGATATATGCATTCACAAATATAATTCCGGCGAAATAAAGTAAGTGGCGTCTATAAACAAAGCCAATATGCAGAGGAAAAAAATGTAAAAAATGTCCGACGAGCCAGCACGACCAGGCCTTAAGTCGACCTGAAGATAAACCATTTTCGGTACGACACAACCCGAAAACACGGATTATAACGACTGTATATCTTTTTAAATAACATATTCACATACTGCTTAAATGAAATAACACGTATTTTTTAGGTTAATTCGAAAAGATGAACATAATTCTGCACTCACCCGGAGCCGACGCCATTTTAGTGTGCCTGTGCAAGACGAATGGTTCGATCTGGCTGCTGGAGAAATGTATGCGCATCCAGAACAGCAAGATCACGCGAGATTTACGCGCCCTTGCTAGACGAACGAGACGAAGCGCTTACTCCCCTGAATATAATCACTGTCAAATTAAACGATTAAAATAAACCGAAACATACTATACTTTACTATACTATTCTGTACTATACTATACTATACTATACTACTTCTGTAATATATTTCTACATTATAGCCTAGCTTACTACTGATTTATTTATTTATTTAACTTTTATTTATCCTCGAGAGACCAATTGAGGGGTGACCCTCATTTACAATGACGTCGAGATCAAACAAATTCAAAGGAAAAACAATAATACATAAACAATATTCAATGCAAAATTTCAAATACATCAAATACACAACAACAGGTGAAGAGAAAAACAATTGAAATATTTACATAGTGGTAAAGAGTGGCAGCAATTCAAATGAAATGGGTGAAAGTACAATATAGCCTAATTAAAACAGTTACAGGTAGAGTTTTGCAGATTTTAGATAGTTTGTTTAAATTGGTTAAAGGATATGAAGTTATTTAGTTTAATTTGTTGCTGTAACTTGTTCCAGGAGTCAGGGGCACTGAAGCTAAAAGCTGTCTTTCCCAGCTCAGACCGGGCTTGTGGGACATAAAGCATAAGCATGTCAGTGGAGCGGGTCTGATAAAGCCCATCTGAAATTTGCAGCATTTCTGTTAAATAACGAGGAAGCTTCCCGGTAAAGGCTTTGTAAATAAAAATGTGCCAATGTGCGTCACGTCCATGGTCACGTCTCTCTTTAAGGTTGGACCACCCAACCTTTTCATATAAAAGACAATGGTGTGTGTCATAAGCATCTCCTGTGATGAACCTTAAAGCAGAGTGAAAAACAGAGTCCAGGAGTTTAAGACATGAATGTGATGCATGCCGGTAAACCACATCACCGTAATCAAGGACAGACATGAAAACTGCTTCAATAATCCTTTTCCTACTAAATAAAGGGAAGGTGGTTTTGTTCCTATAAAAATAGCCAATTTTTTGTCGTAGTCGATAAACAAGATTTTTTTATATGAAAATTAAAAGTGAGTTTATCATCTAACCAAATGCCGAGATATTTGTACTCTTCCAATTAAAAATCCATTCTTTGTGAAAATATCAAAATCATTCAAATTTGTAGTTCTTGCTCTGGAGAAATACATATATTTGTTTTTGTCTGTATAGAACCAGCCTGAGGTCCACTAGACAGTCCTGCAGGGTGTTAAAAGAGCTTTGTAGGTTCTGAAAAGATAGGTGCACCGAATCGGAAATGCAATACAGTACAGTGTCGTCTGCGTATAGATGGGCGTGACAGTTTTTTAGCGATGAAACAATGTTATTTATATAAATTGTGAAAAGAACTGGACCTAAAATTGAGCCCTGTGGGACACCATTTGTAACAGTTAAAAACTCAGATTGGTATCTTCCGAGTTTAACTGACTGCTGTCTATCAGAGAGATAATCCCTAAACCAGCTACATGCAGAATGATCAAAGCCAATGTCATGCAGCCTCTGTAAAAGCAAATGGTGGTCAACAGTATCAAAGGCCTTTGAAAGATCAATAAAAAGTGCTGCACAGTGCTTTTTCTTGTCTAATGCTATATCAATGTTGTCTACAACCAAAGTCACAGCAGAGACAGTACTGTGGCCTGCCCTAAAACCAGATTGGTACAGGCTCAAAATGGAAGCACTAATTAGAAATGTTTTTAACTGATTATTAATAAGTGATTCTTTTTTCCAAATTTTAGGAACTATTCCAGAGGAGATGGAAAGATAAAAAAAAAAATTATAATAATAATAATAATAATAATAATAATAATAATAATAATAATAAAATATGGGTTATTTGTTTTGATATTATATGTGTTATTTGTTTTGATATTATATGTGTCGAAAGCTTGATTGAAAACGGGACCAAATTGTCCTCTCCCATGTACTTCTTGGGGTTGATGGCGAGGAGTGCATCTACAACAACACTTGTGGGAAGAAGATCAAGGCTGAAAATAGGAGTTTGAGAGACAGGCGGTACGTTACTACTGGTTGTAGAAGGTGTACATCCTCCATTCTGAAAGAGTTGACCAGCAGCTACAAAATGTTTATTAAAAGCTAAGCCTATCTCTTTTTGATCATTGAGAGTGTGACCATTTAATTTGATCTGAGTGGGAACTGTGCTAGAATTGTTTTTATTATAGTTCACAGCTTTCCAAAATAGTGCAGGGTTAGAGTAGCAGTCGGAGATTAATTCAAGGTAATATTCGGATTTGGCTTTCCTGACCATGGCTGTGCACTTATTCCTAAATTGTCTAAAAATAGTCTAATTGGTATTATCTCCAGAGCGTATAGCTCGAGACCATGCTTTATTTATTTCGGAAAATAAATCAGACAGTTCACTTGTAAACCAGGGGTTTGATCTATTTTTTACTCTATGCTTTTTAAGGGGCGCATGCTTGTTTATAATTGAGGTGAAAGTATTGATGAAATAGTCTAAGGTTAACTCAACATCCGAAATTTCCGTAGTGAGTGGAGTGTGTCACTATGATGGAGATCGCTTAAAAAGGCTTGCTCATTAAAACCTTTAAAATTTTGCTTAATTATGATTTTAGGTTGAGATCTTTTTAAATGAATACTTCTGATACAGGCCACTGCAGGGCTGTACAGTGCGACAGTTTTGATCGCATTTGCTACTGAAATTGATCACATGCGATGATGAATACAATTCCACACGCACGAGTGCGACAGCTTGCTAATGAGCAGATGCTGTCTGTTTGAGACACAGAGGAGTGCTGCACAACACTGCTTAGATTGCTCTACATTAACACTCTCCAAATTCGGGTAAATGTAGTCTTAGGCAAGTACGTTATAGAGTCCACCCTCCACTTTGGCTGGTGAAAGATGTGTGCTCGGGACCTGTGCTTGTGCGGCGATTAATACACTTCACCAACGGTAATAACCGGAAGGAGACGGCACACAGTTAAGTTTGCGCGTGTGCAAACAGAACATTTTCTGTGCGCCTTCACATTAAAAGCCTGTGACTAGCCAAACGTGAGTTGACTTTTATTTTGAAGCCAGTAAGAACAAGAAGTTAGCGCTTCACAGCCCTGCAGTGCGCTAGCTTGAAAATCAACTGCTTCAGCTGCAGAGAGCAGTCAACAGTAGTCTTTTTAAACAAAGTTTGAAATAACTAATAAGCCACTGAAGAACTACTCCCAATACATTCACAACAACCTATTTAACTTATTCCAAATTTTACCAATATGTATAGGCCTACTTATTTATTTAATAGGCTATGTTTAATGTTTTAAAGTTTGGTTTTAATTAACAGAAGGACATTTAACAAAAAAAAATATTATTATGAATATAATAATGATATGTATATATACAGGAAATATATAGATATTAATTTTATGGGGAGAAATAATTCTGAATCAGCAAAAAATTACAATTGTCAGATTTTTTGCAATCAGTGCACCCCTATTCATTTTTCTACAATTATTACCGCACACACTAGGATATGATATTAATTGAGAATGTCAAATGAGACCAAGATGACAGGCTAAAAGGTAATTAGAGCGAAATGCATGGGTTAAGGTTATGCAAGTTTTCGATCATACTGTGCTACTGAATTTATTTTTGTGCTACTAATTTTTTTTTGCTTGCTAGCACCAGTGCTACCACCTAAAAAAATAAGCGTACAGCCCTGGGCCACTGGGCAGTGATCACTAATCCCAAGATCAGAAAC
Organism: Hyperoplus lanceolatus; assembly: GCA_026929865.2. Classification (NCBI taxonomy): domain Eukaryota; kingdom Metazoa; phylum Chordata; class Actinopteri; order Uranoscopiformes; family Ammodytidae; genus Hyperoplus; species Hyperoplus lanceolatus. The sequence continues at coordinate 18,567,530 of CM049397.1, read as the reverse complement.
ACCAGCTGAGACTATTTTATTTATTTTATTTGATAGAATTAAATCGATTAAAGTTGATTTTGCTGGGTTTTTTAGATTGGGTCTTGTCATCATCATCATTATCTTCAACCGCTTATCCGAAATCGGGTCACGGGGGCAGCAGCTTGAGCAGGGAACCCCAAACTTCTCTTTCCCGGGCCACTTCAACCAGCTCTGACTGGGGGATCCCGAGGCGTTCCCAGGCCAGCGTGGAAATATAATCTCTCCACCTAGTCCTGGGTCTTCCCCGAGGCCTCCTCCCAGCTGGACGCTCCTGGAACACCTCCCTAGGGAGGCGCCCTGGGGGCATCCTTACCAGATGCCCGAACCACCTCAACTGGCTCCTTTCAACGCAAAGGAGTAGCGGCTCTGCCCCGAGTTCCTCACGAATGACTGAGCTTCTCACCCTATCTCTAAGGGAGACGCCAGCCACACTCCTGAGAAAGCCCATTTCGGCCGCTTGTACCCGCGACCTCGTTCTTTCGGTCATTACCCAGCCTTCATGACCATAGGTGAGGGTAGGAACAAAGATCGCCCGGTAGATCGAAAGCTTTGCCTTACGACTCAGCTCTCTTTTCGTCACAACAGTGCGGTAAAGCGAGTGCAAAACCGCCCCTGCTGCTCCGATTCTACGGCCAATCTCACGCTCCATTGTTCCCTCACTCGCAAACAAGACCCCGAGGTACTTGAACTCCTTCACTTGGGGTAAGGACTCATTCCCTACCTGTAGTAGACAATCCATCGGTTTCCTGCTGAGCACCATGGCCTCCGATTTAGAGGTGCTGATCCTCATCCCAACCGCTTCACACTCGGCTGCAAACCGATCCAATGAGAGCTGAAGGTCACAGGCTGGGTCTTGTGGGCTCAGTTATTAATTGTGTAAGATTAACGTTGCTACAGATTTCTTTAAAAGGTTCAGAGGCACCAGAAAGCCAATCAACGTTAAAATCACCCATCACAATTACCTCTCTATTTACATAACTGGAGAGCATATGTGTTAGATCATTTAAGGAGCTAGTTACAGCTGAAGGGGGCCTATACACACCACTTACAACAAAATAATCATTTGACGATAAAGATAATTCTAGCGCGATAAATTCAAAACAATTTGGAACAGAGACGGCATGTAAAAGTGTTACAGAATAACAGGATCTAACATAGACATCCACTACCCCACCCCTTGCGTTTCTGTCTATTCTGAATAAGTTATAATCATTAATTGCCACAATAGAGTCATCTGTACTCTTCTTTAACCAGGATTCAGTCTGAATCAAAACATCTGGGTTTGCCTGGGACACTAAAATCTTTACTTGGTCTAATTTATCATGCTGCAATAAACTTCTAATATTTAGATGAAGAAAACCCAAGCCCTTTCTTGATTTGAGAATTTGTGGGGAATTTAGTTTAGAGCTAGGAAGCATGGTTTGTTTTTCAGGGTCATACAATACAGGTTTGTGCCTGTAGAGGGATCCAGCATTAGAAGCAGCAGATGGATGGGTCATTGGAGGTGAGAGAGGGCAGTCAGGTGTGATGTCCAGAGCTGGAGGAAGGTTTGCAGCACAGATGGAAGGGGAGTATAATTCATCTTGAGCAGGACTCCGGGGGGGACCTTTTTTAATGGAGGTTCTTCTGATGGGGTCATGCTGTGGTAAATATCAGTCCAAATTAAATGCAATGTACTGAATGAAGTTATTTGTTAGTTCTCTTACACCTTTGGTGTTGGGATGGAGGCCGTCAGATTTAAAGAGCTTGTGTCTGGTCCAAAAAGAGTCAAAGTTGCTGATGAAGCCCAGCATGTTTGAAGAGCAGAAGGACTTCAGCCAGTCATGAAGACTCAGGAGGCGACTGAAGTGCTCTGGGCTTTTAGACAAAGTGGGGGTGGGGCCGGAAAAAACGCAGGTTTTTCCCAAACTCTGCAGGGTGATGGACAAACTCTCTAATTGAGCATAGAGTGTACAAGATTGTTTGTTCATTATATCATTTGTCCCAATGTGTAAGATGACAGTGTGGGCTGTAGGGTGGTGGTCGAAGAGGGCAGGTGATAGCTCTATTATGTCACATACCTTTCCTCCAGAAAGGCAATAGGTGAAGGCACCAGGGAGGTGAAGGTATCTGATAATGGAGTCACCTATAATCAGGATCTCTGGCTCCTCATTCATACAGCTCCCTTTGTAGAGTGCCAGCTTGGATGTGAGTGACAGCTTGGATGTGAGGGGCGGGGCATAGCTGCGAGAGTGAGCAGCACCTGTACAGCATACGTCATCGCCAGCTACAGCGATCTCGGGGACATCATTTTGTACAGGCACTGAGGGATGAACGGGATGAACATGGAACTCACGTCTGGATGGAGCTGGTGGACGGCGGCGATCCTGGCGTTTACCCTGGGGAGTGGACTGGGAACTTGAACGCCTCTGAGTCAACAAGGAGCGGGTTGGGACTGATATTTATCAAAATAAAAGCTGTACGCCCACTGGTCAAGTTGTTGTAGGCCTTAGTTCCAGAATAAGAGGAATACCGTTACTTGAGCCCGTGGGCATAAAATAAACTTTTTAAGGAAGTGAGGTAAAAAGCAGTCAAATTAAACATTTCAAGTTTGAAGAGAGACCCCTTAATTGCAATGGTGAGAAGTCGCCTAGAGACAAGGTAGGCTACAGTGGAACAATTTCGGAGTAATGTTCTATTGGAGTATTTCAATGTCATGATGGACCCACTAAATGGGGAATGTTGTAGCTTTTACAACACAAAACTCATTTGACTAGTGTCTCTTGACTGATGAAGATTTTACATTAAAAAACCCATTATAACGCTATGAAATACAATGCATTGTACAGGATAAACGTACAGGTATTGCAACTTGTTTACTAGTTTTTGCACCACTGGAAAAAAGTTAGAATGTCCGCACCAGAATTCTTTAGTGACATAATCCGAATCAGATTTATTGCCAGGCATGTACTTTCACACATACAAGGAATTTACTAGGCTATATAAAATATTTAAAAAATAAATTATTGTCAAAAGAAATATGTACAATTATATTTTCTTAAAATTAAGAGCTGCACGATTGCAGGAGTGAGGATGATCAAAAATGTGCTGAGGATCACAATTTGCAGAATAAACATGTTCACATTGCTTGCTGTGTCTGAACGGTCCTCCCCTGATATTTTAAATTTACTATAAAAAACACAAGAAAAAGACGCTGAAGCTGGGGAGTTTAAAAAATATATATTGTTATTATTAGGCCTATATTTTTTGACAATTCAATGATAAATGACGGGGTGTCCAGCAAGTGGCGGTAATGTACGTTCACTCTCGTTTGTCAGCTGCTGAGAAACACTACGAAGAAGACGACGACGTAGTGCGGAAATGGGTATAGGAATTATTATTATTATTTTATATACTATCTATGGAATTATTACGCCTGGGCAGAGCATGGGCTTTTCTTGTTTAAAATCATTTATTTTGTCACATATACACAGCCTGTAGGCCTTTTGATATCGTGCTATGACTCAAGCTCCTACTCGTTAACATTTTAAGGAATAGATAGGATTGTATAACCTATCTTTATCCCCTTCATGTTGCAATGCCCTGTTCCTGGTAGCACAAACAGTAAGCCTACATGTCTTCCAGACAAATGCAGCAAAAGGACCAGTGATTGGAGAAACTACAGCTGCTCCTGAATAATGTTTGGTCGCTGGATGTCAGCATGGTTCTGGTTTGGATCAGATCGCCCTGGATTCTGTCTGGGAACATCTTTGTTGATAACACTAATGCTGCTGATGTATGCTGGGGGCATCCAGGCAAGCTTAAGCTTAGGTCCGGGTGGAGACTTCCCAAGGGTCAGAGGTAATTTATCACTATAAAAATAACAGCCTGTTTCATCTCTTTCCTAAGGGGGTTTATCAAAGCCTATAATGCAATATTGTCCTCCTCAGATGTGTTCTTGTATGCGTTCAGTCACGATGAGTTGCCCTCTCTGCTGATCAGCGTTGCTCTCGTGCTGTTGGTCGGACCTTGTCAGGAGCGTCGCTGGGGGACAGTCGCCTTCCTCGCCCTCTCCACGCTGACGATCGCTATACTACCTCTTCTTTACACTTTGGTCCTCTGTATCGGTGGGGCGGAGGCGAGTCGGATCTATGGTTATTCTGCCATCGAGCTGGCTCTGTTCACGGGGCAGTGTCGCCAGGTGACGCAGAGGAGGCTGGTGAGGTGTTTGCCAGTCTGGTTCCTCCCCTGGCTGCTTCTGCTCATCGGCCTGCTGCTGCTGCCCGGGACGCCTGCCCTGCTTCACTTCTGCACAATATGCATCGGACACAACTGTATCCTTTCACCTAGCTGTTGACTTTTAACAAAGCAAATGTTATGTGTGTTTGTCACCTCATATTGTTTTTATATAGGCACATAATTACTTTTACTTGATTAGGCCTCTTCTACACTTTATTGACACCTTTCTCACTTTCCTGTTCATTTCGTCAAACTTGTAGGCGTGGAGACAACTTACACCTTTTCATTGTTATTTGCCAATAGAAAGAGGTGACATAATTTAATTTCAATCATAGCTTTGTCCATCTTTAGTCTGAGCAGAGGTCTAATCAGCAACAGTGACTTGGGCGGGTCATTAGATAACAAATGTAATTGGCCACTTTTTTTCTAATTATCTTTTATTTCTTGATGTCCTTTGCCTTTAGTGCATTTCTGTTCCATACTATGTGATGATTTTAGGAAAACTCATGTACCATCCCCGCCCCACCAAATCTATAATTATTATTTTCTACAAAATATAGTACTTAATATACCTTTCAGATCATCATCAGTTCATTGGGATGCTACAGGAGCTTGAGGAGGCCAGCGTCTTGGATTTCATTCCAGATTGGGCCTATGTTCCCACTTCAGTCAGGCCCATATTGCCAACCTACACTACGTCACACAGGTGTGTTTAGAGACTCGTTCACATCCAAAGTCTCACTCTCATCGGCTGATTGCATGACAGTGGCAGATTTCATGACATTTTTACTCACTATTTTCACAGATCTAGGTCACTTCCTCAGATGATGCCTGCTGATCAGGCAGCTGTTCCCCCCATGAGGGACATTTTGAACCAGCACCCATGGGTTGATCCGGCACCTGCCTGGATGATGGCACAGTCGGCTGTGCCGTCTGAGGCTGAGTTGCTGGAGGAGCAGATGCTACGGGAAGGGATACTGGCTTCGTTACAGGATGCTCCTGATGACCCTGATTCAAAAGTTGAGGTGCCAAAATCATCTGTTTCCTCTCTGCGGTTAGTAACTATTTATATCTTCATATGTATTATCTTGCTTTTATTATTATTATCCATATTATTTTTTCCCAAAACAGTTATATTTGTGTGATATCAGTTTACTTTAACCCATTGATGACTATGGCAATCTAGGATGCATGTCCTTAATGCCTGAGGGTTTTCTGAAAAAATAGTACGAATTGTCAAGTCTACCAAAACCTTAATATCTAAGCCTGTGTAGCACATAGAAACATGAAATAAAATACATTTAAAAGTTAAGATTCACAGGTTTTATGTAAACATGCTCCCTTAGCGCTTACAAACCAACAAATATTTCTAAAAATCGTCAAAATTAGATGAATTAGAAAATTATTAAATATTGTTAATAAATAGATGCAATGTGTTGTGTGATTTTCGTCAGTAGTCTATAGTAGACCTTGATTCTGCGCACCAAACGCCACTAACTGTTCCGTCGCCGACATAGCTGGCGTATTTTTTTTATTATTTTGTTTTATTTTTTTATTTTTTATTTTTTTGATTGACGTGATTTTCGGCAAACCACACAATATTGGGTGGTCACGTGGTCTTAAAAAAATCAACAAAACCCACCTCATGTGTATTTGAACCAATGACAGTGCATTCTATGCTGGGAATGCCATGAAAATTAGATAAAGTAATAATGCTGCGCGATGCAGCATCAGGCAGGAGAGCCAATGTGGCATCGCGCAGCAGCCGTCATCAATGGGTTAAGACAAATGTTTCCTCTCAGACTACAGCAGCTGGAGAAGATGGGCTTCCCCACAGAGAAAGCTGTAGTGGCACTGGCGGCCACAAAACAGCTAGATGGTGCCATTTCTCTGCTCATCGACGACAGCGTTGGAGAACATGCTGTGGTTGTAAATAAAGGGAAGAACCCCCTGCCACATCAGACCACCTAGACACACTCCTGTACTGAAACACTGTTTGCTCATGGGCAGTAAACTGGACACACATTATGCTTAGGTTTTTGCTGAGCTTTATTTTTAGATTTTCTCTGAGGGCTACTTGTACAACTATTTTAATGATAAGAATTCTTTGCGAAAAAGTGGTTTTCCCACGATTTTGAGTCTCATGAAGTGTAATTTCTGTATCATAAAATATACACTGGAGGGAGTGGATGTCATTAATTGTGTTGTTGGTGCAGTTCTCGTGTTTAAAGAACACTCTTTTATCACAAATGAAAAGACATGTTTAGAAAAACAATGAACATCATTTTATTACACCGATCATCTAGACAGGGTTACCTTAACACAATAACACATTTGCGATAACAAAGGTTTGAAATATGAAATGGTTACACAACAGCATACAAAATACACTACCATTGATCATTTTAAATACTTTCACAATAAGTTTGATATAAGATGAAAAAACAATTATCAAGTCTTTTCATCAGGACAATTCAAGCAGTCTAAGTTAACCAACACAACAGTGGTAACAAATATGTTCAAGTTCTGTCAACAGTTTTGCTATTTGCTCCGTGTGTGTGTGTGTGTGTGTGTGTGTGTGTGTGTGTGTGTGTGTGTGTGTGTGTGTGTAAGATCCTGAAATGGATAAGGTTAATTTCTACATGGTTTCTTTTTCATATTTATTTAAATTTCTGACTTTTGTTGATATGCAACCAAACTTGCAAAGATTAAATGTAAATACACCGTTGTATAAGACATAACTTCATCAATCTGGATCTTTTAGGGGGGGAAACACACACAAGGCAACTACAAATCACTGTTAGCAACACATCTTAGAGTGGAGATGACTTCATATTTTAGTGCACGATACATAACATCGAGTTAAACAATATGATAGAAGAATAACAAAAATGAATACAAGAAGAGGTTTGTTTGTGTACTTGTGTCCCGCAAAACTGTACATGCGCAATATACTTAAATAGTGGAATCTCCTCGGATTGCAGTGTAATTGTGAAAGCAATACAAACAGTCTGTTTTCCCACATCTGATTCCTCCTAATAATTAATAATTCTAAATTACTAAAATTATTCCCGGAACTGTTTGTAGATCAAAGAGCACCACACAATATTTCAGATTTTTCCTTTTTTTCCAAACATGATCATCTTAATTCTGAGGCCTCAGTTCTGCGGCCAAAGAAATGAGACAGACAAGAAGCTGCTATAGGTGTGACGTTAAGATATGTTTTTGGTTATGGTGACGAGTGGCAGGGGGTCAAAGCAGTATCAGTGGAGATTCCCTGAGGTGTCCCCCTTCCTAAAATATGATGGGAAAGCCCAGAGAGGCATCAGATAGTGTCTAAATCTGTTGAGTGGCGATGAGACCTATAGGAGGGGGAGTCAACCCAGCCCGTGATCCTCAGGGTGAGAGAGGGGGGAGCTACTTCCCTCGGACCTTGGTGTCGGAGGACAGAGGAGAAGCAAATCGGTATGGAAGCGCACCTGCTCGCTTATCTCTGTAGAAACTAGGGGAGGCTGTACCAAACGGTCCATCCCCAGACCCTAGATCAGGCTCTGTTGAAGAAAGACAGCAGTTGGAACGGGGCCTCCCTGTCCATCAGTGTGTGTGTGGACATGTGCACTCTGTAATCCTGATCCACGTCTATAATGTAGCTTTTAACCAGAATGCGTCATGATGAATGAGATCGTATTTTGATTTTGATTGGACATTATTATGATTATTATTAATTAGCTAATTGGTCAGAATGTACAAGGGTTTTATCAAATCCTGAATTTTCCTTCATTCTGCAGTAAAGGGAAAGTTTCTGGCCAGTAACAGTAACGGGCTGCAACAATTATTTTATTAACAATGATTATTTATCCATTTTAAATACATTATTTGTCTCATTAATAAAATGTTGAAAAACAACAAAACATGTCCTCAGATTGACTCTTTCTTCAGACCACCAATTTCAAGGATACAAAGCTGCAAATTCTCATTTTTGATCAACCAAAACCAGTGATTGTTTGAGATTTATACTTAATAAATAACTCAAACAATTAATCCATTTGCAAAATTGTGGTGAATTTATTGTTGTCATTTAACTTATTGTTTTATTGACTGATCAATGCAGAACTACATGGGGTAGACTCACAAAATATATATTGGTACACACTGACCTACAAAGCATATTTATTGTACAAAGTAATTAAGCCCCTGAAAATGTTTCTTTCTTAACCCTTAATAACATGCATGTCTTAATAACAACAATAAGCTAATGTTGGTATTATTTGTCTTTACTAACTTTGTTTTTTCTCAGCTAATCACATTCAGAGGGACTTTGTGGGTGTGTGGTTTGAGTAGATTTAAAGTCGACTATCATCTCATTTTGACTCAAATATTGTTATCCTGAACGGTGATTTGAAGTATGTAACATCATATTTTTTCCACAGATAAAAATATCTTGTGTGAAATAACCCACAATTATTAAATGTTACCAGGAAATGTTCATGTAAAACCACATATCCCATAGTGAGAAGCTGATTGTTTGGATCTGTTTTCAGGGTACTTTAAAGTAGGCTAATATCTATGCTGCCACCAAAGGATCATTACAACCAAAACAATTCACAATCACAAAATATGTTTCTACAATGTCTAACTTTTCAGTGACCAACTATATCAGCATTCAGCAGTTCAGTAACAAGTAGTGTTTAAAATTGTATGTGTGTGCTAATCTAGGTATTGTCCAAAAAATAAAAATAAAAAAGGTGAGTGAGGGGCCGGCAGGGCTGTGGGTGAGGATGTCTCAGCTTTACCTGGCCAGATGATAGCCTCCAGCAGCGTCACCCTGCGAGCCAGAAGCTCAAGGTCTGCCTGCAAGTCGTGGAACATCTGCAAGCTAAGGTCCTATCAGAGAGCAGTGACACGGGGGGACTGAGTGAGGTGGGGGGTCGGAAAACACCAGCCTGAGTCCTGGGGTTGCCCTCGACTGTTCCCACTCCCTGCCCCAACAGTGAGGTACGGTGGGAGTTTGAGACCCCCCTCTACCCACCACCACCACCTTTGACCCCTGCCTAAAGCTGACCCTGCCTCAGGCCTCCTACTCACCATGAATACCGATCATAGTCTCAAGGATTAAAACCCTCTCGGCTAAGATCTTCAGCGCCTCTCTGATCTGATGTATCCCGTCCCCCTGTGAAGATAGATACAGCCGTCAAGGTAAAGAGCACAAGCCAAAGAACTGCTCGCCAAGGTGCAAGTTGTCCCCCCCTTTCCCCCATTCAGTATACAGTTCAGAAGTTAGAAGGTTAAATCAGTCCACATATCATTATCTGCCCAGCACACTTATATAGACACATCTGGTCCCTGTATTTTTCTTCTTCTTCTGTATCTCTCCTCATTCTCTGGCCATGCTGCTACATGAAGTCAGTCTCTGCCATGCTGGGCTGGGCAACATGAGCATGCACATTACAGACCAGACTCATGTGGAAGCCATAACACAGCTGGATTACATTTTCCATGCCATCTGCATTGCTTTCACTGGGTAGTTAACAGTTAAACCAGGCAGGTTTTGTACAGGTTTCATTCTTTATGCTTTGGTTGTTAACCATAAATTAAGTCAATATACGTAAATGTTCACTGAAATTTAACTTGTGTTTCTATGGCTTCATGAGTTATACCTTCAAAAATCAACAAAAGCAGCTGAACAATAGAAGTAGAGCAGACAGAGACAGTCACAAATAAAGGCATGCAAGAGAATAGCTGATTCACAGTATGAAATGTTCTAGTTAGTAGGGCAAGGCAAACCAAGGGCATACTCTATGTTTGCAGAAAGAAAGGCAAAGTTTTACGGAGTCATTCAATTCCATTTTATTTGGTATCTTTATTTCAGACTGAAATATTTCTGGTCTTGATATTTTGCACAGACATCCACGACGTCGAGGTGATGTGATATTTTGATCTGCATCCAGCACCATCATCAGGTGAAAACTGATGATGGTGCTGAAGAAACTGAAGACTAGGACTAAGAGTCTACCTTAACAGAGAATGAATCCCCAAACAAGACCGTAGGACTTTACTTTGCCTTATTTCTGTTTAAACAGTTATTTGTTACACATTCCAGTGAATTTTTCCCATCCAGAAAAGAAAGATAATGTGGTACAGTACTTGAAGATGAAATCATGCAATGTTGTGGGATAGATTGAGGATAGCTGTATCCACTCCACTCACATCAGAGCACAACACCTCTTAACCCAAAAGGACCCCACCACTGACACATATGGGGGGATTTGGCATATACATTTCACAGATTTTGTCTCTGTGGGTCATCGAAAAACATTTTAAAGTCTGTGAAATCAAACCAATTCATTAGATGCAAGACAGTGCGGTTGAATTTAAAAAAAAAAAAAAAGATGATCAATTTGGTCCCACAAGGAATTTACTATATTTTACTCAGTTAGAGCTGGCGCATGGGGTTGCTTATTTTACTTATGTATATGCCAAAGTCAGATGCTGAAAAGGTGACTGTGAAAGGTAGCCATGGGGACAGTAGCTTGCAGAGGGAGTCAGACAGCTTTAGGGTCGAGAGGACAGTGTCGTGACAGGGGACAGCAGTCCAGAGCGCACCCCAAGGACCAACAAAAAACAGAACAAAGGGTTTCACACAAAAAAAATCAGACAGATCAACAGCTAAAACCATATACAAGTATGTGCAAACACAAAAAAACATTTAAATCAGACTTATAACGACTGTCTACATCAACAGGTAGGAAAGGACTTGAGTATGGAATGAGAGAAAAGAGTTGCAGCACATTGTGGCTGTTCACATCCAAAAACATGTAATGGTGATAGTTAAAAGATCATAACCATAGCCTGAGATGCGGGTCATGGTTAGACCTGATTTAGTTCACTGAATAGATGCACTGCATTGCAAAGTGAAAATGTGATGTCATAAATGAAAATATCTTACATTTAGATTGCTCTTGTAAAATGAGAAAGAGGTCAAAGAAAAATATGGGTTAGACAGATACATAGAAAATATTAACTTCTCTCAACAAAGGAACCTTAAAACTGAAATCTTCTAAATTAAAGTAAAAGCCTCCAGTCCAAGCCGTGTGGATATTGTATGAACTAACAGTGACTACTTTCTTACCGGCAAGCCCTTCTCCCCTGGCTCCCCTTTGGGACCCATCGCTCCCTGTGAAGAAATATTAACAACAGAGAAAATTGATTGTGACGTCAATAACGTGCAACAGTTTACTTCAACAGAAAGGGCTCATTCTCTTCAAGGCTGCTTTGCGACTGGTTAGTGTAGTTTGTAATGGGCTGCTGGTTAGTGTAGTTTACAGTCATATAACCAGTTGTGACATGTGTTGATGTTTCCGTCCTTACACCCATTTACTCAGGGATGGGATGGGGGTCGCTTACCGGCTCGCCTCTGAATCCCCTCTCTCCTGGGTAACCTAAAGGACCCTGAAAAAAACAAATGCATGTCATTTTGTTTAAAGTTGAAAGGAATTTGATTGAATAATATCAATCTCTGAGTGGACTCACTCTCTCCCCATGGTCTCCCTTTGGCCCCACAGGGCCCTGCGTTCCAGGGGTTCCAGATTTCCCCTGTATTGAGTTGGAAAGGAAATTCAAAATGATGCATTTCTACCGCAAAACATGTGACTGCAGGGCAACACTTATGCTATGAGCAGGCTTACGTTCTGTCCTGACGGGCCCGGCGGTCCTACTGGGCCTTTGGGACCCGGGGGACCTGCGTAAATAGATGGAAAGACTCATATAATTACCAAGTACCTGCTGATTTTTAGTTGAGTGAAGAGCACTGAGCCCCACAACCTCACACATGCAAAGCACCTGTATGTGATTATGACTTCATATAGCTTCCATTGTGTGCACTCAACTGGGAGAGAGGTTTTCTGTTTGGTCACCAGGTTAAGAATACACGTTTGCATATAAAATCATATCTTGAAACAAGCAAAATGAGACTAAAATTAGAGACCACGTAACATTTGATTGGGAAAATAGAATACAATTGCTATATCTGCTTGTTGGAAAACAGTAGACACAATCCGTTCAGGACGGCAATAAACACAACATGGAAAGTAACTCACCCACAGGCCCGGGGGGGCCCTGAGGTCCTGGAACAGGCAACCCTCGTGAGTCCTGGAAAGTGTTGGTGAAGAATTCTTTTGTACGAGCTGGAGTTGAAAGAAAATATGTGTGTTCAATCAGAGCTGCTTTCCTGGCTGAGTGCAGTATCTACAAACAGTGACAAAGCTGATAAAAATAATACTTTAAATATTACTGTGCTGCTTCTCTGACAATGACTAAAACTGTCACAGCCTCACTCTCTAAACTCATATTTATTTCCGAGTGAGGTTTTTATAATTGTGCTATGCATGTCTTAATTTTTCAGTTATCTTGTTGATTTCCCTTTGACGGGAATCATTGGACCAGAAACCTTGTTCTGGTTATGGGTTCCCATTATTGTTTTCAATGTATGTCAGCAAATCCAAAGTGCACTGCCATAACATGAACATTCCATGTAATTCTCTTTATAAAGGCATGTTTGTATTGTGTGGTCGGGGATAAGCTCCTTCATTTGATACTCTATCCACAACAAGCTCCACCAATCAGATGGTTCTTTATTGGAAAATGTATAGGTGCCGATGTTTAGGGTTAGGTCTATGGTTGCTATTTGGGTAAGCCAATTTTATTGAACAAGGAATGATTTGCATGTAGCATGAGCAAGAAGCCTATGTTGCTATACGAATCCTGCAGTCATTCGCACATGGAAAGGCAAGATGTGTCTGGCTATGCACAAAGCAAGGCTACTGATGATGCAGACTGAGAGGCTCAGCTCAGGGCAACAAAGACCCCCTTTAACATAAGACTAACCTCCAGAGGGCAGTGTTTTCCAACAAATACCCACTATTCACCTAATGACTTCAACAGTGTAGTAAACTACACCAGAATGTTTTCAAAAGCACTAACAGTAGTAGATCAGTGTTTCACATTCACAAAAAGAAAAATTATGTAATATTGCATAAAATAAAACGGTGCAAATAAACCTAAATGAGTCCAGGAGGAAGGACAGGAGGAAGAGGGTGGTGAGCATGTGAGCGATAGAGGAAGTGTGTGAGGTCATTGGGTCATTTTATACAGACAAGAAACATAGATCCAATCACAGCGTGAGACTTCAGGAGATGTAAAGAGGAGGAGGAGGAGGAGGAGGAGGAGGAGGACTGACAGCCAGAAACATCCTCCAGCTGCCAGAACGTTGCACACCGCCAACAGATCAGGAGCAGAGGTGACATCCAAAACAGGGCCGCTTTCTCTCTCTCTCTCTCTCTCTCTCTCTCTCTCTCTCTCTCTCTCTCTCTCTCTCTCCACGTCCATTTCTACACACTCTTTGTTTCTTACTGACAATGCACTGCGCTCTTTGGCTTGACGTGACATTAAAAAGAAACATGCGGGAGCACTTATAAACACTGAAATCAGAGTTTTAAACAACAGTCCTCCTCTTCTGTTCTGCATAAGGGAATTCCAACCTCCTGATGCAGATGTAAAGGGGGAAAAAAAGGCAAAATAAGCCAGTGTTTTCCAAAGGAAGCTCAGCACAGAACCCCAACCCCAACCCCGACCCCCACCCTACGTCCCCTACTGTTCCTTTGATGTGAAAGAAATGGCTCGCAGTCTCGGAAATCATTCTGCCAACCTCAACGCACCCACAGCTTTGAATGCACAGACCTGTGTGCTTGCTTGCATACTTTGTTTTACCGCTGAATCCAAACATAAAACCCAGCAGATGCATTGACCTTGAGAGAGCCGGTGCAGGCCCCCATCTGTCTCTCGTACTCCCCCCTCAGCTGTCTGAGCGGCGGGTTCTACATCTGGAAGTTGTTGAGTGACATCAGTGATGGACAGGCACTCATCCCAGAATGTGAAAGTCTGCGTCAACCTCCGAACTGTCTCTGCATCCATTTAATACTCTCTGATGCTGCTATAATTGGCCGGTAGACAGTAAGGAGCATGTAGCAATTGAATGAATTACTACCACAGTGTCTGTTTCTCATCCTCGTTGTTTCTTTTGTTCATCATTAGTCCTAAAAACCTGTGAGAGGTCTCACGCAGCAGGAGGGAACTTCTCTGTGAGGATGCTATAAAAGACACATGATTATCGGGAGTTTGTAGTGTCTATGAAAAGCCTACGTCACCCTGCCTGAAAGCAAGGGCTTTGATTGAAATTGCGTATAAGCACTCCTGCTGGGATCATGGCAAACTGTCTATTTACAGGTGTGGGAGACATTACAGTATTTATAACAAAGCTTTAAAGCCTTTTGTGGCTCCAGATGGAGCTGCATGAATAAATTGCCTCAAGTGAGTGTGTTGGACCTTAAGTCTACAAGCTCAAAAATCATATTACCAGCCCACTGTAGCCCGTTGCTTATTTCTACGTGCATTGTGGGTAATGTAGGCACCAGGTGTTTTCCTCACTTCCTGTTTTATTGTTTTAATGTTCTAATGATCCATGCTTTAACTTCTTCTTATTTTGATCAGTTCATGTTTATCAAGTTCTGCTGGATTTTGTTGACTATCTTTATGGAAAATTAAACATATACTATACAAACAGTAGTATTAACTATTTGCTGAGCTAGTGGATTTGGTGCGACTGTATGAATTCTGGTAGTTTTCCAGAGTCTTACTGTGGTCTGGCTCTTGGATGTGGGCACTGGCCAGCGCTGGAGGGCCGGGTGGGCCAGGTAGACCCCTGTCTCCTGGGAGTCCTGGTGGACCACGGGGGCCTGAGAGGAAGCACAGATATAAGTGACAGACGTACGTTATGTCTTTGCTAAATATATGATCTTAAATATGATCTTTCTACTGGAGAGGTGCAGCACAGTGACAGCTAATGATGAATGAGTGTGGCTGATGTGATGATGCTGGGATAAGCCGTGACAAAGACCAGAGAGGAAACAGCAGATTAGAATAAAGTGCTGAATGATACAACGTAATAGTGTCTGGCAGGAGCGAGTGCCTTTATAGCCGTGCATTTGCACATATGGTGTAACATTAACAGGCGGACAGGGGAGGAGAAGTGTATAAACTGGCTGCCTTTTCTTCTCTGTAATTAACAGGAGGAGGGTATTTAATGGTCCAGTGCTGGGAACTTACTTAGGGACATGGGAAAACACAAATAAACACCATTAAACTATGCAAAGTGTTACTGGCACTGGTTCATAGTAAATGAAAGGTTCCCTGCACGCACCCCGCTAGCTTTCCTACATGTGAATCAGCAGCAGCCTGTAGCTGGTCCATATGGGCCGCTCAGTGAAAGCGACCCTCCTCCTCCCACAGTCGTATTCTTTTTCTTTTCTTTTTTTCTTTTCTGAAGATGGAAAAAAAGAACCACCACAACAACCACATCTGACCTCATTGTTTGGACTCTCCTTAGGCAAAGCTGCCCCCTAAACACCACCCCTGGCCCTCCGAAAGACCCAGACGCACCACCTCTCTGTTTACGTGCTGATGCAACTGACAAAGACAGTCCACTAATTATGGCTTTTCAAGGCAATGTTATCACAGCCCTGATTTGACACCTCCGTGGGTCGTTTTCACTTAGCCTCGGTAAACACTGCAACATGACCGGCTGTGTTATGGCTGCACCGGGCGGAGACTGTTAGCTACAATTGGCTGCACAGTGTTTAAGCAGACAATCAAAGTGGCCCTTCAGCGTATATTTGACATTTGACAATTTTAGTTTTTCCTACAGAATGATGGTTCCCAAGAGCGGCCGGCGGGATTGCTGCGTCAACATATGAGTCAAAGTTTGCAATATAACTCTCTGGTAATTCAGTAGCACTCGTCATAACGTACAATATCACATATTTCAACAACACAAGTTCACTTTTCTCCGATCTTTTCCCATACCCCCTGCTCAGAATCATATTTTTCTATATTTTTCCATGACATTGAAACATTCCAGGCCTGCGGTTATCTTTAAATGAAGAAAAAAAAAAGAAAAGAGATCAGCACAATAAGGAAAACATAGCCTCGGATGCAAGGCACAGAACTGGTTTGGGGTACTTATAAAGTAATGGAGATAGAAAAAACAATAACACCAAAGCCATATGGAAATCATAAGGACACGGGGATTGTGTATATATAGCTCATGTTCATTTCAGATTGAAGTCACATGGCGCTTCTAGAAAAGTGGGTTTGTAGTTTAGCTTTTGCCGCAAATCTCCTCTTCACCCAGCAGCAGCCAGGCACATAGCAATGGTCATGTGTTCGCCTGAAAGGAGAGCCACGCCCTGCATGATCCACAGCAGAGGAAAAACAGCCTATAGTGAGAGCAGATGTTGTGACACACTTATACCGCCAGGGCTGTGCAGTGCGACAGCTTTGATCGCATTTGCTACTGAAATTGATCAGTGCGATGATGAATACAATTCCACTCGCACGAGTGCGACAGCTTGCTAATGAGCAGATGCTGTCTGTTTGAGACACAGAGGAGTGCTGCACAACACTGCTTAGATTGCTCTACATTAACACTCTCCAAATTCGGGTAAATGTAGTCTTAGGCAAGTACGTTATTGAGTCCACCCTCCACTTTGGCTGGTGAAAGATGTGTGCTCGGGACCTGTGCTGCTTGTGCGGTGATTAATACACTTCACCAACGGTAATAACCGGAAGGAGACGGCACACAGTTAAGTTAGTGCGTGTGCAAACAGAACATTTCCTGTGCGCCTTCACATTAAAAGCCTGTTACTAGCCAAACGTGAGTTGACTTTTATTTTGAAGCCGGTAAGAACAAGAAGTTAGCGCTTCACAGCCCTGCAGTGCGCTAGCTTGAAAATCAACTGCTTCAGCTGCAGAGAGCAGTCAACAGTAGCCTGGTGCTACCAGACCATCGTACTTCATTTCATTTGTACAGAAGGTCTGGCAGTGCTGTAATTGGCAAACGTTCACTCATGGAGGCGGGTGTCTGTTAAAGTTTAAAACTATTGGATCTGCCCAGTGCCACTCTGGATTAGCCAACCAATCGCATAACGTTTGGTCGTCACGTGTGTCATGAGCCGGCTTCTGGCAACTGAAACTGGAGCGCGACTTCGACGTCATCGTTCTCAGCCACTCGCTCTGTTCGCTGATTGGACCGGCTGTCGAATCTCCAGCAAAACTGGGAAATGGGCTGTACACCCAGACTGACTACTTAAGCGAAAATAAAATTTGGCCAGAAGTAGGCGGGCGGGCGGAGCCAGGCTAAGTCAACAGTAGTCTTTTTAAACAAAGTTTGAAATAACTGATAAGCCACTGAAGAACTACTCTCAATACATTCACAACAACCTATTTAACTTATTCCAAATTTTACCAATATGTATAGGCCTACTTATTTATTTAATAGGCTATGTTTAATGTTTTAAAGTTTGGTTTTAATTAACAGAAGGACATTTAACAAAAACAATTATTATTATGAATATAATAATGATATGTATATATACAGGAAATATATAGATATTAATTTTATGGGGAGAAATAATTCTGAATCAGCAAAAAATTACAATTGGCAGGTTAGATTTTTTGCAATCAGTGCACCCCTATTCATTTTTCTACAATTATTACTGCACACACTAGGATATGATATTAATTGAGAATGTCAAATGAGACCAAGATGACAGGCTAAAAGGTAATTAGAGCGAAATGCATGGGTTAAGGTTATGCAAGTTTTCGATCATACTGTGCTACTGAATTTATTTTTGTGCTAATGATTTTTTTTGCTTGCTAGCACCAGTGCAACCACCTAAAAAAATAAGCGTCCAGCCCTGTATACCGCCATTTACTGCATTAACCTTGCTCACAGCTCTCTGTGGATTTACTTTTTATCCCCAACAGGTCTTTTATTATTTGTACATAACCCCTCAGCTCGGACACATTGAGAAGATTTATGATTCAGCGTCATGAGCGGCAGCAAATGCTGGGGAGATAATATGCGGTCTGACAACAAATGCTTTTGCTTCCCACTGAAACAGCACTTTTAGAAACATGTGATTTTAAAAGCCTAAATTCCAGTCAGCTACCAGCAGGCCGCACAGGCCGCTGGAACACTCTGAAAGGGTTAGCGGACTGACCGAGTTGTTTAAGAGAAAAGAAAAATACAATGTCAGGCTTTTGTTGGAGATCTGTCGGAGTTTTCCACTGTTGTTTGCACAGGTCTTTGGTCACTAATGAGCCATTCAAATGTATCGTTCTACTGACAATAGGTTAAGTGGACAGGCTAGTATACAAATGCCAGCACCCTTCATCTCCCTGAATGTATGTCTTTACCAAATGCTTATTGACAACCTGAGTGAACATCTACTAAGACATTTGCTGCTCTCAGCTTACAACTTTCAACTAAGGGTAAGTTGTGTTTATTTCTACTTCCAATCCTCTCTTACCTTGAGGTCCTAGGGATCCCTTGGATCCAGGCGTTCCAGATGGACCCCTTACCCCTGCCTCCCCACGAGGCCCACTGGGACCTGGCAGCCCTCGAGACCCTGCCTTTCCTAAGAGGAGGAAACAGTCACGAGTAATCACAAAGCCTTAATCAGTTAACATCTTAAATGGTTTTTATTTTGACTGAAAGGAAACTTAGGTTGCAACTTACCGTCTCTGCCAGGAAGCCCATCTCTCCCATGCTCGCCCTGAGGACCTGTAATGAAAATAGGGAGGTGGCTTAATTGAGTGGATGTAGCTGGGCTCAAGCCACCTGGAAACTGAATAAGTTCAGTCTACGTAATAGAGCAAGGCATTTTCTTTGTAGTGGGCAAATTAATGCAAAGGTAATGTAAAAAAACAACTCCTGCATAAGTGAAAAAAGTTGTACAAACCCTTTCTGTGGCACTAGAAGAAGCTGCGGGAAGTCTGATAAATTACGTTAAGTGTAGTCACTTGGTGATGACTCAGCCTCCGTTGGGAAAACGAGTTTGTAAATTAAGAAACTAAAGCAAAGCTTGCAAGTGCCAAAATGGAAAAGGTTTATCCTTTGAGTAGATCTTCCGCTATATTTGGTCATGAAGCAGGTAATCTTTAGCCTGGTCCTACCAGACCATCGTACTTCATTTCATTTGTACAGAAGGTCTGGAATCGCTCAATTGACAAATGTTAACTCATGTGAAGGCGTGTGTCTGTTGAAGTTTAAAACTATTGCATCTGCCCAGTGCCCTCTGTTCGCTGATTGGACTGGCAGAAATCTGGCGGAGAAAACCCGCGAATATACCAAGGACCCAGACTGACTACTGAAGGGAAATTAAAATTGAGCAGAAGTAGTAGGCGGGCGGTGCCAGGCTAGGTAATCTTGTCTATAGAGTTTAAAGCCACTATGTGCAAGATTTGTAAAATTTGAGGTTTTGGCAGCAGTAAACGCCACAAACCACTGCAACACATAGGCTTTGTTTACACCGTGACAAAAAAGTAAATTATCTCACATCAGGCTTTAACTGTGTATCATTTGGCAACACATAACTGGAGAAATGACAAACAATGACTCCAATAGCAAAAGGTTAATACGTGAGAAACTGTGAAACCGGTATCATTGTGTAAAATAAATCAAAATATCATGTTTCATGTATCAGATATGAAGAGTTAAAAAGTTCTGTAATTATTAAACAATTATTGTAAGTTTTTTAATTCATTATAATAAACAAGGATTGGTTATTTTTAGGCAGCTATGGGCATTATATGAAGCTTGCAAAGGTTGCGCCACAATTGGAGTTGGATTTCTGACTCAATTATCAAAACACAAAACCCCAAACATCACTGAATGGAAATATGCAGTGTTTTTGAACATAAAAGGTTTTCATGCATGACAGCGTTATAAATGTACCTGCAGGTCCCTGCTCACCGGGAATTCCCTGGGCGGGCACAGCTCCCATCAGCGATGAAGTCTCTGGTGCAGTTCCTCCTTTACCCTGAAGGTGTCGTTGTGATACGGAGGCAGAAACAGGGAGTAATTGGACCTGGTACAGGAAGACATAAAACAAGCGTGGGCAATTAGGCAACATGCTTATTTATTGGTTAATTTTTCTCATTGAATGAGTGCAGCCCATACCTTTGCCTCCAGTAAGCTCAGCCTGTCACTCATGGCTGTGATTCGACTGCAGTTGAGACAATCTAGAAACAGAAAACATTGCTCTCTTTACCTTGAGAAATCAGACACTTACACATGCATTGATGTTGTACAGTTAAAGTAGTAGTATGTCCACAGTTCTTACTAGAGACCTCTCCTGTGCGTGCAGGCTGCCGGCGTAGCGTGGATGGTTTTCTCACTGCCTCTTGAGCTACAAGCTGGTTCCCTCCATCTGAAAATAAAATGTATAGACAGAAAAATGTCAGATAGGGATTTCTTGACATTCAAGACATTATCTTTACAGTGGGAAGTGTATATCTTCATTCATGCAAAATGAGAATTATATGGTGGGAATCACAGTTGCACATTCTCAACAAGATCTATGCATTTATTAACAACCTGCTATTCTATCATAGAAATGTTACATTCCTAAACTGATTATCCTTATCCTTTACATTGGATGATTTATATATTATATATGGTTTGTTTATTTGTTTTTTTGCCATGACAGTCACAATCACTGTTGGGGGCAATACGAGGTCTCGACAGACAACAAAAGAAAGACAACAGAACAACAGAAAAACAACTGAGTCAGAAAAAAAAGAGATGAATAAATGTTCAATTCAACTTCAAACGACTCATCAACAGGCCGCATGAGTTAATATGTCATTTTGTGTTAAATATAATGTCCCCAGTCCAATGGTATGGAAGTTGGACAGACTGTGCTTGGGGTTATGTGAAGATGTTTCAGCAGAAATCACTTCTGTTTCTGTCCAGGTGAGCTTCTTACTGTCAGCCTGATAGAGCTGACAAAACCCTGACAGGGTGTACAAAAGACAGAGATAGAAATCTCGGAAGACAGTTGCAGCTTTTGTCTCCAATATTTCCAAGAGACAAACAATGTGCACCCTGCGTCTCTGCCAACTTGCTTTCCTTTTGCCTTGTTTCTTTATGGAGAATACATTTGCCAAGAGAGGGCGTGTAAATCAATACAATAGTTTCCTTGTGTAGGGGAATGGGTAGTCTCGGCTCGCATTCTCTCTTGCCTTCATTTTATGAAGTGTGGGAGTTTGTGTCCCTGGGTTCTGGATGTTTTGAATGGGCAGACCTTTGTAGAAATGCTAGACTGACTCCTTTTTTCTGGTGTGGTCTGGCTCTGGTTGGCCTAGGTGCACCTGACACAAACAAGAGGCTGGGATTTGCCACCTCATTAGCCACCAGGGAAGCACGCCTTTGCTATTGAGTGGCCAGCAGCCACCATCAACATCAAGTGCTAGGCTAAAATATGTCAAGAAATGGCACCTGCAGCCCTGAGCTGGAGCAGGAGAGGTATTCCCCCATAAAAGCTTGACTTGTGGTAACAATGGATGTCATAATCTCCGTCCACTGCAGACCCAGGAAAGGCAACTGGAGAGCTTATTGTCGAGTAGGAAAACAAACGTTCTTGAACTTAAGACTGGACAGCATAAAATGTTTCAGAGGGGGGAGAGGAGGAATATGAAAAGTACATAGAACACATGGTTAAGGGTAAACTGAGACTGCGCCAATAATTCCCCCTCCTCAACTTCCGTGTTCATGATTTCACTGTTTTGGGCTCTGGGTGTTTCACAGAGGATTACAAGTGTAGATGGATTTAAACCATGTAAGTCGTGAGACCTGAAATGTTATGGCAGGCTCGAGATTGTAGGAAACTTTTCGACATTTCGATAACAATTTAAATCTTGCTCATGAGACGAGGAGAACACACACTTGATCAGCTCTTCACTTGTCCGTACTGCACTCCGATCTGCAGCATGCACACGGAAGACCGCAGAGACAAAGAGAGGTGTGTGTGTGCGTCCATGCACAAGGCTGCATTCAATTATTCTATGGATAGGAAATCTAGCTCCGGCCCCCGACGGCACCTCTCCTCCCTCTAGAGGAAAGAACATTCAAGCGCTGAGTTTCCCCCTCACCCACACTCTAGCTATTGTATGAAGCATTAAGCCGGCTTTGGCACAAGGACAAGTGTCTCCCACACACACCTCTTACGCACTTTCTCTCTCTCTCTCTCTCTCTCTGTCTTGCAGCCACACATTTTAAACCCTGCAAGATCTCCCTTTTTTCTTCTGCATGTCCTGTGACAGCGTGTGATAACTACAAGGTGCGTGCATGCTTGCGAAGACAGAGGATGCCTGGAGTGTCATCCACTGCTCACTCAGCCAGCAATAACATCATGACAGTTAATGAACGCCGCCCCATGGACACGGCTCATTGTATCTTCTCTTTGTTCTCTTTGGGCCTAATTGCCCCAGTGGGGGGGTTAAAGAAATGTGTGAATGTTTTTGACCTTTTGCTCCCATGTTGCACTGGGCCAGATTCAGGGACTGAGTCAGAGCTCTTTATTAGAGGAATACCCCCACAGAGAGTTCAGCGGGCTACAGACCGTCCTGAAATCAGCTCTCGTGTTCCACTTTTCACACACACACACGCACACACACACACACACACACACACACACACACACACACACACACACACACACACACACACACACACACACACACACACACACACACACACACACACACACACACACACACACACAGCTCATTAGTTACAAACACTCTTTGAATAATCTTTTCCCCCTGCTGGCACAATAATCTCATAGGAAAAGATGGGAAGATATGAGAGAAGGTCACTGCGAGAGGAATTTATCCCTACTTCATAATAAGAGTGTGTATTCAGGTGGTCATGTAAGATGGCCAAAGAAGGAAAAGGGATTGTTATTGCTTAGGTTCATGTCAATATGCAATGCATATTGTGACCGAAGGCATTTTGTAGAAGCAGAAAAAAGCATCAGAACTCTGGCAGTGGCCAGAAGCTTCTTAAAAGAAAATCCGATTTTGCACTTTTTTTCTCCATGACAATTTATAGCGGAGCTCTGAAATCATCCAAAAGCCGACAGTTTACGGCACATAGTCTTTCTAAGCTGTTAGCTTGAGGGCCAATGTTAGACGGGCCGATGAAATTGTTTGTCAAAATCTGAGCAAAAGGTCTGCCAAGCCACACATGTAGCCCCGTGGGCCTCTGATTGAAACCCTGACAAGACTCTGCTGCACATCACTCACTGCCTGACTCAATGAAAAACACTGCAGGTGAGTGAACTGACCACTAGCTGACAAATCCAAAAAATATATTAACTTGTCAGAGTTATTCATCTATATTATAATATAATACAGTATATGAGTGTGTTTAAACTAAGTGTTCCTGATGTAACTCATCAATACTAGGCCGTTTGTTCACATTATATTTTTTCATATGATTTTTCATGGGAAATTGGAAATGTTGAAAAAATAACTGATTGAAAACTGATGTGGCTTTTTTTGCAAACCTTACCAAAATAAAGAACCCTCAGAAAAAGTTTGAAATAGAAGTGCAGTACAACAATGCAGACAGAAATTGAGAGAATGGTGGTTTGCCTTGGTAACAGACTGTGTTTCTGGGCCAAAAACCACAGACACATGTATGCCAAGTGTGAACAGGGCCGGAGGGGGGAGCCCTCAATCTGAACTGACTTGTACTTGAGAGGATTCACTTTTGATTTGGACCCGCATAAAGCATGAACTATACCTGCTGTTACTATTGCATCATTGTTGGCAGCTATGTTCCTATTGATATTGGCCTTAAAAACCCCACTCAGAGCTCTGCTGGTACCAACAGAGTGACAACCAAGGGCACAGTGACCCGGACTGCAGCTGCACCTCTCACTCTTCAAAATAAGGTAGTGTGCATGTGGTCTGTGGTGTTTATGTGTTTGTGTGTGTGTGTGTGTGTGTGTGTGTGTGTGTGTGTGTGTGTGTGTGTGTGTGTGTGTGTGTGTGTGTGTGTGTGTGTGTGTGTGTGTGTGTGTGTGTGTGTGTGTGTGAAATGGACAGCGCATGTGAGGCAAATACACACATAGGCGCTAACACACTGGCTGTTATTATTAATGGGCCAAGTTCGTTCCTTCAGTGATACTCTCCCAGGGAAAATAAACCCTAAAGCCCTCAAGCTAATAGCCCAGTTATGCCAACCAGAGCCCTTTAAACACACATCTCACACTCAGCTGCACTCAAAGCTCATCACGTTCTGAGGTTTATTTGCTCTCTGCTTTTGCAGAAAGATTCAGCCGCTTGTGGACAGACAGGCGTTAAGGAGCTTCATGAATGTACTAGCGAAGCTTCAGTTGTCCGACTCCACACATATGGTCCACAGCAGAGGCTGTGAGAGTAAATGATGACAGTGTTGAAGCAGAAGTTGCCTTTCACGGACTACCAAGGCCAGTCTGTGCACTTTCCTCAAACTGGCTTGTCTCAAAGTTTGAAGTTCCTGTGGGGAGATACAGTACAAAGCCTGGCTGAGATACACACACTCACACACACACACACACACACACACACACACACACACACACACACACACACACACACACACACACACACACACACACACACACACACACACACACACACACACACACACACACACACACACACAGCAGAGTGCAAGGTCCTGATCAATCTCTGTCCGGTCAATTAGCTGAGCTCAGCTCTGCAGCATCATTAGTGACCAGGTGCTGACAGCCAACCAGGGCAGGCGTTTGTCTCTCTGACTGAAGATGGCTGCCTTTAGATACCCCCCCCCCACACACACACACACACACACACACACACACACACACACACACACACACACACACACACACACACACACACACACACACACACACACACACTCTGTGTACTCAAAGAGAACACAATGCACCTTAAAATAAGCCAAGCTGAACAAGGTAGCTCCTTTGAACATATGTTTGCTTAGCGAGCGGTTTCTTTTATCTATTTTTGAATCCGGAAGAGACAGATTGAGGTGTCTGCTTTGCTTCCTCTCATTTTCTCACCCTTTGTCCTGTCTGAAATTTGAGCAGCTTTAAAATGTGGGTTAAAGAATAACAGTTATTGGATCAGTGTATATATTAGTAGAACAGCAGCAGATGCAGAGTGCAGCAATTTCGATTGGCATCGGGAGAGAAAATAATCTTCCACACAGGTTGCCAACACGGGCAACCTTATTCATTGATGGTTGACCCAAATCAATCACAGCTGGTATTCAAGTGAATTAAAGCCGACCCACAGCTTCGACTTCCCACACAGATGTGCTCTGCACTCTGCTTAGTGCAAACCTGCATCTGAACCCCAGTGTTTACAGCGCTTTCCCAGGGCCGCAGGTTTCTTTTATTAGGTGAATGTCTTAAAGGGTGCAACACACTTCATTATATCCTTGCTATGGAATTGACCACCCCAACCCCCACTCTCAGCCTGAGAGCGGAGCAGCCTGCTGAGAAGGAAGCGTGGCCATGCTAAAACAATTGGTCAGATAAATTGTTCCCAGAGGAAAAGGGTAAGCAGAGCGAGACTGAATCCTTGTATCCAGGCCTTTTTAAAGTTGAAGTTTAAGTGCACTGACAGGCAGCCAGTCTACATCTGTTCACCTTTACAAGTCTAGGTGAGGTGTTGCAAAGACCTGCTGCAAATGAACCCAGGCTATCCTCCAGAACCCTGAGGTGAGAGCGTTACGGGTCAGAGAGGTTCACACCTTGTGCACACACATATCACCTCATCAATCAGCACGGACACTGAGCAGTGCAAGGCACCACACCACCTTAACCAAACCCTCCACATAGCTAGCTAATTTAATGTATTTAGTCTGGTTACTGCACATAAAGAGAATAAGATTATTATTTAGGTACTGTACCTGTACCTATTTTTTACAGTTTTATTAAAGTAGTGTAGTTAAAAAAAAGTCCAAAAATCACATCCCTTATATGGAGTATGAAAACTGTCAACTTTCCCAAAAGCTTTTTCAGGCATGTTGCACCATTTCAGTGTTGATCGAGATGTGGTGACCCACTAATCTTCGTCCTAGTTTGGCCCTGGCTCCTCCTGATTCTCACATCAGTCCTCTCAGCTTTCCCAGCCAATCCAGATGTGCTCGCACACACGGCCTATAATCTTACACAGGAAGAAGAAGAGTCTCCGGCCCTCTCCTCCTACTCTCAGACAGGACTGTCTTTAGCTCACCTTCTCTCTCACACACTCACTCACTCCCTCACTTACTCTCCCCTTTTCAATCAATCTCTCTGTTTTTCCAGCACATGCCTGTAGTGATGCCGATGGCAGTGATGGCTGCCCCTCCCCGCCCCTGTCTGCAGCAGGCGGCGGTGTGTAATTACAGAGGAGCAGTGACTGGGCTGAATGGTCTGACTGGTGGGGTGACTGCGGTCTGCTGACAGAGGTGTTTGTCTGGCCTAGAGAAATGTGCTCCCATTGGCATTCTGCGACAGGAGACTGCATGGCCTCACTGGGCACAGACAGCTGCGGGGTACAACCTCTCTGCACAGGATGCAGCACACACCTTCCATAACCTCCCCGCCTGTCACGCTTCCTGCCTATTGTATTTTTTCCAGAAGGCTTGAACCTGAGAGACCGAGAAACCACAGTATATAGCTAAGCTACCCCACAGAGGTTTGGTCCAGACCCTTTAAAATACCTGCAAGGCAGTCGCAGATTGTAATTACAGGAAAATTGAGCTTTGTTTCACAATCACTCCAGCACATTGGCCTCTAATTACTGAGCGGAACAGACTTACATCCAGTGTTGGTAAACCACTTGTTTTGGGGTGTTCACTCCGTTTATGACAAGAGCAACATCATAAATGTCCAGAACAGCTTGAGAGGCTTTTTGTGTTTAAAAAGAGAGACACAAAACATAATGAGAATCTGGCGTTTACAAAGACGTATTCAATAAAAAAAACAGAGTTTTATGGGAATTTTAAAATGGAATAGCTCTAATTGGCTGTTGTCCCAGTGCGATCCCAAAACAAAAACCTTATTAAGCAACTAGGGCAAAGTGGAAACGATTTCCTTTGTGCCGTGAAAGCAAACAATGCTGCGGTCTGTGTAAAGTGGTCAAAGTGAGTGGCGGGCACATCTGTTGAATTGCAACATGCTGATTTGAGATAGTATGTGGTTGGGACCAGCTGAACTACAAATCCACCCGCCAGACTTTAAACATTTCCTCCACATGAAAGCAGCAGATGTCTAATAAAAGTACATGGCCGCTCACACCCTTCACTTTTATTAAGAGAAACACAATAACACAGGAGCCCGATGAAACCCGGCTCCTTCCTTGTGACCCAGGGTGACCAGAATAAACCCTGCTTGGGTAAGCTTTCCCTCCACGTCGCCCTCTCTTCAGCTGTCCTCGGCCAGCGTCCTTTCCAGGGATGTGCAACCTTTTTCCCCTGTCTCTCCATCTTTGTCTCCCGTATGGTCACAACAAAGAAAGCGGTGTTAACAGGAATCGAGAGCCGCAGACCAGGACATGACTGGATGGAACCACACACTACACTCTGCCGCAGCTGTGATGTGGCTGGGAGGGGTCCGTCTCATCTGTGACCTTCTCTTATAAAACACTCCCTACACACCGCAGTAATTTAACACCACAGCTCTCAGCCAAAACTTGGCCACAAGTAGCCGACAAACAACAGCTCCAAAAACAACCAGGACCAGAATTAGACCTAGACACACCAGCACGCACCCATGTACTAAAACACATTCACTGAGAGTTATTGCTGTTGACTAGACCAGCTTTAAATGTCATGCGTGCCGAACTGAGTTGCTGAGCGCTTCATAAGCCTTTGTGACTAAAAATAAGTTAACCCCCTCAATGTTATGTGAAACTGGTTTTCCTTTAAAGGATAATTACTTTTTATTGCAACTTGGATCTCACAGTATTTGGCCATCGTTTCAGTTGGTTTTGACATCCATGTTAGATCTTGGATAACATTACCACAGTGAAGTCTAGCAGAACGCTCGGGTTAGTTTGTTTAAAATATCTACAATTACCTGACTGCTCGTTATTGCCCTTTCAGATTTTCTATGAGTATGTAGCCTTACACACCATAAGACAATACAATATGGTATGGTTATTGCAAAAATAAATATTCTAATTCTAACCTTCTTTTAAAGCCTGGCTAGCAGAAATGACCAATGTGTTACATGGAAAGGATCCGACACAATACTTCTCTTAGCTCTGCAACCTTTGACAAGATGTGGCAACCATTTTTGTCTTACTTATTAAGAATGAATTACTTTTTTATTTACTTTTTGTATTTGTAATTTTGTATATAAATGTTGGCTAATGTGATATACTCATACTTCATCATTACCGTATTGTAATGTTATCCATAAGAGCAGGTTTCCTATGTCTGTTTTTATGTTTTGTTCTTTTTATTTTTATCCTGCTTATCTGCCGTCTTTTATTGTGTAGTTGTGTTACTGTATATACACTAAAAACCTATAAATAAAGTTTTAAAAAAAAGTAAAAAGGATGTAGCCGTTGTACAGACTTCTCAGCTATTAGTGAGTACAATGTTTCATTACTCCATCAAAGGTATCTTTAAAGAACCTCTAAGCTTCCAGAAAAGTGTGTGACATTATTATAGTTCAACAAGAAGTGTATAGTTAGCTCTGTTGACTGTACACAGCACTCCAGAAGATCTATTCTCACATAAAAGCTGCAGGGCTCACAGACATACATCCAAACACAAGCAGGTGATTCCTGAATGTAGGCTTAGCATAAAATTATCTCGTAGCTAAGAAGGCAAGAGAAGAGGACAAAAACTCAGTTAGGCGTACTTAAAAACATATTTCTTTCGATTCCGTCTTTAAACCATTGTTAAAACCAAACATGTCCCACAAAAGTTCTCCACTCTATCCAACAAGACACCAAACAGGCCGACCTTTGAAAAGGAGTGTCTAATGCAGAGTTACTGGAGTTAGTAATTATAATGTAAATATCTGAATTTCATTGTTTACATAAATGTTTCTGTAACCTGTTTCCAACTGCTGCTTTACTGTCCAACACTGAATAAGAGCCGAGTTGTGTTAAATGGAAGATTTGATGTTATAGAAAGAAAACTTTCGGAAAAAATCTGAAATATGAAACAACAGGTTGAAAAGAATAAACAATAAAGAGATGTTGAATTGACCTGCCGCAACAGGAACAGCGGTGAAGAAGTAGAGTTTATACACACTGCAGATCACCACAAAAACCATGCTCGGGAATTCCTGGTCAGTAGCCCTTTTACTCTGACCCTGTTCATTAGCATACAGAGGTTGACAAGCGCTCCAGCTCTCTGCCCACAGCTGCAGCCAAGCGAAGAACCTGGCCAATCCACAAACGTTCAGCTAAACATCCTGCTCCATGTCTTCTGCTGTACACACTCAGCGCTGGGCGAATACGTCCTTTGCCATGACTGTTTGAAGGACAGGTCCAATCCAACACACGGTTTATTTGTCCAAGCCTGGTCCGAACGCCCACTTATTACGGCTTATTGAGGCTTGTAGCCCCACCAGCCAAATGTGATTTCCCCTCCTGTGATATGATTAGTCTGCGAGTACACATGGGAGCGAGTCTTGTTAGGGAAAAGGTCTCAATAACCTATACTTTTCCATAATCACCCATGTAAACAATAAAAACAATGTAGTCCCCTCTGACAACCATGCAGTAGGATCCATGACAACCAAACATTAAGAACCCCAATTGAACACAGTGACTGTGAGATAGTGACTGCACTCGTCCATTCAGAGCCAAGACAAGATTGCCAGACTGTAGCCATTCCGACTCCCTCTAGGACCATATTCTGCTTCAATAGAAGAGCCATAAACCTGCTCCACTCTTCAGGGCTATACATGAAGTGAGAGCAGTGGACATGTGTGGTAAGAACTAGGACAAATCTTTTCTTCACTATTGTTTACAGTTTCCTCAAGATTCAGCTTCCTCTCAGAGAGCATTGTCCATTTCCTCCACCATAACAAATCATTTGATTTGTCAGTTTCCTTCGGGACATCTCATGTAACACCCTAATCTCCATTTTGCTTTCATAAGCTTGGGTCCTTTCACTGCGGAGGTATTCGGCCCTGCTCGGAGGTTCGTTGAGGAAAAAATGTCGTAACTGAAAAAAGGGCCACTGTTTCACTGCAAACTTTCTGAGTCGGTGAGGAGAAAGTTTTATATGCAACATCTTTTCTCATCAGATATTCTCCTCGTCATTGTAAATATGCTTGACTGCCAATATAAACATTCTGTGGAAACATAACCATAGAGTAACAAAAAACCTCTATCCGAGTGTTATAGTTTCAAGAATAACCTGTTGCGAGCCATATAACACGTAATGCTAGAAAAAACATGAAACCCATCATAATTTAAAGCCTCAGTATGTTTTAAACGAGGTGCTTGTTTGATCCTATAACAGTGTAGGAAAAGCTCCCTCCCGCTTTCTGAAACCAAAAATGCAAGAAGTATTCACAAGTAAAGGAACCCTGTGGAGTTTTTTTTTTCTTTACCACTGGTAGCACTCTAGAGCAATGTTTTTCAAGCGGTTCCCTTTTTTCTTTGACAAAGAAGCACATACACATCATAGACATTTCAACGTTTTGGAATATCTTTCTTTTCTTTCATTCTTCTTGCAACTACTTGCATTAGTTTTCGTGTGTGCAATCAAGTACAGCTGCATGAATGCCTTCGATTAAATACATCATCATCTTTTGGGTTTTAACACATCTCTATGACGACCACAAAAAGGCACAAATAATTTTGCCTTTGGATTTGGTTGGACAACGTGCTGTAAGACCTTTTAGGGTTCATAGGTTCTTGCAATGTATCAGTTTCACAGTTGAGACACTGTACCATATCTGTACTTTGAGAACTCCATAATAGGTTTTCTGACAGCAGATAAGCTCATGCATGAAAGAAAAGCAGACATGGAATCTGGCCGATAAGAGCACACCCGGCTCGGTGTCTGTGTGTCCGACATGCTGCATGTTTGAAGAACTCCTTTGTTTTGGAGCTTGCTGAGTCACACACAGTCTATTAGTGTAGACACACAGGCCTGACTCAACAGCAAGTCTCAAAAGCCCCAGATCTTGACGGCTCATACTCTATCCTCAAATCAAAACTTCACTGAGATTATAGAACAACGGTTAAATATTTGAGACCACAGGAAGGAGCACCCAGGTAAGAAGGAAGCATACATTACAACTAAACCGTCACGAGACATGAGATCGTATAGAATCGTTCGACGGATGCGCCGAACCCTCCACAACACACAAACAGTCACATATGTAAAAGCTCTCAAAGCAGAGGCAGAGAGCCAGGATCAACATCACTCCCTCCACAGTTGAGGTTCAGCGAAGGATGGATGAGTCTGCTGCACACTGCTGCCTCATTGTCTACACCATCAAGTTATTGCCAAATATGTGCATCACCCTTTACATCATTTTACATGTATGTGCAACTTTGCAGTATGTACACCTGTTAAAACACACACACACACACACACACACACACACACACACACACACACACACACACACACACACACTTTCCTCTTTTAATATAGACAAAACCATGATGTCTTTGTTTAACCATGCTTTTATTGAGTACATTTTGTATTTTTCCTTAGTATCATGGTAAAATGTTTCAGCACCACTAGTGGTAAATAATTTCCTTGAAACTTGAACACACACACACACACACACACACACACACACACACACACACACACACACACACACACACACAGCACTGAGACCGACCACGTCTGTGATGTGAGTTTGGATAACAGTCAGTTATCCACCTGATACTTCTGCATCTCTCCTCTCAGTGTGCTGACAGACGGGGCCTCCACACTCAAGGCTTGTTGTGGAAACGCATAATCCTCCTGCTGCAGAAAATGAGACTATAATTAAAGGCAGCAGGTTCGCCTTTTCCAGCTCTCAGCTTTCTCCTTCGAGGATCAATAGAGTATCGTAAAAAACCTGTTCAGAGGAGTATTTGTCAAACCATATGGCGATCAGCTGCTTTTGATTTCTGAGTAACAGATGTTTGCAAGTGCTTCAGGTTCCGACTGAAAATTGAACAGACAGTTATTTCATTACCGCGGACACAGGAAATAATTTGACAACATTCTGTCCAAATGAATGATTCTTCTGACTTATAAACCAACAACTTCCGTTCTGTTATTTTTGCACACAATTGCCACATCATTGGAAACAGATGAGTGAAAAAAAACACAGGAAAAACTGTTCTCGTAATGTGTTGGGACTTTAAACTTATTAAAAACTTTGTTTTATCTATAATGTTTATTTTTATTTTTTGTTATTTTATATGCATACATATTAAATTTTGTTTTTGTTTGTTTATCTCTCTTTTGACCACTTTGTGAAATCCATGTTTTTATTGCATTCTCTTTGTAAAATTTTTGAAGCTCCTTGTAACCCAAGTTCTGAGAAGTGTTATTAAAATAAAGTGTATTATTATGAGTTACTTATAAATAATATGTAACCATATATTTTGTTATTGCCATGCCCCAGTGTGGAAGCGGGTTTTACAAAAAAAAAACATATTTTAGGTTTTGGACCAGTGCCCTCAGCCTTGGCACAGATTATTTGGCATCTACTTAGCTCCTGCTGCTTTCTCACATTGGCCTCTTTATTTATTTTTTATAACTGACTGCTAATTAGCATTCTACCCAACATGACCTGGCTTTTTGGCGGAGTTTACAATGCCCTATTGAGGTTTTTAGATTGTTTTGTTTAAGCACTGTACACATGCACGTGTACAGAAATCTGCATACAACTACATATGCACGCACACACCAAAACCCACACGATTATCCTCACACAGAGTGAGTAGAGTGGAGTACATGACTGTGTGAAGCTGAGCCCCTCTCTATCTAATCCCAGGGTGAATGGTGTGCTGTGTGCCAGGCATTCCTCTGTGTCTTTCTTAGGCTTTTTGGGGATTAAACCCCACTAACTTCCAGGGGCCGCAGGGCTGGATCAAAGCTGATTGCGCTTTTTGCTTTCAGGGTGATAGCGTGTGGAACGTGAAGCCTCTACTCAGGTAGACTTGCAGGGAGGCCGCGGAGAACACAACACCGCAGTCGAGATGTGAGATGGCGACACAGGTCAAGCACACCTGGTTGGGGGTGAAACCTGCGCTAGTCCAGCACAGTGCTAACCAGCTCTGTGCTGATTGATGACGGGCCTGCAGGAAGTAAGGCTTTAACTGTAGCTAGCAATACTGCAGGTAAGCTGGACCTCGGCTCACTGGGGTTACACAAACACATAAAGGGGGAGATTTTAGTTTGGATCTCCTCTATCATGCATACAGTTTACAGTTTTTCACACTGAAGACATTAATGAACATGAATTTGAGAGACTATGCAACAATCTGGACCTCATTCTCCAGACCACTCAAGCTGCACCGAAGCTTTATCCCATCTGGATAATCTTACATCCAGCACAAACCAAAGACAGACAAGACGGTGACGGGTCTGCAGTGACCTCAGAACAGATCGACACAGCACATTGACCTTTAGCCTGGCAAAAAAACAACAAAAAAAACAACATAAAAACATAAGGTTTACTTTAATCCACTAAAGAGAAAAAGAGGAACACCTTATTGTCCCAATATAATGTGTAGCGTATTTAAATTGCCAAAATAGTCCACAGCCAGAAAAATACAAAGAGACTACAAAGAGCTCTGAGATCTGGTCTTCTGTCAGAGAATCAACAGCGGGATTAACAAGGCTCACAATGCGAGACCCTCTGGGCACACTGAAAATAAACAGAGAAAATCCTCAAATACACACAGATATTAATGGGACATTATTGTGTCTGTGCATGTGCAATATTCA
Source organism: Hyperoplus lanceolatus (assembly GCA_026929865.2). NCBI lineage: Eukaryota > Metazoa > Chordata > Actinopteri > Uranoscopiformes > Ammodytidae > Hyperoplus > Hyperoplus lanceolatus. The sequence continues at coordinate 18,533,416 of CM049397.1, read as the reverse complement.
GGGAGAAAGCCATCACCAAGGGCAGGCACACTGGATAATTACTGTATGCTGGAATTTCAAAGGCTAATCCGCACACAGCCTGAGCTATCTGTCGCATCTCAATCCTGATGACAAACATGCAGCGTATTCTGGAAACTCCCAAGGAAGTAAACAAGGTGACCTTCAGAGGCTTTCAACACCATGCAGATAAGCACAATCATGACTGGCATGGCCAAACAACAAACAAAAAAAAACAATGTGGTATTCCTGGTCTTTACTTTTATCAGCACAGATGGAAGATTATTACTCATGAAGGCCTCATGTTCCCTCTGAACAGGTGTCTTTTGCATCTACATGTTCTATCTCTGCTCTGTCTGGAGTTACTCCCCCCCCTTCCCCCTCAAAGATGACACCTTAGGTCTGGGCAGTGTTACACCGACATGTCTCATGTCTGCTTCCTGTTACAGATAGGAATAAAGTAGGCCCTCAAGCATGCAGGGGCAATGATTTGTTTGTGTTTTGCACCATTGGAGATAAATATGCGTGCTCTGTGTGTTTTTGCAAAGGGGTGATAAGCTAATATAAAGAGGGGCATCCACAGCAGAGCAGTGGACTACAACTCATTTTCCAGATCAGGGTCCTGGAGCATCAGGGCATGAGAGTAAAGAAAGAAGAAAAGAAACTAAAGAAACGTTAGAAATGGGGGAGGCCTGTTGGCTGTCACACCTGTGTGTGTGAATTATGTTCAGCAGGAATTTCTGGCACACATTCACCTATTTCCAGGGTGATTTCAGAAGGTAAATAGCCTGAGGAGGTGAAAACTCCAGCAAAATTTGTAAGATAAAGAACAACTTTATTGTGAGATCCACATATTTCGGCTTGGTGCCTTCATCAGTGTCATTATGCATTCCATGGAACATTTTAATAGTGTAGGCATAACAGAAAGAAATTAAGTTAGATAAATAAAAAAGCAAGTATACAAATGGTGCATGCAGTTCAGTTCACTATGAAGCGTGCTTATGGGGACTTATCTAAGCTATAACACACAGTATGAAGTGCTGTTTATACTCATCAACAGTTAAAAGTTATACCTTCAAATTTTCTTATCTAAAACACAAAATATCGAAATTACATTCACAACATTTTTTTAAAATAAAATCACTGCTGCTATTGTGCTGATTTAAAAAATAAATCGTTTTCATTTCAATTCACTGCCCATCAATTAAAAAACTCTCACAGTCAGAGTTTTTTTATATTTCTAAACAACATCAACAAATTTTCGTACCAGTCATAATGAAAAACGATTTTACCCCAAATTCTACCATGAAATACGTAGAGACACTATGGATAATGTAAAAAATAATTTTGGGTAAGGAACTAAGTTTGAACATTCAAATCTACAGCATTTTACATTTCGTGATTCAAAGCCAGATTTATTAACTGCAGAATGAAGGATCTGGGTGTTTTGCTAATTTTTGGCGTAGACAGCAGCGGGGGAGGCTGGATGACTAGGGAAGCTCTGAGCGATGCATTTTTCCTCCCTCAGTTATATTTTATGTCCAACTCTTTCTGTCTCAATTTGCCTAGGCAGAGATGCTGCTGGGTGATGGAGTGCCACGGTTTTTAAGTGTCATCTATTCTGTCCCACTGTTCGACTGCAAAGTGCACTGCAACTTAGTGCCTCTGCTACAGAGACTGCAAAAAATAAAATAATGAATAGGGAGTAAAGATACGAGAGATAGAGGGAGGAAGATGGGATGCCTTCTATTCAGAGTGTTATCCCTTCATCCTCTACCCCTCACACCAGAATGAGGGTCTTATCTCTGAAAAGCACTTCAACACAACATGCCCGCAGACAGAGCTGACTGGGGGAACACATGAAAGCACACATACAACACACTCAGATGAGAGGCTCCCATGCAGGGGAGTGGGAGCAGATTACAGTATCAGAAGGAGCGAGCAAAACACACATCAAGAACTCCTCCATAACTACCAGCGCCTTTACAGCAGAGAGAGAGTACAACAGGCTGAACGAGAAGAAGTGAACAATGCCGAGCCATCAATCAAGCTGCTCCCGTCAGCTAATAAAACAGACTGTGTGATCAAAGTTTCAGGTCGAAGGGGGTCCGCTGACCCTGTGGGGCTCCAGCAAGGGGCTGATGTGTTGGATGCTGCCCTTATCTCGGCACCGCACTGCAAAGAAACACAAGCTCCCCTTCAACTCCTCCTCCCTGCTGGCATTCACAAAGTTTTTCCAACAACAACCGTCCCAGCACTCCCCCACACTCAGAGCCGGCCCGAGGCATAAGCGAACTAAGCGGCCGCTTAGGGCCCCCGGCTGCCTGGGGGGCCCCCCTAAAAAAAAAAAAAAAAAAAATTATTTTTTTTTTTTTTAGTTTTTAGTTTGTGTGTTTGATATTAACATCATACTATGCAAATGTGAGTTATCATACAAAAGAGGAATAAAATGTTTTGGTCTAGATAATTAATAGCCTAAAAATGTAATTAGTTCATCTCGGAGGAAATCCGAAATTATCTGATCATGTCACGTTCACATCCATGCACAGTGTGTATTGAGTTTATTTAAAAACAATTGGAAATGGGGCTGCCCTCAGTTGCCCATGCACTGTGTATAGTCTACAGCCTATTTCAGCCTTGTCTGTGGAAAAAAAGATACAGTAGCTGGATAACAGAGTTCTTCTGCTTCGTTCCTCACACTGCATTTAAATGCATTCACTATATTACAGAGAAATGTGTCCCATAAAAGAAAAAGAGTTCCAAGCCCAACCCATAATATTTTATTTTATATTAATATTTTTATGGAAAATCCATGTGTCCTTCTTCAATAGCTTCTAATTCATCTGACCCAGTGTCTCCAAATTATTTGTTCACACAAGATTTCTCAGATTTAGCCTCTTAATTTTCCTCTCAAAGTGCACCAGATTCATGCATTTCCCTTTAAAAAGGTTAAAAAAATCTCCCGGGGGGGCATACCCCCGGACCCCCCTAAGAGGGTCTCAATCTCGGCTGTCTAATATTTTCGCACAGCAGCACAGTGGAGGCACTAGCAGAAAACACTGGGTGTGTGAATGATATTTAACAAAGATCTATAGTTTCAGCAGCGCTAACATTGGAGAGGGGCCCCCAATCATATTTCGCTTAGGGCCCCCTGAAGGCTTGGGCCGGCTCTGCCCACACTCACACTGTGAGAAACTGCTGATTGAGGGAAAGAAAAAACTTCAAGACAAACTCCACAGTGGACACTTAAGTAACATAAATGAGTCCTGTTGAGTTCCACTAAAATACAGAGGTTGTGATTAACGATTTTACTTGAAGGTTTATTAATCGATCAGTTATTTGGTCTATGAAATGAAAATACTAGTAAAAATTATCCATCAGAGTTTTCACAATGCTCCTTTTGTCCGATCAAGAGTCCAAAGGTCTTTCATTTTACTGTCATAAAAACTGAGATGAAAAAACGCTATTATTCCCATACAAATATGTTTTATATTTAACATATATAATATACTGTATATTATTAAAATACATATGAACAGTTTTGGGATTTAGGGGAGCATTTGCAGGTCACAAAACCACACACGACAGCATCATATATCAGTACACTTATTGTGACTCTTAAAAGGTCTTGAGCGAGATTAAAAGGATGTCTGGGGAAATACGATTATGATTAATGTCCAATTATACTGTCCTCACATACAGTCATCAGAGGCCCAGTATTAATCATTTCAGCAACTATAACATCATTACCAGCGTAACGGTAGTTTAGAGATGAGTGATATTTAGGGTCATATTAAGACGGTCGAGGGAAGAGGAAGTTTCATTATCAAGTTTCAGAAAGAAAGTCACACTAGGTCTTGTCAGAGACTCGTGGTGTATGAGGTCTTTTGGGGCTTTTAAATCATATACAGGCCAGACTCCCCATAGTCAACGTGCTGTCATTCATCAGATCTGTCCAGGTCACAGCAGCTGCTGCGCCGTGCCGAGCTTCCAGCTCCAGAGATTCACACTCCTCCGTCAGAGGGAACGGAGCACTCTGACAAATACACACAGAGATAAAACATCTGTCCAGTCTTCACTAAATATCTCTCCGGTGCGTGTGTATGTTTGCAAAGCATGTCTGCCAAGGGTGCACATACTGTATGTTTGTGCAGTGAAAAACATGAAGTGTGTCTCCTCATCGCTGATATCTGGCAGTGTGACTTGTGATCTGGGGCAGACCAGGAGGTCTTGGCTGAGAAGAACTGATCTCTCCAGGCATCTGCTGCTGAGGTAAAAAAAAATGTATGGACCTTTTGTCCTGCTGTCTGACTCAAGAGTCCCAACATGCCCTGAAAGTCTATCAAACTGTGGCACTCCAAGATATGGGGAGGGAGGGAGAGAGAGAGAGAGAGAGAGAGAGAGAGCAGGAGCAGAATAACAACAGGTTACAGGTACAGAAAGATTGGCTCCCTATGAAGGATTTCAAGATGCCATCAAAGACACCTCTCACAAGCTCTTAATCATCTTATTCACCCTCTATCCTCTGATATTTATCGTGTTTTAATTGGTTCATAAAAAGTAACTTTGGAGAGATCAGGCTTTAACATCTGCACCCTTAAAATGAAGGCTAATTGTGCTGACTCAGAGGAGTGTCTGTTTCTGTTTCATCTTCAAAGTGTTAAACTACTTATGAAAGTTGTTAAAACCACAAGTGACAATTCAGGGCAAACCAACCTTAAAACTCATTATACATCCATCTACATAAAACTATACAACAGACCCCAATAAAAAAAGTTGTTATCTTTAAAGCTTTATGAAAGCTTCAGAATCACACGACATCATTTTGCAGTGATTTGATAAGACTTTGATTTGTATACTCAGGGCTCCAGACTAACCTAGGGGCGCAAGCAGAAAATTTAGGAGCAAACATTAAATAGACCTGCAACGCATCTATTAAAATGTTTCCCAATTTTAACTATATTAGGCCTATTGATATTGTATTGCCAGCATGTTTTGGACCACACTGACAACAGATGATACTGTTCATTGTGTTTTCGATTTTGCATTACCATGTGAAATTCTTCAGACATTCCTATAGGAAAAGGATTTTTTTTGTGCCCATTTTCACCACAACCACCTCTATCTACATCCAAGCCCTCTGATTTGTCCTACTCTATCTCTGCTGACTCCAGGAAAATAGCCTAGTTATTGGCCCAAAAGTAACTAGTAGGAGCTAGGTGACATTATCAACTAATTTGCATTATAGCCTATGCTATTCTGAAAGAGGCAAAATGAACAGAAAATGCTGACCATGTAGTTTACAAATTAACTAGGCCTATTTACATATTTACAAACTCACTTTACACACTTTTTTTGTTGCCATATTACTACAAGGTTAGCTTTTTATAGATATGCAGTGGCCTATTGAATGTGGACATATCAAACAATTTTCGTGTTCACAAACGTCCCGTGTTCTCAAACGTCCCCTGACACATGGTGCTGTCTGCTGGCTGCTGCAGGTGGCGGGGGGTTTCTATCAGACTGCCCGTGTGACCGAGTGCTGTCAGCGGTGAGGAGTAGCAGCTCCGTTGCTACTCTTCTCTTGAGCGCGCGGTTAAAAAATAAATCTAACAGCCTTATCGCTATGGCGGAAAGTCGGCAGGTATAGCGGAAAAAGTCACCAGTTGGCAACATGTTAAAGACGTAACGACAGCGGGACACTGAGATGAGAGTAGGTTACGTGATCCGCGCTGTTGATCGTTTAAGGGTGAATCCCAATTCACCCCTTCGCCCTACCCCTTAGCCCTACCCCTCCGAATTGCGCGTTCACGTTCACGTGAAGGGGTAGGGGTGTCCCAATTCCCTCTGGAATCAAGGCGAAGGCGTAGGCGTAGGGCCAAACGGCCCTCCAAACGGAGATTTTCTGGACCCACACTCCAAACGAAGGGTTAAAAGAAATTTCCCCGAAAGCGGTGCCTTGTGTCAACGGAAATGGATGGGAAGAGTGACAGCCGCGAATGTAAGTTGTTTCCTCAGTTAATAAAGATGTGAAAATTACGATTATCATCTTATTATCTTAGTTTTACCATGTATGCTTCGTAGTTATGTTGTTTAGTGGATCAAGATTGTCAAAAAAAGATCGCTAGTAACTAGCTAACAACACATCAGCACATAACAGTCATTAGCAGGAGCCGTTGACGCCCCCTTTCAGGCTACACACACACACACACACACACACACACACACACACGGCACACGCACGCACACACACACACACACACACACACACGGAGGTACCCAGCGTATGAACCATAAAATAGATCGCTAGTAGGCTATGTAGCTAATAATTTTGCATTACATGATAGCAACGCTAACTTAAAAAAAATAAGGACATGATAAACCATACTAGTATGGACCTGTGTGTCTGAAATAAAGTTTAATTTCAATTGATGGGTGGACGATTGGGGCTTGTGTGTGTGTGTGTGTGTGTGTGTGTGTGTGTGTGTGGGGGGGGGGGGGGGGGGGGGGGGGGGGGGGGGGGCACTAATCATGATGTCAGATCAGCATCTTGATGTGGCACACCTGTGAGGTGGGATGGATTATCTCAGCAAAGCAGAAGTGCTCACTATCACACATTTAGACAGATTTGTGAACAATGTTTGAGAGAAATGGTAATATTGTGTATCTGGAATGAATTTTAGATCTTTAAGTCCATCTCATGAAAAATGGGAGCAAAAACAAAAGTGTTGCGTTTATATTTTTGTTGAGTGTAGTATTCATTCAGGCAGACCTTTTAAAGGCCCGACGAGTCCTCTTAACTAAACCTTCAAACCTTCAAATAGAACCAATTTTTTGTTTGATCTGATGCCAGACAGATGACATGGCAATAATTTTTTCAGGCCTTCAAAAAAGGTACAAATAACAGCTAGACAAATAAGGCCCCAATGACCGACAAATGTATTAAGATCTGAACCTATATCCTCTTGATTTCTTAGATCCAGTTGTCTCAGAACTTGCAAAGTTACAACACAGTAATTACCCTTGCTTGAGGTGGTTCTCAAACTTCCGAGTTCAGAATGTCTGCTATGTGACTATGTGAAGCAAACAACTAATCTACTGCAGCCCTTCCTCACGCAAGTCCTGATCTAACTGTCGGATAAACATTCTGCAAAAGAGATGACGCAGACAAATGTAAACTTTAAGCTCCACAACCTTCCAAACAGGTTCAGCGCTGTTTACATTTAGTGAGTGGGGGCGTTAAGGATGACTTCCTTGTATTGCTGAAAACACATGATTCAGCTACGTTTCTGTAGACTTTTTTCATCTTGGAATATGGACGAAAATGTTACGGTGTGGCAGACAGGCAGGCAAGTAGGACCCAAACGCAAGACGTATCAAGAAAATGTTTGTTTATTTAGCTCCAAAAGATACAACAAAAAAGGCCAACAAGCAAAAAGTCAAAAAGTCCAAGAAACAAAAGTAAAGCAGGGAACAGAGGGAACACATAAGACAAGGACTCACCGACACTGACACGAAAAACCATAATGCACAGACAAGGAACAAAGGAACACAAGGAGTATATATACAAGACACAACGAGACACAGGTGTAACACATTAGGGGAGGGAGCAGTAATCAAACAAGAGGGATGCTTGACAGGACATGGGGAGGAACAAGACAGACATACCAAAATAAAACAGGAAACCCGGGTAACACCAAAACAAGACAAGACAAAGACAGACCATGACAGAAAAAGTATTTAGCACTTGGCATGGTCATCATCTTCCTAAATGTTGAGGCACTTGGACAGTGCTCTCTTTGGCTGTAATCATTATTTTGCTTATAGCTAATACTAAGGGCGCTAAAAGGGACACATTGTCCTCACTTTGCATGACCACGTCACAAAATACAGCCCTGAAGTGCCTCCGAAATTTAAGACTGACACCAAATGAGTACAACCAGAAATTTCCTGTGATAGTCTCTTGATACAGTGCTGCCACTTAGGGAACAATACTTGCCATTATTCCACGGCAAAGCACAAACCCTGCACCCCTCAATTCTCTGCCCTTTCCCCTCTTTGGCGTCCCCACGGCTACCCACCCACGTCCACGGGTTAGCACTGTGTAGACTGTGAGAGGGTCAGATGGAGCATACAAAAGAAGGGAGCCTCAAATTAAATTTTATTTTCTAATGTTCAGTAACATTATGAAAAGATAAATGACCTCAAAGGAACATTGTGGTTATGGTTGGTAAAGAAAGTATGAGTGATGCTCATCACGCTTATTGCATCAGTCTGTTCTTTATCATTTGAACAGTAACATGAACAGGCCTTTCCAGTTTAAGAAAAACCCTCCATTTCCCCCTCTCCACGTCCCTTATAATATTTCTCCTTCATCTGGCTTAAAAAACAGTGCCCTCTCATTTCTTTGCAAGTGTCAGTTTGTGACAATACTAGAAGAGGGAAAACACATCCTCATTTTGGTTCTCGCATTCGTTGCCTTTTTTCCTAGCTGGCAGCACATGAAGTAACATGTCCAGCTGTAGCCGTGCCACCCTTTCACTAGTACAGCCATTCTCATTTTACAAAACTCTTTCTCCATCTAGGAGAAAGAGGATAGATTACCCCCCCACCCCCTCCAAGCGATGTTAGAGGGACCAAAGAGGGAGGCAAGAGCTGAGCTCAGACTCTTAGGAATAACTATAATTCTCCACTTTGTCCCGGGGTCGAGAACCCAGCTGGCCTCAGATTTAGTAACTCTGCTTCAATAGGGCTCTGTTTACTCGAGTAGCTACGCCTACACGGCCAAAGTAAAGGGTTCATATAAAACGCATTAACTGCGAATAATCCTTTTGGTCTTTTGTAAATAGATTGTAATGATGGGGGATGTCCTGAGAGGCTAACCATTTCGAAAAGGCTTTGAGAGGGGCCAATTTGTGTGCAGACAGTGGCTCAGTACCAAATCCTCTCAACTGTACAACTGTGGTTTCTGACAAAGCAGTATCAGAATTTGCCTAATTTCAATTAGATGCTCTTCTAAGTTTTCACTCAGTATAAACAAATAAGAAAAAACTTTCAAATATGTAACCACTGTGAGAAAGAATGTTTCGAAGTGGAACTGAACCTCTACTTTTTCTTCAGTACGAAGCATGTAAAGACCTTATAGTCTCAGGCATGCTCACATTTCAGCTTTGGTTGCCACGATGAGACTTGAAACTCTAATGCCGGATTGACTCTTCACTGTTGAGGGGTTAGGCCTACGCATGTAACCTTTGTTGCTCTGTCAATGCTAACTTGTTTTTTTCCATAGGGCTGCAACTATTTATACCATTAATTGATTATCAAGTAATCAATTAAGTGTTATGTCAATAAAATATAAGAAGATAGTGAAAATGCATGGTACAATACATTTTATAATTTCCTAAAGGTAAAGTCCAAGCAGATATTCAAATAGCTTGTTTTGTCGAATCAACAGACCAAAAGCCAAACATTAAGGATTTTCTATCACACATGACAAAACAAAACAGCACATCCTTACAATTAAGAAGATGGGAACATTTGCTATTTTGAAAAGGCTCAATTATCTTCATTGTTTCAGTAACACACACCTACCATTAGCGGCACCTGTAGCAATACTGTGGCAAAATAACAGAAAAGGCTACTTTCACGATCAGAGCTAGTGCCATTAAAATATAGTATAGGAAAAAAAAGTTTAAAAAGTATTCATCTGATACATTTGAAATGGTTTGATAATTATTAATATGTCCCAACAAAGCTGATCAGACATTGTCTCAAGGGGCCACATGTGGTCCCAGTCAGGTAAGAATGAGCCCTTTAGGAAGACAACTTGGAGGGCAGCCAACAGAAATAAAAGGGCCATGACATCATCCTCCGTCCCTCAACCTGCAGTTAATGATAGCCGCAGACTGAGCAGCTAGAGCTATAACTCTGGCACAGTAGCCGTGATTTAATGACCTGTCAGTCCATCTGTTGTAAGGCACATATGCAACTGATATACAGTGTGTATGCATGCAGAACTGGAGCGACAGCGAGCGCGTGTCTGTGTCCTGTATCAAGTTCATTGATTACGGCGACTCAGCAAGTTCAGCTCACTGCTTTTTTTCATATTTGTGTGACCCAGGTCAACTGCGCTGTAAAAATGTGCGTTTAATTTTGGTTCAGACTGTCACGCGTCCGTCCGCACATACACGCTTGATATATGTGTCTGTGCTTGGGAGAGCAGGTGTTTTTGGTGCCTTCAACATGTCTGCGTGTGTGAATCCTAAGTGTTTGTTTGCTGCCAGGCCCTCGCTGTGAGCTCAGCATGAATGAGTGAGAGCGCCGTTAACACCTGAGGAAGCAGGAACACACAGACACCCTCACTGGACTGCATTTATGGCCCTGATTGAGGCAGGCAAGGAGGGAGGGGGAGTCGACATGCACAGCTCGACTCTGGCTGTGGCAAGGGTCCAACCAAAACATTGGGGCTGTTAAAGCCCCCCTGGATGAGTCCCGGAGGGCAGCGGAGCGGACGGAATGCAGGCCTGGGTTTAGAGATTCAGGGGTACGTCCTGTTGTTAATGAGCTCACCCTGCTGGGCCCCTCTGGCTCCGAGCCCTTGAATGCTGCCTCACCAGCCACACCAGCACTACCGCAACCTCTTTCCCCAGTCACAAGGACTGGACCTGGATCACTGAAGCATACCACACTTCCTGGACAATGTGCACAACGCTCTGTGCCCTCATTATGATCTCGACAAGATGTGTGTCTCACAAGCGCACATAAAGACAGTGAAAGGAGGTTGCCAGTGCAATACCAAAATGGTCTGTACAAACATGTCTGAAAGTGTGTGCCCGGCCCATATGTGTGTAGATATTAAGAGAAGCCCAAGAGACATGACCCCCAGATGAGACAAAACAGCAAAAGAAAAACTAGCACTTACCTAAATGATGCATGTCTTACATGCTCTATAAATCTAGGGTAAACAACTTCAACAGATTCATGAAATACACACAATAGCTGTGAACCACTGCAGTGCTGAAGACCACTATACGTGTAAAATATGGCAAAGCAGGTTTATTTATCACAAAGGCAATTAGATATGCCTTATGAAATGTATTAAATTCATTAAATAAGAAATGCCATCAAGTCACATATGACATATACATAAGGGAGCTCTGGATATAACAGCATGGTGGTTGATTGCTTAATGTTTAGTTGGACGTCTTTCAATGGCCGAGGTTAAATGAACAATTTGCCTGTTATTGGAGCCCATCGCAGTCTACTTGGGGTTAACCAATTGATGTACTGTCTATAGGATAATAAGCTTTTTTGCACCTGCAAACTGTCCTGTCTGAACACCAAGTTGATAACACTTGCAGGCCCCTTTCTATACTCAGAGATTTCGTCCAGCTCTCTTGTCTGTGACTGTAAAATCAATACAGCTGACTGTAAAGTCCCACATTGCCAGCCTGTAATAGTTTCAGCCTCATATATCAGACATTTCATCTCAAAGCAAGTTCTATTATCCTCTACTCTTTCCTATTCTAGCCAATCCAGTGAGGTAATTTCTCTTTGCTTAGGATGATTGGCTGCTCTAGGGGAAGGCTTCCTCTGTCAGGTTGGAGCTCTGAAAGCCAACCCGAAATATCTGTAATTAGACCGTCTGCTCATCCAAAACCCTCTTCTTCACTCTCGTCTTTAGTCCAGAACTAATCACAACCATCAGCACCGCTACCCTCATCCCCGTTCAGCACCGCATCAGCCACATGAGCCAATGGAAATATACGCAGAAGACCAGCTCTGAATAGAGCTCCAGTGTCAGACAGGGGCATCGACTTTTAAATGCTTCACGTCGTCCAAGAATGCAGCGCTTAGAGGCTGAGAAACTGATACCCCTCCACACTCAGACCCCTCCCAAGGTCTGTGATTTGGGAGGTCTGTGATACGAGAGGTCATGAATGATGTCAACACAACACATCAACACACCACAGCGAGATCTCTGTGATGTGCTGGTCTGTTTGTGGTTTAGTGTACATGGGAGTGGAGGAAGGTTTGAAGGTCGGCTTCATAAAATCCCCACCTACTGAGCCACAACACTTGAGCCTCTCTTATGTGGTGTTGTTTATGCTTACGAACCCATAACAGGGACAAATGAGCAGCTAGGTCATCAGGCTTTCAGGGAGGTGTACAACAACCACAGACTGAAGCAGCTTAAAAGAAGAAATAGCTCATCTTAAAGCTGCTGTTTTCATTGTATTTTTCATGTTTTTTTTGCGGTTCAGAGGATGTGGATTTTTACCATGGGAGTAAGGGCCGAGACAGCAGTAAGAAGGAGACATCATTGGATTTTTACATGAGTATAAAAAAGAAAGCGAGAGTGATAAAAGTGAATGAAAGAGGGAATGTGTGGATAATTAAAGTTGGAACAATTAGTCATTGAAGGAAAAAATTAATCTGCAACAAGTGAGGACAGTTAAAGCTGTGATGTTGTGAATTTGGTGTTTGGTTTGTTATGCATGAAACTAAATTGAATATCTTTCAGATGTTTGGTCGCACAAAACAAGCTTTTTAAATACCTCACCATACAAATGTTCTTTATTTTGTCCGCAATTGTTTTGACGGATTAATGTCAATAATCAACTTCAAGCTTAAAAATAATCACATCAGAGTTACTTGTATTTGTCTTATGAGGAGAGCATGGAACACGTGGCACACGTGGCCACTGAATGCATGTTTTGTCTTTACTGGTTTTCACAGTCTAATCTTTATCTTCTGTTGTTTGTATGTATGAGGACCACAAGGGAAATAATCATTTAGCCTTTAGACTGCTGTGCAGAGTTGCCGTGTCATTATTTGTAAAATAAATCCAATCAATTGGTCAATGAATAAAGAACTCCTTGAGTTAAAAATAATGAAAATAATCTGCAGTGGTAGCCCTATGTAAATGAGAAAAAAATGCACTGTTCAGCTTTATGAAGGCATGTGAAGAGAGAGAAGTAAGATTAAGACAAAAAAGGGTGGATTCTAACAAATTAGAGATGGTGATTTGCAATAAGTCAGGGGTTGCGAAATAGATTACCAACAGCCTTCCCAGCGGGCTGCAGGCAAAAATTGGGTCTGTTGAACTAACACAGCTGTATGGAACCAACAGGACCGGGAGCGTACCCGCCCCATCAATGCCACCATTGTCCCTGCACTGACGTCAAAACGCAATAATATGCTTCATTACCTTCTCAAGAGACAACCTAAAGACAGAAGCGCTGTGTTATACGGTACCTACCTATCATGCCACTCTATACCCGCAAGCTGAGCCATTGTGATATGTTGACGGGCAGGGAGCAGACTGGGTTATTGCAGCTTTAATGACATCAGTCATTAAAGCTGCATCGGAGATGAGAGGAGGCAGAGCCAACACCTCCATCAGTGAGGAGGATTTAAAATAGGGCAGGATTTTTAAAAGAGCTTTTCATTTCTTTGCATTTCACTTGGTCTTATCTTGGCCAGGAAGAGAGTGGCTTTTCTTCTCTTGGCTCCTGATCGCACAATTCGTCAGGCTGTAAAGAGCCTGTCTGTTTGTGGGTCACTCAGTCAGCAGCAGTCCAGTTAAAACTACTAGAGGTGAGGGGAAATGCCTCTGCTTTACTGGGGACAGAAGAATACTCCAGCTGCTATGGCTTGTGTGTGTGTGTGTGTGTGTGTGTGTGTGTGTGTGTGTGTGTGTGTGTGTGTGTGTGTGTGTGT